>CM070713.1:57034321-57476451 GCA_036346275.1 Otatea glauca
GTTTAAATTTAAATGTATTATACTCCCCCATGTGATTGATTTTTCTAGTGATCAGCTCCTTGCGTTATTTTGCATTTGACAACTTGAGAAATGATGCTTACAAGTATTTGTGGACAATCTGCAACTTAACATGGAATAGAATTCAGGAAGCATCTTCTGACCATAATAAAAGATCATTCATTCACTAAGTTGTAGCAATAAACAAAATAGAAATTTTATCATGTACTTTTAGTATTGACTAATTATTGCTTCTATCAACATATTACAGCAAGAATTGAACTCCTCTCTTGACAAAAGAAATAATAATCCCTATACATTGACATGGCATCATATATAATTACATGTTCATAATAGCTGTTTTGTGAATATTACGGAGCTTGGAAATCTTAACTTGTGCACAACTGAATATGTATGTGACAATATCAATTTTTTTAGGGAATATCAATGTTTTGCATGTCTTTATAACCAAGAATTGCGCTGCTTTGAAAAAGAAAAAAAATACTTCATCCATCTTGCATGTTGGGGAAAAAATCTACTATCTTTACTGTAGTCTTGTCTTATAAATTTACCTTTCATGGTTCCATCATGATGTGAACTCTGCGGTTTGTAGAATCAACTATGAGATTACTGGACTCAATCAATATAGTTACAAATGTATATTAATGCCTACTCCATATGTCATGCTTGCTGGGGGAAAATTCAGTGAAATGTTTATATTTGACTACTCTGTACTCCATTATTCAAATATGGTTTATTGCTTCTTTCAGTTCTATGTAATGTTATATCACTATTCACCTTATACTTTTCTTCTGGAGCCAAGGATGGTTCCTTATGCTGTCTTCACAAAATGCCTTATATGCAATATACTGTAGCACTTTGATTTAGTGGAGGTACTAATAATCATCTTACAGTTGGGTATAAGCAGAGGTGGTCCCGTAGGGACCATATTACCTTCAAAAAGAATATAATCATGTTATAGTTGGGTATATGCCTGATTTTGATCAATTTATTGTACCTATTGTGTCATCATAATTGTTTGGGTGTGTCGTCTGCATTTATAGCAGCTAGCCAGTACTTCATTTCTCGTCTAACTTGTGAAAATATATACCCTACCTGTTGGAGTCTGCTATGCCTGTGGGAAATGTTAATGCTTATTTATGAAAGTTTTATGTGGGGAGAAATGTGCTTTTGTTGGCGTCAAAAACTTGAAGATGGGTTAATCGGACACAACACACCAGATGAATACCGGGTTCTGAGGTTTGAAGCGTGCCAACCGATTTGATCTTGCAATCGGTAAGTTAAACTAAAAATACGCTCAAAGCCGATCAACTACGCTAAATTAACAAATATCTAAACAGTTAAAAAACCGATTAAATCAATGGTAACGATAAGTCTAATTAGCTGATTATGACTAATTAGATGACGAGGTGAATCTTTTCTGAAAAAGGCGATGAGCAGCAAGATCGAAGAAAATCAAACCTGGTTAACGTAATCGAAGGTGATCAATAATCGGCGATACATAACCTTATTGATCAAATCAGATTTCAAGAGAAGATCTAAATTACAGATGCTACTCCTAGTCGACAGAAAGTAAATAAATGTAATGCGAGTTGGTTGATTGATTGTGTTGTTTTTTTCGCCTGCCCTTGATCACCTTTTATAGCTATTGGCCGATCGCATCCTCTTCCAACACGCTGTAAAGTATGATCTGTATCGATCTCAACTCGGACAGTATTCCTCCTATTTAAATAAATATCGGCCACAATCCAAACTTAAATCTCTTTTCTATATCCGATATCGGCTAAAATATCTCTTGGTCCTTAGCCCGACAACTTGACCATACTTTACCAAATTTTTGGTGCAAACAGCTTTATACAACAATCTATGGTGCAAAACAAACTAAGTCTTTGGTACTTCATTTTAAAATCTATGGTTTCTAGAGTTGTGCCTTGTAACAACATGGGGAGTGGGGACGTTGTTTGCTGATTAGCTTCCGAACTGCTGTTTTTAGTTCACCCTATTTGCAGTTAGTTCTAACCATATAGCCATGCAGTCTAATATTTTGGCACAAGCGCTCTTTGGCATCCGAATACCATTCGCAATTTGGTAACAGAGCTGAGAGCTGCAATGCAATTTCACATTGGTTTCAATCACTAATGGAAGTCAGCAACCAATAGCTTGTCATGCTGTCTCGCCGATACAAAATGAGCGATTCGGTTATCTGAAGTGATGGGTTGTCTGTACTTGGAGCCAACTATGGAAATGGACCAGGAATTCAGGACATCCTCAGCAGAGCCTGGAAGATTTCCAAACAGGCATTGATGAACGGCAAGTAAAGAAGGGGCTCTGTGTCAACCTCATGTTTCTGGATGAAATTGGAGTAAGTTTGATTCAGTAGTTCATCCAATCGTCTCCTTCAGAACGAGAATCACACTGTACTATTATCGGTATAAAGAATGTGTTCTGACTTGGCTATGGTCCTTTTTGTGAAGTTACTGAATGCATCTTGAGCATCTCTCTCTCTCTCCCCTTACCTGTGTAGTTCTTTTTTTTCCTACCTGGGATACAAACATGCAACTTACGAGTCATGTGGCTGATCCTTGTCATGTTGGTCTGTTTTTTTCGGCAAATTACCGTCTCCAACACAGAGCTGATATGTGCATGGATGATGATTCCGTCTACTTGTCCTGACTCTGATTCTTTCGGAGCTCTACATGCATAGCTGCACAAAAACTGCTGATGCGGATATTACTTTGTCATACTAAAGGTACGGCCGGCGCGTACTCCTGTTGTCTGCGATATAGTAACCAGGTCGGCATGGCGCCATGGCCCATGCACTAGTACCGTCGTCATACGAGCCAACCCTACCCTACTATCGTCACAACTCCCAAGAGACTTGTCCCAGAAAACATAAACTTGCGGGTGACAACGAAAGTTCCTATCGGCACCCAATTTCTTGCTCCTTTTGCTTGTGGAAAGATGTACGGCGATCTCAAAAGAAGAAAAGATCACAAAAGAGAGAGAAGGAAACGATCTCTTCAGGTCTTCTTTATCCATATGGTTTTCGAGCATTGATCGATGCAACTGTTTACGACTTAATCAAGGCAGAGGGATCGCACGGTGCGGTGCATGTGCGAGCGGCGATGCGAGGCGACGCAGAGGCCACTACTACAGAACTGGGCATCACAACCGGCCTATTAGAAGCGGTCTGGTGCGAACCCATTGTGATCTTCGCACCAGAAGCGGTTCGTTGGCAACGGTCCGGAGAGGGCTTCCAGAAGCGGTTTAAGACACGAACCGCTTCTGAAGGTTGCGTTCTAGGCGCGGTTCTTTTCTCAAACCTCTTCTGATTTTCAGAAGCGGTTTGAGAAAAGAACTGCTTCTAGAACTCAACCTTGAAGCGGTTCGTGTCTCCAACCGCTTTGAAAGCCCTCCAGCAAGCAGCATTTAAACCCTTCTTCCTCCATGCGCCAAAGAGAGGTACGAATACGATCGAGCAGAGAAGGCCGACCAAGCTACTGTTCTTGGGAGGTCTTGTCCAAATTTTTAATTGAAGGTGATTAGCTCTAAATTAAGTGTTTCAAAGTTAGTAACATCATGTGAATATCCTTCTCACCTAGATATTGCTATTTTTTCAATGGATGTGGAGAAATCTTGAACTTTTAAGCATTATCGAAAATTTGTTTTTCGTGCCTTGTTTTTGTTGTTGTATAAAGATGTAGGGTGGAGATCTAGTTCAAAATATGACATTACAAGGTAAAGGTGATTGGAAGCTTTAGATCTAGGTGGTTGTTAGCTTTAGAATCTTAAATATCACAATATTGGAAGAGATCTAGGTATAACATTGCAAGGAAGTAATTATTGGTGTATGAAATAAAATAGAAAAACATGTAGAAGGATAAAAATAATTACAAAGGTAGGAAGGGATACAAAATAATTAGAAAGGTAGGTCTTTAATTGGATGACGGTGTAGGTGGAGTTTTTTTGGTTGGGTTTAAATGTTACTGAAATTTAAGTTAGGTTATAATTTTTCTAACTGAATTTGTTATAATTTTTAATGAAATTATAACTTGGTATAGATGAATCGGCAATGGATGTACAATGCGATCGTCGCTCGAGAGAGTTCATTGATGGCGTCTGAGCTTTTCTCGATCGCGCCGTTGCATTATTGCCTCGAGCGACTTCATATGTTATCCGTGTGTAGATTGCAAGAACGAGAAGGAGCATTCCCAGCGATGGCAAGTTATGAACCACTTGATCATGAGAGGTTTTATGCCAAATTATACATTGGACCAACCATGGCGAAGTTGAGGTGATTAGCCAGAAGGCGATGAAGAAGACAAGGAAGAGGAAGATGGATTCAATAATAACCGGACGACACGCAATCTTGTTCCGTGGAAGAAACACTTGGTGACTTTGGTGATGATGAGCTAGACCAGATCTTTGCGTGAGAGAGGGAGACTACGAGATGAAAGCGATTCGAGAAGTTCCAGCGCATGTTAGAGGACCACGAACTCCTTTGTACCCAAACGTAGGCGGGGCCACAAAAGTGCGTACTACATCGGAACTCTTGCAATGGAAGGCTAGAAATGGTGTGTCGGATAAGGGATTCGATGAGGTGTTATCACTCGTAAAGAAGGTGCTTCGAAGATAACACTCTGCCGAATCTACATATGAAGCCAAGCAAGTCGTCATCCTTTGGGATTGGAAATACGTAAATACACGCGTGTCCTAATGATTGTATCTCAGATCGTAATGAGTATGCCGATTTGGATGTTTGTCCAGTGTGCAGAGAATCAAGGTATAAGGTGAAGCGTGGCGATCCGGTGAAATAGATGGGGGCGTAAGAAGAAGAGACCTCCACTAAAGTGTTGTGGTATTTCCACGTGATTCCCGATTGAAGCGTATGTTTGCTAACAAAGCGCATGCCGGATGATGCGTTGGCACAAAGAAGAGCGTAAGGACGACGGGATGCTTAGACACCTGCGGATGGCTCACGGTGGAGGAAAGTCGATCGGACGTGCCGGACTTCGCAGATGAGGTGAGAAACATAAGGTTTGGGTTGAGTACCGATGGGATGAATCCTTTCGGAGAATTGAGCAGCGACCATAGCACCGGCCCGTTACACTATGTATCTATAACATTCCTCCATGGTCGTGCATGAAGCGAAAGCACATCATGATGCCGTTGTTGATCCAAGGCCCCAAGCAACCCGGAAATGACATCGATGTCTACCGAAACCATTGGTTGAAGATCTTGTGACGTTTTGGGACGATGGTGCAATGGTATGGGATGAGTACAAAGGAGTATTTCACCCTCGTGCATTGTTATTTGTAACAATCAACGATTGGCCCGCTCTCGGTAACTGTCCGACCTAACTAACAAAGGATATAGAGCACGCATCCGAAGGCTTAGATGAAACGGACGGCACGTGCACGAAAAACTCTCGGAAGGTTGTGTACATGGGTCACCGTAGGTTTCTTCTTCGAGTCACCCGTTGCGGAAGGAAGGCGGGAAATTTAACGGCAACTGACCTTCGTGCAAGGCCTCGGCATCGTAGTGGGCCACGTGTGTTTGCTATGGTAAAGGATTTGAAAGTAGTATTTGGAAAGGGTCACGAAGCAAACATGTGCGAGAATGAGGATGGTCATGCACCCATGTGGAAGAAGAAGTCAATATTTTGGGACTTGCCTTATTGGGAAGTTATGGAGGTTCAATCACTCACTTGACTTCATGCACATCACGAAGAATGTCCGCTTGAACTCTGCTAGGCTACATAGATATGTACTGAAAATCGAAAGATACACCGCAAGCTCGGAAGGACCTTAAATTCTTGGAATTGAGGAACGACCTACATCCGAAAAGAGAGAGAAAGGACAACATTACCTACATCCTGCGAGCTACACTCTAAGCAAAGAAGAGAAAAAGCATGATAGAGTTCTGAGCAGTGTGAAGGTCCCTTCCTGATACTCCTCGAATGTAAAGAGACTCGTAAACACGAAAGAGAATAAAATCGTACACATGAAATCTCATGACTGTCTTGTGTTAATGACACAGTTGCTCCCGATGGTCGTGAGAGGCATCTTGCTGAGTGGGTACGAGGACAATCACAAAGCTGTGTTCTTTTTCAACGCGATTTCACGAGAAGGTCATCGACCCGGATAAACTAAGTAAGCTGCAGGATGACGTGGTACAAAGTTTGGTTAGCCTTGAGATGATCTTTCCTCTTGCATTTTTGATATTATGGTTCATCTCACTGCTCACCTTGTCAAAGAGATAGGTATCCTTGGACCGTGTATCTACACAACATGTTCCCTTCGAGAGGTACATGAGTGTGCTAAAGAAGTATGTTCAGAACCGTTCTCGTCAGGAAGGATGCATTGCCGAGGGTTATGGGACAGAGGAGGTGATTGAGTTTTGTGTGGATTACATTAATGATCTAAACCCGATCGGCGTCCTATATCACGCCATGAGGGAGGCTACGAGGAAAAGGGACACTAGGAAGGAAAGCAATTGCATGTAATGATCTTCTTACATTTAAGCAAGCACATTTCACGGTTTTGAAACAATCAAGCTGTAGTGGCCCGTATGTCCTTGAGCACAAGAGTATTCTACGCGCGATTTCCGGGAGGTCGAGGATTGGATAACACTGAAGCACATGGATTCTTTCGGTAGCTTGGTTACAAAAGTACATCCTTTTGAAAGGGTCGACAATGAGCAGTTGCAACGCTTGGCTCGGGGACCATCTAGTGAAATCGTGACATTTAAGGGGTGCGAGATAAATGGTTACACATTTTACACGGATCGCGGGATAACAAGAGCACCAACCAAAATAGCGGTGTCAGTATAGACGCCAAGACAACAAAGGCAAGGTGGATACATATTATGGTTTCATAGAAGAGATATGGGAGCTTGACTATGGACCTTTGAAGGTCCCTCTATTTAAGTGCCAATGGGTCAAACCGACTTCAAGCGGCGTGAAGGTAGACAAATACGGTATGACAATCGTGGACCTCACCCAAGTCGGTTATAGGCGCGAACCGTTTGTCCTCGCGAACGATGTGAGATGTGTCTTCTACGTAATGGACATGTCAAGCAAACCTAAGAAGCATAAGGACAAGCGTAAAGATTGTAGTACTAAGCCGGGCGACACGTGGTTCTACAAGGCAAGCGAAGGATTGTTGGAGTTGAGGACGTCACAGGCGAGGAAGAGTATAGTCGATTCGGCGAGATCCCTCCTTTCATTGTGGATGTCGACATAAGCCTCCTCAATGACACAGACGTGGATACTCCTTTCATACGTCGCGATCATAATGAAGGAACACTTGTAAAGACAAAGTGCGTTACTACTTAAGATGTACCCCTCTTGTATGAACTATGTATATGTAAGTCTTTTCAAGAGGAAGTGTTTATTTGGAATGAATGTAAAGTGCCAAAATTCGAATGAAACTAAAGTGCTCAAAGCATTTTGTAAAAATTATGGAATGAAAGTAAAGTTCTAAAAGCTTCTTAAAAATTCAAATGAAAAGTCGAAAAGTATTTTTAAAAATTATGAAATGAAACCGTCATGCTAAAAGCATTTTTAAAAATTATGAAATGAAATCAGTAGTGCGAAAAGAATTTTTAAAAATCTGAAATGAAACTAAATTGCTAAAAGCACTTTTTAAAATTATGAAATTAAATGAAGTGCTAAAAGCATTTTTAAAAAATTATGAAATGAAAAAGTGCTAAAAGTATTTTTAAAATCTCAAATGAAACTAAATTGCTAAAAGCATTTTTAAAAAATCAAATGAAATCAAGTGCTAAAAGCATTTTTAAAAAATTATGAAATGAAATGAGTGCTAAAAGTATTTGTTAAAGATTACGAAATGAAATCAATTGCTAAAAGCCTTTTTAAAAATTATGAAATGAAATCTGTCTGAAAAGAATTTTTAAAAATCATGAAATTAAGCAGGCGGTTTGAAAACGAACCGCTTCTAGAGTGCAACATTGAAGCGGTTAGTAATAAGAACCGCTTCTAGAACGCAATATTCGAAGCGGTTTTAGAAAAGAACCGCTTCTAGAGTGGACTATTCAAAAACGGTTAGTAACACCAACCGCTTGTAGAAGTCATCCCTCTACAAGCGGTTGAACTAACTCCGCTTGTAGAGATATTCTAAAGCGGTTCGTTCTCTGAACCGCTTGTAGAAGTCCTCCTGCCTGGCGATTGGTTCTAAAACCGCTTGTAGATTTTCTACAAGCGGTTGGTTATTAGAACCGCTTGTAGAAGTGCTCCTGTATAAATTTGAAACGCCCGCCCTTTTCTCACACCAAATCTTCTAAGTCCCAGATCCACCCGCGTGCGCCAAGCCTTCTCGCCACCCTCGTCGCGCCGTCACTCCACCCGACCAGCAAGCCTTCTACGCCACCCCGCGACGCCTTCTCCGCCACCAAAGCGCCGCCACACCGCCGTCCGGCCAGAGGACCGAGGTAGCTGCCAGCACGCGTCGTCCTCCTCTCTAGTTCGGCTGCCCACCATCTGTTCGGTGAAATGCCCACAAGTGCTCTGCTTGCTTGAAATTTTAATTCTAAATTAAACCAACACGTATATTTTTCACTTAGTATGGAATTACATAACAATGCATGTTTTCTTTTTTTATTATTTTGTTGTTTTTATTTAATTTTGAATTTGAGTTCTAGTTTAGGATTTGTATATAAATTTAACTACTAATTTCATCTAATTTTTATTTCAAATTTTAGCTATGTACATATTTTAGTTTCATCTATTTAGTTTTGCATATCAATTTTAGGTAGAATTCATATACAAAGCGATCAAAGCGATCAAATCATCACGATCAAAGCGACTAACTAATAAATATCATCACGAGTTCGTGTTTGATCCTTGGGCTAGTTCCAACACGCCGTAGTACTTAATGCTTGGTGTAGAGATTTATGTAATAATATGCTTGTGTTGTAATCTGTAATATGGTTGTTTCAAAGTAATATGATATTTATGTCAACATTTTTGAATTAGTATAGATGGCGCAACCAGGACGTGGTGACCCTACGTTCGATGAGGGAGAACAGTTCTTGTTGGACTCCATCGCGCTGGGTACCATCGAAGGTGAAGGTAACGCTGCTGCCGCTGGGGCTAATGGTGGTTCCGGTGAGGCCGTTGAGGCTGCAGCTGAGTCCGATAACACTGGTTCGGCGTGATGAGGTACACGACGAAGAATATAATCCCCGTAGACATGTTAATTAATCGCAACTCATTAATATAATACACTCGACACGCTTTGTACATATGTTTATGTATTTCAAGCCCCGTGCATCGAGCAACCAATCCAAGCATCGGGGACCTAACAAGAAGCCGTACACGAAGCACGTGTTTACCGACGCGTTAACAACGAAGGGATGCGGTTGCCCCTCTTTTAGCGGTTGGGCGTACAACAACGCTTGCGGTTACCACGTGAGGATCACGTCCCAATTAGCATCGAGAAAATGGGCGAAGTTCCTCAAGCTACCAAGGACTCGCTCTGCAAGATATTAAGGAAAATTTCACATTTCCTCAAGGGTCCAAGACAAGGCCAAGAAATTTACTTTGAAGAAGATGGCAACAATGTTTGGGCTTGGAAGGCGTCTCTCACCGCAAGTACGTGCGAAGGGAGAAAGACCCGACTTCAACCAATTTCCTAAGTTGGCGGATCAGGAAGCATTCGAGGAGTTCAAGTTGTCACCAAGAAGGCCGCGAGTCGGAGAACAAGGCCAATTCACGGATGAAGAAATACCACCACCATCTTGGCACCGTGGTTACATCAAGGCTGTACCAAAATGGGAGAAGCGGAAGAAGAATTAATGGCGAAGGGCGTCACACCGCTACCGCTCAGTAGGAACAGCGCTGCGCAATTGGTTCATGGGTCATGGGGAGCCTTTCGATGACGGCGGTTTGGTGATGGCACCAGAGTACAAGAGGTGGCCAAAGGATTGTACAAGCCGTTGGCGCCTCGGCGGTACATTGGTGCGACAGGAGAATGACGAGCTAACACATGCCCTTGAAAACCCTGAGCACCCAGGACGGACACGAGGTATGGGCAAGCTGATGCCGTGGAAGTATGGTTTCGCGAAGAACGCACATACGTACAGGAGCCGGCATAGAAGCAAATCAAGAGAATCACGTAAAGTGTACCAATTGGAACAAGAGCTCAGAGCAACCCAAGCTAGCATCGACGACATAGTTGCGTAACAAGTACAAATTGCCCTCAGCAAGCTTCAAGGACTAGGTCCGAGCAATCAGCCGGACGCTGTGATCAGCCCCTCCGCGCGGCGAAGTAGCTGCGTGTCCACCGGGGCCCCTGAAGTGGACACCTTGCTATCCCGTTATCCTGTGGATGACATAAGGGTTCGCCGCCAGTGTGAGCTGCATGTTGATGCGCGTAACCTCTCCATCAAGGTGGCTTACGGCATGGCATATCCGGTGGAGTGGGCGGATGTTCCATCGCAACGAGATACCCCGGGTTACTCAAAGGTCGCGGTGGAGGAGGTCTTGAGCGGTTTGAAGAACTTCACCTCGATATTCTTTGGAGGCGACGACGTGACCAAGCTTGGGCAGGCCCTCCACAATATCATCCTTTAGCATAAGCGGTACATCATATTTCCAATTGCTATGGACGCGCATCATCCCACCACGGCAACCCACGCCTCCTCCAACGTCACCGCCACGCAATGCCTCGCCAAGATAAAGCAGAGAAGCCCTACTCCACCACCAGCGGCTCCTGTGTCTCCACCGCTCACGCAGGCCCTACTCCACCACCAGCATCTCAAACAAAAAAGAACCCCCCTAGGAAAACCACGCCTCCACCATCTCCTCCGAGGAAGAAGCTCGATAATAGAATGAAGGCTCCCGCACCTGCTCCCAAGAAGGCGGAGTCCAGCCGATCGACCAAGGTAAAGGAACCTCCAAAGAGGGCATATGATATGAATAAGGAGGAGAGTGACGCGGTCACTAAAGCAGAAGTGGCTGCACACTTCGCAAAAAAGAAGGTAGAGCCAAAGGTACCAACCGATCCAAAAGCGGCAGAACACTTCGCGACATGCCGCAAAGCGCATTGCTGTGCCGTCCCAACTATGAGCGGACAATAATTAAGGCTACGGAAGAATAAACGTGGTCGGCGGCGGCAAAGAAGAAGAAGAGAGACCAAGATCGGAGAACCTCGAGAGGTTTATGAAGGAGGAGGACTCGGTTCCACAGTGCGACTCTTGGATTAATAGATGATATCCCAATGGCAACAAAGGTCGATGGCAATTTCGGTTGGTAGGAGTGATTGACCCAAATGAGATAAAGGATCGCCAACCAAGATGCGGCAATTTCACGAATGGTACATGACAGAGTCCGCTCAAGGAAGAACGATGTTCCCCTCCATATCAAAGAAGATGATTTTTATCGCGGGACAACACCATATGGCTCGAATTTGACGACTTATACAATATTTACCATGCCGACTCCATCAACGTGTCTCTCATGAGCTGCTTTGGTGCTGTAAGTGTCAAGCTCATACCTTTACTGTGTGCTTCCTCGTACAATAAAATTGCAACTATTAAACTTATACCTTTCTATGTAGAATGGAGATACAACGATGTAGAAAGAGAATATCTTCAACGTGAGCTTCATCGACCCGCAGATTGTTAACGAGTTCGTCTTTGGATACAACCGAAAGGAACTTGAAGATTACATTCTCGATGCATTCTTGGGACAGACACTACAAACCATACATATACGCCCTTCAACCCGAGTGCGTATATATACAACCTCTCGTTCTTATATTTTCCAAGGCATTTATAATACTACTAGCTAACTAGTTACATATATGTTGCAATACATGAATAGGTTTCTTGGATCCTCGCTTGTCATCAAGCTTGATAGCGACCAAATCATTGTTCAAGACTCAAAAGGACTCGGTGAAAATTTTTCAATTTATCATTGACACCTAAATGTATATAGCACATATATATACGATGGTTTTCCTTATTATATATATTGAAATACCTTGCTAATTATTCCAACTCGATAATTACCATTCATACTAACGCATCACACGGGACATTCGCACGGTTTGAAAGAAGCAACAAGGAGATTTCGAGAACGAATTTGATGTACAATTAAGCACTCGAGTGCGTATTAAAGAATATTAATATGCCGTAATGTTTTTCATCCCAATAATCGTGGTCCTTTCAAATTTCATCACAGGTTCTACAACAGACGGGTGGAAACAACCTATGTGGCTATTATGTGTGCCACTATATGCAAAGTATTACCCACGGTGATGTGCCGACAACCAACGCCGAGGTAGTGTGCACATGTCAATTTTTAGTACTTACACTTTAATAATTACATGTCCAGAGATTTATTTACCTCCCGCTTTGTCACCCAACATCGATGTGCAAGGCGTGATCCCGCCGCACGGGTTGCGGCAATCCAAGAACAACTCATCGGCTTTATTGTCGGCGAGATTGTATCCACCAAAGGCGAGTTCCACGCAAATGGTTGGAGAGATTGTCTGAAATAAGGACAGTGAATCGACATCAACGTCGACCAAGGGCACAAAGAGCGACGACGCAAGAAATGAGCTCAACATTCGCCCTTTTATTCTTTGAAAGTTGTAAAAGACGTGGCTAGCTTATTATTTCATGTGTTCATCGATCAACTTGTTCATTTTAGTGATCTGTAATTATCATTGAATACTAATGACTAATATATATATATATATATTTAAGTGTGTCAAAAAACTTATGAAGTTCTATTTATTTTAATTGTCAAAATCTATATCAAAACCCTCCAAAACATATTCTATATTGAATATAATCAAAACGCTACGCTGTCAGACTCTTCACAAGCGCTTGGTAACTCCAACCGCCTCTCCACAAGCGGTTCGTAATACCAACCGCTTTTGGAGAGAGCCTCTCCACAAGCGGTTGGTAACACTAACCGCTTGTGAAAATGTCGAACCACAAGTGGTTCGGGGAACCGTTTGTGATACCCGACGGGGTATCACTCCCGGTTGTTTACAAGCGGTTCTAAAACCGCTTCTGAAAGCGGTTTCAAACCGCTTGTACATGCCCGATCCGCAGTAATGGGCAGAGCAGAGCAAACCGAACCGCACCGGAACTCACGTGGCGACCAGCGGGCGGGCTGGTTGGTGAGAGATCGAGCGAGCGCCACTTTTCGGTGGAGAACCAGGCAAAAAGAGGTGGGGAAGAAGGCGCAACGTGCTGTGCTGGGGGGCATAGGCACGAGCCTACCCACCAGGCCATGCTCAACGCGGAAATGTCGGCCAAAAGGTTGGGAAAACCAGATATCACCACCTTTTCAGTTCCGACTCAAAAAAATTACAAATCAAGCCTTTATAATCGTATTTGAAAAAAGAATAAATTTATAAAAAAAATTACACAGGGACTAGAGAAATGACGACTTTAGAAAACCAAGAAAAAAGTAGCATGAAGCCCCGTTTGAGAAGCCTGAAATCTCAGTCCACTCACATGAATGGACCGGGATATCAACTAAATTTTTGATTTATCCTCGTAGATGGGCCGGGATTTTAAGTTTCTTAAGCAAGTCCTAAGGTTTACTGTATATACTCTACACCATCCAAAATAGACTCTTAGAAATGTCCGATTGACCGATCGACATATCAACTAGAGGCGAAGTGTTCCACATTAATCCAGTTGTGCGTGAAAGGTGAGATGGTGTTTGGCTGGTAACCATAGTTGGCACCACCAAGTCTTACAATTTGGGACTTCAAAAAAGAAGTTTTAAAATTTGGTGCGGTCAAAATTTGGTCATCAATTTGCTTGCTCATTGGTCAAACTATTGGCAAGAAAATGAACCTACGGAGATGTAATCTTACCAAATTTGGCAACAAACTAAATGGTTGCCGAATCATGGTAAAAAAACTAAAAGTTACCTAATTTAGGTAAGGCAAACTTTCGTATGCATGTGCATCAAACCAAGCACCTCTCGGCGGTATTAATTTTAGGGTATTATATATATTTTTAGAGGATTTTAGGGTCTGATATTTCTCTTGTTTAAGATCGGTTTCCATTGGGAATTTTGATTAAGGGCAGGGGCCAAGGATAGTGCAGGCCACCCTGCGCCATTGCCACCCCTGAGTTTCCAATTTTCTTAGGAGAAAATAGTACTAATTGTTGAGAAACCCTAAAGCCCACCGAAGGCCCATGTGGTCCCTAATGCCGAAACCCTAGAGAGCGCTATAAAAGGAGGAGGGGGGTCCCCCCCATGTACAGAGAATTCATTAGCAATAAAGAATACCGCCGTCGCTCTCCTCATATATCTGTGTCTCTCTCTTTCTGTTCTCCAATTTTAGATCTGTTCGGGAACCCCGGACTATTCGATAGCGAGGTTCCTTAACACGTTATCAGCACGAATTGCTCTACGGAGATCAGATTGAAAAGGTGAGAAAAGGTGGGATTAGCGTTTGAATCTAATCGTTCTTTTTCTATGCATGCATCTATCCTACGTGGCACGAAGCTACACGAAGAACGCTCGAAGCGTCTCGCGCGGCCCACGAAAGACATGAATTCACCGCTTCATCACGGAAAAAAAGAAAAAAAAAGCCACGACAACGTGATGCATCGGCGAAGCCTTTGCGCTGTCTCGATCGCGATGTCGGCGCATGAAGCTTGGCATGAAGCCACCGGCGCATGAAGCTTGGCACGAAGCCACCGGCGGATGAAGCCACCGACCCGGCCTCGGCCTCCACGCCTGAGCATGAAGCTCGGCCTCGCAGCGCGCGCCATCGCACCGTCTGCGCCGGTGACGCGATCAGCGCCACGCATCCGTCTTCTGCGCGCCCGACCTCGACCTCCGGCCGCTCGCCGCGACGCCCGCGCCCGGCCGGCCTCGGCCCGCGCGCGCCCGGCCTCGGCCTCCGGCCCGCCGCGCGCGCCGGCCTCGACCTCCGGCCATCGAGCGCCGCCCGGCCGTCGAACCACCCAGCGCCGTCGCGCCCGGCCTCGACCTCCGGCCCGCTCAAGCGCCGCCCGGCCGTAGAACCACCCAGCGCCCGCGCCGGCCTCGACCTCCGGCCCGCTTGAAGCGCCGCCCGGCCGTAGAACCACCTCGCGCCTTGCGCCCGCCGCCGCCGCCCGCCGCTCGGCCGCTCTCGCCGTCGGTCGCCGGCGCCACCAGACTCAGCGCCGCGCAGCCGCCACGCCTCGGGCACGCCAAGCCGCGCCGCCGCCGGCCGCGCGCTCGGTGCGCGCTGCCACTCGATCGCCTCGGCCCTTGAGAAGAAGTGTGCACCTCTCAGCCCCGCCGCCTAGCCATGGAGGTGGCGCTGCGGGAGAAGACGAGGGCACGGCGTGCGAAAAAAAAAAAGAGGGAAGCAAGCAAGCGGCGGCATGTGAAAGCGGCTAGGGGAAACCCTAGCCGTTTGTTTTCTTGGGCCAAGAAGGGCATGGCCCGACCAGCGTTCTACGTCAAGAAAAAAAAAAAAAAAAGAAGAAAAAGAAAAGAAAGAAAAGGGAAAGAAAAAAAAAATTATGAAAATTTGAAAAATTGCCAGAAAATCAAGAAGATTTATTTGGCTCTGTTTTTAATTTTCTTGCTCTATTTCTCTGTTTTATGAATTTTCTTTATGAATTTTTGAATCCGTTGCTTTATTTAATATAATGCAATGCATATGAATTTATTTTACGCATCTTTATGCTTTTATAACCATTTTCTATTAGATTACACGCAGAATCTAATGTCGAATTTTGAAATCTTGAAGATGTCCGGCATCGTGAATCGTGAGTTTGAAGAACTGGCCCCGCACGGTCAGAACTATCTCACTTGGGCATCGGACGTAAAGATCGTTCGTGGGGGCAAGAAGCTCCGCGCAGCAATTGGTCTAGGGTCCTCGCAGGGGCCTTGAAACCTACCCGACGAATGATCAAGCCTTGCACTTCCTCAGGCACCACCTCTCACCCACTCAAGAATGAATACATGGTGAGGAGAGTGCACTCAAGCTTTGACCGCACTTGAAGCGATTCGAAAGCTCAAGTACACCATCTTGCCCCAAGCACGGCAAGATTGGGTGCGCTGAGGTTTGCGTGACTTGAGCGATGGCGAGTATAATTCGCCTTGCACGAATTTGTACTAATCTCTCTATGTGGCATGAAGATCAGCGATGAAGAAAAGATTGAGAAGACTCTCTACCTTCCACCCAAATGCTATCCAGAGTGCACGTAGCTATCGTCAGGACGCATACAAGGAGTATAGTGAACTGATTGATGTAATGCAAGTTGCGGAATCGCAAGACAATGTTCTACGCAAGAACTATGTCTCACAGCCACCTGGAAGGGGCACTGGCACAGAAGTCAATGCCAATAGCTATAAGGTGAAAAAGCCCACTCATAGAAAGAAGGGCACACATGGTGGAAAAGAGAAGTTGCAGGCCAAGGGAAATTCCAAAGCCCGTTAATACATGAATCGCATTTCTTTTAGATTATGGTTGTTAGCATTTTCTTTTGAATAATGAATAGTAGGCTCTGGAAGAGCATACTTCTTTCATGAATAAATATGCAATTTATTCTTTAACCCAGTATTCTTTCAATTGCAAGCAATATTTGAATTATTTTGCCTCTGTTTGATTGAAATTATATTTCTTTTATCAAGAAAGCGTGTAGCGCCCAAATGGAAGAGATATGCATTGTTGATACCATCTTAAGAGAGTCTAAGTATTTCCAGTCGATCACGAAGAACGCTGGAAAGATTACTACGATCGCTGGAAGCGACTCATATGTAATCAGCTCAGGAAGAGCCACTATTATATTGCCTATGGGTACAACTTTGGTAATTGAAGAAGCCCTTTTGTACCCTGAATCAACTCGCACTCTCTTAAGCTTTAAAAACATCCGCGCCAATGGTTTTCACGTAGAAACCAATGAAGAAAATGGCAAAGAATATTTGTGCATTGTGAAGCACGCGGTATGTGGAAAAATGGTATTAGAAAAATGTCCCTCATATGAATCTGGGTTGTACTACACGAATATTCATGCACCCGAAGTGTATACTTCCTTGAAGACTGTTTTTAGAAGCTCTGAATTATTTTCTTTATGGCATGGTAGATTAGGTCATCCTGGTCTTAGAATGATGAGAAATATAGTGAACAACTCACGGGTCATGGCATTAATGTTAAAAATTTCCGAATCATGAAGATTTTGTGTGCCTGCATGTGCCACCGGAAATTAATAACTAGACCTTCACATGAAAGTGCAAAGTGAAATCCTGCATTCTGGAACGCATCCAGGGGATATTTGCGGTCCGATTCAGCCTGTCGGGGCCGTTTGATACTTTATGGTGCTCATCGATGCTTCCTCGAAATGGTCGCATGTATGCTTGTTGTCAACAAGAAACCATGCTTTTGCAAAGTGATCTCGCAGATCATAAGAATTAAGAATGCTTTCACGATCATCGCGTGAAGTCCATTAGAATGGACAATGCCGAGAATTTACTTCAAAGGCATTTGATGATTATTGCACAAACAACGAGGATAGCGATTGAGCACTCCGTCGCACGTTCATACGCAGCGGACTAGCGAAGCACTAATAAAGAGGATCAAGTTCATTGCCGGACCGCTTTTGCGAGTTGTAACTTGCCCAACACTTGTTGGGGACACGCGATCCGCACGCAGCAGCTCTTATCAATTTTAGACCGTCGGCCTACAACATCCATTCTCCTATGCGGCTTGTGCACGGATCATCCCAAGATCTCCCATCTTAGAAAATTTGGGTGTATGGTATATGTACCTATACCACCCTCGGTATTTGATCGCAATGGGCCCTCTCCGCAAGTCCAGGATATCGTTGGTTATGAAAGTGCATCCATAATCGTGTATTTGGAACCCATGATCGAGATTTGCATACTGCCCGGTTCACGATTGCATCTTTGACGAGGATCGTTTCCGTCATTAGGGAGGAAATCAACCTTTGGATGAAAAATGCCGGAAATCATATGGCATTCCACCGGGATCCCGCATGACCCCGCACTAATGAAGCAAATCAAGAAGTCGAGAAGATAATTGATTTGCGAATTTAGCAAATGAACCGCCTGATCATTTTGTGATCCAAGGCGTGGTTAAGTCGCATGTACCCGCAAGGAATGCACCGAGAGGGTGGAAATACCAAAGAAAATAGAAGGTATCCTCAACCTGTTGAGGCCTCAAAGAAAAGAGCAGTAATCTGCTCCTCAAACCCAAAGTACCCGGAGGCGTCCGAGAAAATCGGGCGAGAGGACTTACCACAACCAATCACGAAAATGCCCCAAGGAAAGAAGGGAGCCAGTTGAGACACACCTGAAAGAAGCCAACAGGAAAGGCAATTCCAGACTTGAATCTTCCACTGCAGGAAGCCACCGGAAATAATGTGTGCGCACACATAGGCGATGAAAAGCTAAAGGAACTTGCTCCTGCGATAGGGAAAAGCAGCGAAGAGCAAGTAGAAGTGCATGATGCACCCCATGAAGAAATGGCCATAAACTTTGTAATCACGGAGAATCCTGAATAGAGCAACGACCAACATTGATGCATACTTTGCAAAGAAGATTGCCTCGATCATCGATCATGATCCCGAGCTGCATCTCTCAGAGTGCAAGAAAAGGCTAGATTGGAAAGAATGGAAAAAGGCAATCAACTGCGAGTTAGTCTCTCTGAACAAGAGAGAGGTGTTTGGGCCCGTATGCCGCACACCTCCCCATATAAACCCCGTAGGTCACAAATGGGTCTTTGTTCGAAAGAGAAATGAAAACAACGAAGTTGTAAGGTACAAAGCAAGGCTTGTAGCTCAAGGTTTCACTCAACGTCCTGGAGTTGATTATGAAGAAACCTATTCTCCGGTCATGGGAGGAATTACCTTTAGATATTTGATCTCAATGGCAGTCAACTTGAAGTTGAGAATGAAGCTAATGGATGTTGTCACAAAGATACAGTATGGAAACTTGGATTCGAGATATACATGAAAGTACCTAAGGAATTCCTATCCCAACCAAGATGGAGCAAATAGAAACACATGCAGTGTGAAATTGGAGAAATCACTGTATGGGTCAAGCGATCAGGGAAGAATGTGGTACAATCGCTGAGTGACTTTCTCTGCAAGAAAGGCTACACAAGCAAATAAGATTGTCCATGTGTGTTTATACAACGATCCACGAATGGATTCTCAGATAATCTCCGTCTATGTAGATGACTTGAACATCATTGGGACGGATGAAGAAATTGAAGAGGCATACTCATACTTGAAGTCCGAGTTTGAAATGAAAGATTTGGGTAAAACCAAGTTTTGTTTAGGCTTGCGGCTTGAACATGTCCAAGGAGGAATCTTGGTACATCAATCAACCTACACGAGAAGTGTTGGAACGATTTAGCTTTGAAAAATCATATCCTGCAAAGACTCCAATGGCTCAAGGTCACTCCAAGCGCACCTAGACCCATACTGGACCTAGAGAAGAGGGGAGGAAGTCACGGGAGCAGAATTCCCATATCCGAGTGCAATTGGGCGCTCATGTACCTTGCGAATAGCACTAGGCCTGACATTGCGTTCGCGTGAATTTGCTAGCTCGATGCAGTGCGTAACCCACCAAAAGGCATTGGAAAGGGATCAAGGACATCTTCCGCTTACCTCCAAAGAAGCAAAGACCTCGATGCATTCTTTAGAAGAAATAATGAATTGAATTTGGTTGGCTATGCCGATGTTGGGTACCTATCGGACCAGCATAATCGCAAGTCCCAAACCGGCTATGTTTTCCTATGTGGAGGAACAACAATTTCTTGGAAGTCGTCTAAGCAGACTCTTGTCTCGACGTCGACAAACCACTCGGAAATCATCGCTTTGTATGAAGCATCTCGTGAATGTGCATGGCTCCGAAGAATGGTTCACCACATCCAGAAGTCATGTGGTTTGAACATTGAGCAAACTCCTACAATAATTTATGAAGATAATGCGCCTTGTGTTGCCCAAGCACAAATGGGTTATGTGAAGAGCAATCTCACGAAGCATATCAACCCCAAGTTCTTCTATGCTCATGAATTGCATAAGATGAACGAGATCAAGATATTGCATACTAAGTCATGTGAAAATCTTGCAGATTTGTTCACTAAATCACTCCCAAAGATCTACCTTTGAAAGGTGCGTGAAAGGAATTGGGATGATGAGACTTAGAGAAGTGCGATTTCAGGGAGATATGTCACATACTCCCACATGAATCTGAGCATGAATTATGAATACCCAACATGAATCTCAAGATTAGCAATTGAAGTTGGGAGAATTGTACTCTTTTCCTTAGCAAGTTTTTCATGAAATTTTCTTGCATAAGGTTTTAACGAGGCAATTAGTGCAACATAGTAGCGTATGCTATGTACTCTTTCTCCAAGTATTTTTCCCACTTTGGTTTTTCTCGAGTTTTAATGAGGCATATGCATCTCATGACAAAGGGCCCAAGGGGTGTTGAGAAACCCTAAAGCCCACCAAGGCCCATGTGGTCCCTAATGCCAAACCCTAGAGAGCTATAAAAGGAGGAGGGGGTCCCCATGTACAGAGAATTCATTAGCAATAAAGAATACCGCCGTCGCTCTCCTCATATATCTGTGTCTCTCTCTTTCTGTTCTCCAATTTTAGATCTGTTCGGGAACCCCGGACTATTCGATAGCGAGGTTCCTTAACACTAATCATACACATGCCTTGGTGCAATAGATTGTCACCCTTGGCCACCCCTTAGTATCAGCTCAAGCTCTGTCACTGACTAAGGGTCCATGTGAGCACCGTAGTCGACCTAAATCCAAAGGGGCAAAATATGGTACCTGTCGTTCCAGTTTTTCTTTTCTTTTTTTGCCCTAAGAACATGTATAACCAAGGATTTAAATCGTGGTTCATGGTCCGTCGCTGTGAGAGATATGAAAAAACAATCACGGAAGCTATACTACACGTCGCGATTTACTATAATATACATATTTTTTTACTATTTCAAGTATATGGTATCGGTAATTTATATATAATTAACTATATTAAAATTTAAAGTACATGTTGTGGATGTCATTTATTAGTGGTGCAATGTGTAATAGAAAATTATATATATAGTTTCTATATATATATATGTATATATGTATATATATATATGTATGTATATATATATATGTATGTATATATATATATATATATGTATATATGTGTGTGGGGGGTTGTAAATTTAGAAGATGGATTTAGATGTTAACTAATACAGGAAAACTAGAAAACGGTATACCGTCGGCTCCCATCGTGACGGTATAGTCTCCAACATGCGATGCCAAAATAACGACATGCTCCTGACGAACCGGTAGTGGTGGACTTTAACTGGACGCGGAGGGCCATGGCACGCACACGCTTTCCACCGCAGGCGGCCGCTTCATGCCGCGCGCCAACCTCTTCGGCTACGCCAGCGGCACCACCAAGGGCGGCGCGCCTCGCGCCCGCGTCACCGCCTACAAGGTGTGTTGGTCGGGCTAGTGCGCCACCGCCGACGTCCTCGCGGGCTTCGAGGACGCCATCCACGACAGTGCCGACATCATCTCCGTGTCCTTCGGCCAGGACCACTACTACAGAATGGTACATTACTATCGCTTCATCTGTGTCGGTTCTTAAGTTTTTAGGAAGAAACGATTGTGATAGATGACTTAGGAGAGGCATTAATCACAATCACTATCGGTTCTCGGGTTAGAAGTGATAGTGATGTAAGACTCGAAACATTACAATGATCGGTTCTTATGCGAGAAGTGATAGTGATGTGCATTATCATCACTATCGGTTTCCACATGAAGCGATAGTGATGAGAAAATACATCACTATCGGTTCTTATTTAAGCGATAGTGATGATAACGCACATCACTATCGCTTCTCACAAAAGACCGATAGTGATAAGCGCGTACACATCACTATCGGTTCTTATTTAAGAAGCGATAGTGATGATAATGCATCATCACTATCGCTTCACAAAAGAACCGATAGTGATGAAGATCGCTCATCACTATCGGTTCTTTTGTGAAGCGATAGTGATGTGCAGATATCATCACTATCGCTTCTAAATAAGAACCGATAGTGATGTGTACTTTCTCATCACTATCGCTTCTTATGTGAAACCGATTGTGATGATCGTGATAATCACTATCGCATGTCTTATAAGAACCGATCGTGATGTGAATGATCACATCACTATCGCTTTTATATGAGAACCGATAGTGATGTACCTCGTTAGGTTAATTATACCACTCGGCGTAACTCTTCTCTCGTTATTGTTCCAGAGGAGGTTTCTCCGCCGCCACCGTAAAAATAGCTTATATTCGTGGTTGGAAGCAATACTTGGGTGAGAAAATTTGAAATTCTCAAGGGTGGGTGTTAAGAGGGTAAATTTGAAGCCCTAACTTGAGGAGATTTCCCTCATTTTGCATAATTTGTGGTTTTCTTCAAAATGTGAGCATTCCTTCAAACCCCTTTAATTTTGCACTATGTATTTTTGATATGTCGCAAGAAAGTTTAGATTGCCTTTGGTATTGTGTATGTCCTATCGATTTCACACCTTTTATTTCACAAGCATGTACACATGTAGTTAATTATCTTAATTTGTAGTGCTTTGGTGTTAATATGGAATTATTATTGCTGTCACCTAATGCATGCTAGAGTTTAGGGTGCGGAACCTCGTCTCCGTTCGAGGATGCTTGTTTATAAATATACCGAACGAAATGGCATATTTATAAGCGGCGATCTCAATTGTCCACGTTCTTTGATTCGAGGATATGTGCTTGGGCAAGTTCTCGATCGGCGGTGTTGTACAATCAGTAGTAGAGATTTCGTAGCGTCTCCTGGTATTCTCGGATACACACCCTCTTGACCTGTTGTCGAGGCGTGTATATGGAGAATAGCGAGAGATGTTCCAAATTTTCTCCGAGTTGTACAACGGCTTAGGAACTTGTCTGAACCACATATCCTCGAATGGGATTAGGACCAAACCTATTTAGAGATTGGGAGTCATCGTTGGTACCCTTGTTTTGTTTCGTTGTAGTCAAAAGATCCAGAGGCTACCGCACTATATAATTAGATTGTTTGATATCATTGTTGATGTCAAAATGTATGTCTCCTATCTAGGGAATTGGAAGCTCTAAACCAGGGAAGAATCTAGGTATCGATTAGGAGAACACATTTTATATATCTTGCGAGAACTTGCAGTCCTCTATTTTGCAAAGGTAATATTAAATGAAATGATGTCTCAATATTTCAAATAGCTAGCTAGCTTCTTTGTCGCTCCAGCTCTTCCTTAATTTATTGTGTGAATTTTAATTGCGGATGGACCGTAAGGAATGGATGTATGACAAAAGTCGTGTGAGTCTTTGAATTTCAGAGGGTGTTAAGGAGTTCAAAAAATTGCGAACAGACATGGTG
Source organism: Otatea glauca (assembly GCA_036346275.1). Taxonomy (NCBI): domain Eukaryota; kingdom Viridiplantae; phylum Streptophyta; class Magnoliopsida; order Poales; family Poaceae; genus Otatea; species Otatea glauca. Next base: position 57,057,758 of record CM070713.1, read on the forward strand.
AGGAGGGTGTAAACTTCATATATTGTCCTTGCATTGATTGCACCAATCGAGAAGATTTAACAACTCACCAAATCGAGGACCACCGATTCGACGTGGCTTCGTGAGGAATTACACGCCTTGGATCCATCACGGGAGACAGTAGTACCCTCCCAGATGCAACGAAGACACGGTGGAACCAGATGATGAGTTGCAGCCTGATATGTTTGAGGAGGAGAATTTGGAGCAAATGTTGCGGGATGTGGAGGGTAATTACACGGAAAGAGAGTTTGAAAAGTTTAAAAGCTTGATGGAAGACGATGCCAAACCGCTGTTCACAGGTTGCAAAGTAGAATACACCAAGTTGGGTTCGGTCCTTGCATTGTTCGAATTGAAGGCAAAACACCGTTGGATGATACAAGTTTTAATGCACTTCTAGTTCTTCTATCGGATCTACTTCCGGAGGGAAACGAGTTGCCAACAAGCATTTATGAAGCGAAGAAGCTACTATGTCCCATGGGAATGGAAATAGAAAGGATACATGCATGTCCGAATGATTGCATCTTGTACCGTAACGCACATCGGGAGTCTGACGTGTGTCCGCTTTGCGGTGTGCCTCGGTACAAACAAAAGGAGAAGCGTAATGACAAGAAGCGTAAGTGCCGGGGCAACGAGGGTGAAGAGGTCACTAAAGGTGCACCGGCCAAGGTATTGTGGTACTTTCCCATCATTCCCCGTCTGGAGAGGTTGTTTGCAAATCCTAGAGAAGCAAAATTGTTGCGTTGGCATTATGAGTCTCGAAAGGAAGATGGCAAGTGAGACACCACGCCGATTCGGCTCAATGGAGAAACATCGATTGGAAACATGAGGAGTTTGGTGCCAAATGAGGAACATAAGATTTGGATTGAGTACCGATGGAATGAATCCGTTTGGTAACATGAGCGATCGTCACAAAGACGTGGCGATTCATTGTGTATCTACAACCTCCTCCTTGGTTGTGCATGAAGCGAAGTATATCATGATGTCGCTATAATCTCGGGACCTAAACAAGGAAATGATATTGATGTGTACCTCGCTCCATTGATCGAGGATTTGGTAAAATTGTGGAATGACGGGGTCATTGTGTGGGATGCGTCTGAAAGAGAGCATTTCACCCTACGGGCTATGGTATTCTGCACCATAAATGATTTCCGGCTCTTGGTAATTTGGCGGCTACTGATCGAAAGGAGCAAAAGCGTGTCCTATTTGTGAAGAGGAGACCGAGAGCTTATGGTCGCCAATTCCAAGAAAACGTATATGGGTCACCGTAGGTTTCTACCTCGAAGTCATCGATACCGTAAGATGGATGACAAATTTGATGGGAAGAGGAAGTCCGCTCGCACCGCAACCTATGAGTGGAAGGCAAGTATATTCACGTGTAGAGGATATCGATGTTCAAGACGGAAAGAGCTCTAAATCTGCTCGTTCTAGGACCATTTGGAAGAAGAGGTCAATATTTTGGGACTTACCGTCTTCGAAGGAGTTAGATGTTCGGCATTGTATTGATGTCATGCACGTTGAGAAGAATGTCTGCGATAATTTGGTTGGTATCCCTTGAACATACCGGAAAGACAAAGGATGGTGTGAATGCTCGTCGCGACATGGCCTACATGGGAATCGTGCCCGTGCTTGCAAAGTGATAGAGGAGGATGGAAAAGGTCCAGATATCCTCACCGCATGCTACACCTCGCCCAAGAAGGAGAAAGAGGACTTTTGCAAATGTCTCCATGGTATTAAAGTTCCATCCGCTACTCCGCGAACATTAAGAAGCTTGTGTCCTTGGATGATTTGAAGTTGTTGGGCATGAAGTCCCACGATCGCCATGTCTTGATGACCCAAATGCTCCCGGGCTGTAATCCAAATATTCTCGCCAGAGGATGTCAGTTTGCAATCACGGTTGTGTTACTTCTTCAATGCGATCTCCTGCAAAATTATTGACCCGACATGCTAGACAACTTACAGAGGGAGGTGGTGCGGACTTTATGTCGCCTTGAGATGCATTTCCCACCGTCGTTCTTCGACGCCATGGTCCACCTTGTTGTTCACCTTGTTAGAGAGATTAAGATATGTGGACCCGCTTTCTTCGCTACATGTATCCGCTCGAGAGGTACATGGGTATATTAAAGTCCTATGTGAGGAATCGATCAAGCCCGAGGGTAGTATTGTGGAAGGTTATGGGGTGAAGAGGTTATTGAGTTTTGTGTGGACTATCTCGGAAAAGACAAGCAATCGGTGTTCTGTATCTCGCCACGAGGGCGGACTTTGTCGGCAAAGGAACCGTGGGGTCGAAACTAACGAGGCCACGGTTTGATATGTATTGCAAAGCGATTTGATCTTGCAAAGTGAGCACGAAGTTGCAGGTACATCAAGCGGCATAAGTTGATATTACGGAAGAGAATCCACATATGGATGAGTTTTCCATCATGCGAGAACACAACGATAGATTTGTTACATGGTTCAAACAAACGGTAGAGTTCTCTGTTAGTGAGAATGTGAAATGGTTAATGATGGACCTAGATTTAATGTACGCATATGGCAGGGTACGATATTAATGGGTACACCTTTACATCGAAAGTCAAGATGCGAAGAGTACTGTTCAAAATAAAGGTGTAAGCATAGATGCTCTTTCGATGTACATCACTCGAAAGGAGGATCCTCAACGGCAATGTACTTGTATTATGGGATAATCAAGAAATTTGGGAGCTCGATTACGGAATATACCAAATTCTATTATTCCGATGTAAGTGGGTGGGACTAACACATGGAGTGAAGGTCGATAAGAGAGGTTTTACTCTTGTGGATCTAAGCGCACTCGCCTACAAAGATGACCTGCTCGTTTCTTGCGAAGCAAGCAAATCAAGTCTTCTATGTGCGTGATCCGCCAATCCGAGGTTGCACGTTGTCCTTCACAAAGAAGCGGCGGATCGTTGGTGTCGAAAATGTCGTAGATGAAGAAGAATACAATCAATTCGATGAAATACCTCCATTTGCGATGGGGCCTATCTTAGCGGGGATGACGACACACATCAAGAAATTACGTGCGCGTAGATCATCAAGAAGGGTTGTATCAGAACTAAAGGAAATATTGTATTGTTTGTTCATTTTATCATGCTGTTTCATTTTCTTTAAGCCATTAGTGTTTAAGACATATGTTTTATCGTGCCTTTTGTTTGGGTAAAGTTGTACTGTTATAATCTCTCATGGAACATTGTGACATATTTGAAATCTACTTACTAGTTGGTCATTCGCTTACATATCGTAAAATTTGTTTACGGATTTTTCTTTTGGGAAAGCTTCTAACTAGTCCAAAGTTTATTTACGGAAAATTTGGAAAAACTCGGACTTTAATTGCATAAGTTTTGACTTTTGCGCTATAAGCTAGAATCATGCTTACAAAGTGAATTCTTGCATCTTTGTCGCTGCTAAATCTTTTTCGAAAATTCTTTTTGAATAGACCTGTAATATCCCAAAGTATGTTTCGCAAAATTTGAAAGAATTCCAACTATATCTGTAAAGTTGTGGCCTTTTACCCTTTCATCAATGAATTCTACTAAATCGACTTCATCTTGCTTTGTCCGAAAATCAATAGTGATTGATATTTGTGTCGGGTTTTCCTTCAAAACCGATAGTATTGAACAAATATTTGTGTCGGTTTTTATTGAAAACCGATAGTATTAGAGATCAACTTATTTGTGTCGGTTTTCTCTTAAAACCGATAGTACTAGTTTGTGCCAATTTTTCTTCAAAACTGTTATAGTACTATTAGTGTCGGTTTTTTCTTCAAAACCGATAGTATTGAACTAATATTTGTGTCGGTTTTTTATTGAAAACCGATAGTATTAGAGATCTACATATTTGTGTCGGTTTTAAACGCAAACCGATAGTAATAGACTACTTGTTGTCTCGGTTTTCTCTTAAAACCGATAGTATTAGAGATCTACACATTTGTGTCGGTTTTCTCATAAAAACCGATAGTATTTTAAACATTCTTATTTGTATCGGTTTTTTAATGAAAACCGATAGTAATAGACTACTTGTTGTCTCGGTTTTTTCTTGTAAACCGATAGTACTATTTTGTGCCAATTTTTCTTCAAAACATGTTATAGGACTATTTGTGTGGGTTTTCCTTCAAAACCGATAGTATTGAACAATATTTGTGTCGGTTTTTTATTGAAAACCGATAGTATTAGAGATCAACTTATTTGTGTCGGTTTTCTCTTAAAACCGATAGTACTAGTTTGTGCCAATTTTTCTTCAAAACTCGTTATAGTACTATTAGTGTCGGTTTTTATTGAAAACCGATAGTATTAGAGATCTACACATTTGTGTCGGTTTTTCAATGAAAACCGATAGTAATAGACTACTTGTTGTCTCGGTTTTTTCTTGTAAACCGATAGTACTATTTTGTGCCAATTTTTCTTCAAAACATGTTATAGGACTATTTGTGTCGGGTTTTCCTTCAAAACCGATAGTATTGAACTAATATTTGTGTCGGGTTTTTATTGAAACCGATAGTATTAAAGATCTACACATTTGTGTCGGTTTTCTCCTAAAACCGATAGTATTTTAAACATTCATATTTGTATCGGTTTTTAATGAAAACCGATAGTAATAGTCTACTTTTTTCTCGGTTTTTCTTGTAAACCGATAGTACTTTTTCGTGCAATTTTTCTTCAAAACATGTTATAGGACTATTTGTGTCGGGTTTTCCTTCAAAACCGATAGTATTGAACAAATATTTGTGTCGGGTTTAATATTGAAAACCGATAGTATTAAAGTCTACACATTTGGGTCGGTTTTCTCATAAAACCGATAGTATTTTAAACATTCATATTTGTATCGGTTTTTAGTGAAAACCGATAGTAATAGACTACTTTTTGTCTCGGTTTTTCTTGTAAACCGATAGTACTATTTTGTGCCAATTTTTCTTCAAAACTCGTTATAGTATTATTAGTGTCGGTTTTCTCTGAAAACCGATAGTATTTTAAACATTCATATTTGTGTCGGTTTTCTCTGAAAACCGATAGTATTGTGAAACATATTTCATCGGTTTTTGTGTAAAACCGATAGTATTGAACTAATATTTGTGTCGGTTTTTATTTAAAACCGATAGTATTGAGATCTACATATTGGTGTCGGTTTGTCTTAAAACCGATAGTATTGTAAAATATATTTGTGTCGGTTTTTGTGTAAAACCGATAGTAATGTGATACCCTTACTTAAGGCGCATTTTTCGAGAAGCTTTCACGCGTGCCTTGCCTTCGCTTGCCCTAGCCCCTTTCTCAAGCTCCTCGCTCCACCTCCGCCGCCACCCGCCGCCGCCCGCCGCCGACTCCACCGCCTCGACGCCCACGCCGCCTCCGTCGTCCCACCGCCGCGCGCCGCCCGACGCCTAACGCCCCATCGCCCCACCCCGGCGCTCCACGCCGCTCCGCCGCCACCGCCCGACGCCCCGACGCCTAACGGCCCCATCGCCTCAGCCGCCACCGCCTAAGCGCCCACGCCGCCCTGCCGCCTCACCGCCCGGCGCGCCAAGCCCCAACGGCCCCATCGCCTGCGCCCCACCGACTCCACCGCCCGCGCCCACTCCGCCTCCGCCGCCTCACCGCCGCCGCGCCCGACGCCTAACGGCCCCATCGCCCGGTGCCCCACCTCCTCGGCGCTCCATCGTAAGTTGCAGACAACCGCAGTAATCGTACATGCAATCTATATGATAACAACTTCTATGAACATATCCACCCCAATTGAAAACAATCACGATATACATCCCATAATAACTATTAGAAATAGTAGAAATTTCATCAAACAACTCAAAATAGAACGCAGTTTGTTTGAAAATTGGAGAGCGTATATCCCATATTTAGATTAGAAGAAATGTTGACAATGCAAAGGTGTTATGAAATTATTCGAGAGCGTAAATCATGTATTTGGATAACATGACATGTAGACAATGCAATGTGTTATGAAAGAATTCTTGAAAAGAAATCCCATATGTAGATTACATCACATGTAGACAATGCAAGGTGTTATGAAACTGACTTACTAAAGTTGTTAAAAACAAGCTTGGACAACAAATCCGGTTGCATCATGTCCTGAGCAGATGTTTGAGGATTAAGCCAGGAAAAAAAGATATGGTGGCGCAGGTGCCCAGGGATATGCTGCTGCTAGTAATGTACCCAATGGAATAGCAGGGGCATTAAGAGCTTCGCAGATGAACTCAAAAGAAACTCATTAGCCTATTGTTATCGATGAAAACAAAGGAAGCAAGCACTTCAAAATTGAACATTAATAAGCATCTTTCTCAAGCTGCTAATTAGCTTTAACTCACATCTTCAGTGATGAATTGGACATTGTGTAGTCAACAGAGGAAGCCAAAGTAACGAAGATATTGTCTGCACATTAGAAAATATCTTATTGAATAGGAAAAACTGCTTATCTACTTCAACCTTGTTTAAAAAGGCCAAACATCAAAGGTTACGCTTATGTGCAAGCCACAAAGAAGACTACTAATTTCGTAACCCTGCTGTGAAAGGCCATAATGAATTACCGATCTATAATCAATAAGCCAAATCATGACCCATCACTACATGCAAGCAAAGAATGTCGAATGTAATAGCAGCTTGAACATATTTATGCTTTGTTCCTCAAGCGACAAATCTAGGTGTTACTCTACTAGGACAATTGGATGTGCTTAATATATCATTTCAATTTTAAACTTCACAATATAGAAATGGGAAGTCCTTGCCAACAATCCACAAACTGGTATGTAATCCATCATAACCGATCAAGTACATCTCTTGCAAAGAAGTGTCTTCTTTCCATGTATGTTTTCATGCCTTTTCAATATTTTGTCATATGTGCTTCAGACTCGCCATACTATTATGCAACTTTAGACTCTCTTAATTGAGATAGCTATTTCAATTATAATTGCATATTATTTTCCTTTTCATCTCAAAGATATGTTAGAGTTTAGGTTATGTAACCTCGCCTCCTGCTCGAGAGTGCTTATTTATAAATATGTCTAATGACATATTTATAAGCAAGCGCCTCAATTGTCCACGATTTTGATAGATTCGAGGATATGTGGTTTGGGCAAGTTCTGAAGTTTGTACAACTCACGAGTAGATTTCGTAGCGTCTCCCCGTGTTCTTCGGATACACACCCTCTTGACCCGTCGTCGAGACGTGTATCCGGAGAACAATGGGAGATGTCGCCAAATTTTCTCCGAGTTGTACAACGGCTTAGGAACTTGCCCAAACCACATATCCTCGAATGGGATTAGGACCAAACCTATTTAGAGATTAGGAGTTATCGTCCATACGTATTTAGTTGGTCTACATACGACTTGTCTTGAAGATCATTCGCTCATCTGTTACTCTAATGCAATATGCTACAACAATGACATGCTATGAATTATCCATTGATTTGTTACTTTAGATGATTTATTGTGAAGTTCACATAATAGCTACGAATTGCTTTCTCTCATGTGAAATATATGTCCATGTTAGATAAGAAAACTCAAAATGTCGCAATTGAGAGCATCGGCTCATCGCCGTAAAGAGTAGAAGGTGCTCTGAGGGCCAAGCCAACTTCCAAGTGTCGAGCGGAGCCAGGTTCCAAATGTCGAGGGGCCGAGTAAGGTGAGGAAGGCCCGAGGACCGAGCAAAGGGCCACAGGAGAACGCCGCAAATTCTCCACTTCAATGCGACGGCGTTTGCACGGTCCTCCCAAGTATAAGGGGCGATACCGCCATTCCTCGCAATCGTGAGGGAGAGAGTTCCCATAACGGTTAAGGATTGGAGAAAGGAGGTCGTCGAGCGTAAGAACCGGTGTGGGACGAGGTTAAGGGAAATGGATTATAGAAGAGGAGGATGAAAACAATGCCAAAGCGTGACGCCTTGAAGAGGATGGGTGTGGCTCGAGGCACTTTAGGGTCTACATGCACAAGGTGAGTACGTCTTTGAAAGGCCGTGCACCATTCGAGAGGTATCCGCTCGTGCTTCCCGATGTTTGGGAGGAGTTCACGAGGATGAAGAGTACGCCGAGGCGAGGAGCCGAGACAGAGGAACGTTGCTACCTAGAGGTCGAACACGCACGCCGCACCACCTCGGTTCAGCGACTACGAAGGGAAGAAAGCGTAATGGGCACGACTAGCCGAGGAGTGCGCCAACTCCGGACAGCGATGCCTTACTCGCATATATGTGAGGAGCGGCACGTGATCGGGTATTAGCGAGGACAAAGAAAACCGGGACGGCAATGGCAAGTACCAAACCCCACTACCGCAAGTTGTCTCCACCATCGTAAGATATCAAACTTGCTACATTGCAAGAGACCATTCTGTTGTATTTCGATCTAATTCGTACTCGCTTCTTGCAAGAGGAGGTAAGCGGAGGAAAGAGCAGGGACTTTTCTTAGCCAAGGGTCAAATGACATCCTATTCTCTCATGATCGGAAAGCCCACCATAAGGGCCGGTGCTTGCCGCAGGGCGGGCATACGAAGAAGTCCTACTTCCAAGATGCCGCTCGAGTACCGGATCAAGAACATGGGAGGCACGTGCGAGCGCTCAAGGACACGCTTAGGGAGCAATGAGGAGGAGATCTCGGAGGAGATGAGGAGGAGATGAGGTGCGGATGATGGCACGTGAGGAGGAGATGAGGTGGAGATGATGGCACGTGAGGAGCGCCTAAGGGCCGAGATGATGGCGATGATCTCCTGCAGTCGAGCGGATGCCCCGCCATCAGAGAGAAACCTGTGTTCTCACCAAGTAGCCATGGTTCCAAAATGATAAGTCCGGTCCCACCAAGGTAATAATTAATTTTGCCTTACTTAATGGTGCGAGGGTAACTCTTCATATGTTTTCTCTCAAGTTGCGCACTTTTGCGGCGCCTACCAAGTGCCACCACCACGACGAAGACGGATTTCGTTGAGGTCGCACGCGGGTTGCATTTCCATGCAAGGAGACCGACACGGTGCATGGTCACCTTTGGGGAAGGGCTACATGAGGGTCCAGTGGACTACGCCCACGGCCTTCTTATCACATGTGCTCGAGTTCCCTAACGAAGACATCACCACTCTCGGGCAGCGCGATGTCGCTCATCAAGTGGCCCACGACAGCGCCGATCGGGTCAAGGTAAACATCCTCACGCCTTCGTACCATTCCAAGAGTATTGCAACAAGTTACTTAATTATGCGCGTGCTTTGTAGGTTCCTACCGTACTGCGCCGCTCCCACGATCGTGGACGAGCCCCGCACAAAGTACAGAGTGGTGCATAAAAGGACTAGCACGACAACCACGTAACCACTAGAGGCCTCTCGCTAAAAGGCTAGGCTCACAAAGGCCACAGCCACTCGTATATGAAAAGCCCATCGCCTGCCTCGAGACTCCTTCGCCCGTAAAGGAGAGCCAAGACAGACCACGTGAAGCCTTATGAATTTAAGGCCTACGACATGGAAAGCCCTTCGCCTCCCAAAGAAATTGAACGCTCTAGGCATATGGACTCGATACCCATGGATGGTACATTGACAAAGCGAAAGATAGCGAGCGTGTCGACTTCAATGTTAGATACGAAAGGGACATTTCCACCGCGAGGAGGATGGGACATTCCTGCTAGTTTTGAGGATCTGTTCTGTCTGCACTCAACCGATAGCCATCGATATTTCTATCAGACGATCCTCGACGCCGTGAGTATCGCACCACGCTGCACGACTTTATGACTTCCATAGAATTTTGCATTACACTTTTTAACATTCAATGCGAGTTGCGTAGGCGATGAGGCGCGGGTCGTGACGAATCGACAACTAGTTGGGTTCGCGACCACGAGCTTGTGTCCGCGACGATGGCTAGGCTTCAACCGAATGGGTTGCCGGCTACATCAAGAGGGCATTGCAAGTCGAGTCGAAGAAGGACTTCATTCTATTCCCGCACCACGAGGAGTAAGTACTACTTCACTGCTCAATTACTTCTACACACCAAACCGTATGTGAACTTATTTTCTTCACGATACCATTTAATAAGCAACCATTGGGTTCTACTCGTGCTCTTCCGAGAGACAACAAAGTGTACACTTTTAATTCGGTTGATAAGAGACCGATGGCCTACGCGATCAAGCCTCCTTTGGAGCAAGAAGTGCACCACTCTTATCTAACATTTTCGTATTTAACTACAATCATTATTTTTTTACTCAACGACATCTTTCCAATGTATATAGGGGTTTCAAGGAATACGTCAAGGTGAGGGACACACGACGACAAAAAGGGCTCCAAGTCGAGTATGTCCGCTTCAAGGTACAAGTTGCTATCATATATAAGATTTAGATTTTCGATATATTTTCTTTGTCTCTTAATTTATTTTTCTTTCTTCACAGTTGTCATCAATGTAGGCAATGACGATCACTGTGGTTTGTATGTCATGCAACACATGGTGATCTTGATTGTCGGCTCGCACTGCTTCCCGAGGTAGTACATGCATATACAATTAGTCTTTCACATGCAAATTTGAAAACTCAAATTAGAGCACTCGCTTCTATCTTGCACTTACCGTTATTCCCGTAAGAGTGTAGACAAGATCGCACTCAACAAGATACGAGATCACTTATGCCAAGTGGTAATGGATAGAATGCTTGTCGGAGGACTGACGGTTTAGAGATCCCAAAAGCTCCTACTAGACCGGATGTGAACAAATATTACATATCTGAATGCGATTGCATGTGTACTTATGGTTAAGCATGTTTACGTTCTATTTTGTTAATGAATGTGATATGTGTTTGTTGTAACAAAGTGTTCATGTTCTTTGAATGTGATATGTTGTCTGTAATTTCTGTGTGAATGTGATATGTGCATATTGTGTGGAATATGTGCTTATTAGAATGTGATAGCACACCACACCCCTTCATCTCTGTCGGTTCTCACAAGAAAATGATAGAGATGTGACGGTCATCTCTATCGGTTCTTTGAAAGAAGCGATAGGATAATGAACTCATCTCTATCGGTTCTTTATAAGAAGTGATAGAGATGAGGTTATTCATCTCTATCGGTTCTTTCAAAGAAGTGATAGAGATGAGTATATTATCTCTATCGGTTCTTTTTAAGAAGCGATAGAGATGATACAGTCATCTCTATCGGTTCTTTATAAGAAGCGATAGAGATGATGGTATTATCTCTATCGGTTCTTTGAAAAAAGCGATATAGATGATATGGTCATCTCTATCGGTTCTTTATAAGAAGCGATAGAGATGATGGTATTATCTCTATCGGTTCTTTGTAAGAAGCGATAGAGATGAGCTATCATCTCTATCGCTTACAAAGAACCGATAGAGATAATACCATCATCTCTATCGCTTCTTATAAAGAACCGATAGAGATAATACCATCATCTCTATCGGGTAAGAACCGACTGTAATAATGCCCGCCTCATCTCTGTCTCATGGCTTTGTGTCACCACCAGAACCGACTGTGATGACGAAAAAGAACCGATTATGATGTATATTTGTGTAGTAGTGGACGCGCCTCTCAGGCTCTCACCGACTCCGACTCCTTCCACGAGCCCATCACGCTCGGCTCCCTCCATGCCGTCATGCACGGTGCCTCCGTCGTCTGCTCCGCCGGCAACGCGAGGCCCTTCGAGGACACCGTCGTCAACGCCGCGCCCTGGGTCACTACCGTCGCCGCCAACACAGTCGATAGGGACTTCCCCAACTTCATCACACTCGGCAACAACATGCGCATGAAGGTGGCCTTTTAGCCATGTATACTAATACAATAGTACTATACACTTTGACATGGCAGATAAATTACTTGAAATGGACACATCGCAGGGAATGAGCTTGGAGTCCTTGGCCTTGCACTCGAACAAGCTCTACCTTGGGACATCAGGGCACAGCATGTGCACCGCTATGCGGGTACTTGCGTCTTGTTCATCATAGTCACCATTGCCGTTCCTTACATCTTGTTGCCCTAAAACTTAGGTTTCATGATTTTTCACAAATTAGTTTAAAGTTTCATGACGTTTTACAGATATGTTTCACGTTTCACATAAAACATATCTGTTAAATTATGCTTGACGAAACTGAAACATTGTGAAACTTATAAGTATACTTACGAAACCTTATAAAACTTAACTGTGAAACAACATAAAACCTATCTATGAAATGTTGTGAAACTCCTGAATTAATTAATGGCCTGAAACATGCTCTGAAACCTATGAAATATGCTCTGAAACTTGTTCAAACTCATGAGTTGAAATTTGGTGAAACTTGAAATATTCTAGAAACACGTGAAACTTAGTTTCACACATAAGTTTCATAAGATTTCATAGTGTTTCATTCAGATATACGAACCCTGTGAAACACGCTTGATTTTTTTAATATTTGACAAATCTCATGAAACTCATATGAAACTGGTTTTCATTTGTTTTTCCAAGGAACTTGTGAAACTTTGAAGTTAACCTCTTGAAACTCAGTTAAAATTATTTTGAATTTCATTTTAAATCAAGTTTCAGATTTGAAATTTGTCGAAACTTTGTAGTTTCATATTAGAAACTCATTGAAATTTATTGAGATATACTGATATGTTTATAAAATCTATTTGAAACTCTTTTGAAACCTAATGAAACATACGAAACCTATGAAACTGAAACGTTACGAAACTTATAAATACACTACGAAACCTGGTGAAACTTAAATGTGAAACAACATGAAACCTATCTAGACGAAACAACAAGAACCTTGGGATGAAACTTAGCTGTGAAACCTGCTATACCGTTGAAATCAATTTCAGCGGTATAGAGTTCAGTAGTAGCGCTCTAACTAATATCAATTTTTCTTGGAGCCAAATTATTTCAATTTAAGTATAACAAATATGATAAAAGAAGAATATCATGAACAAACAGTTAAGCTATCGCGGCCGCATGTGGCATGTGCCATAGCTGCCTTGGATCGATAGAGCTGTCTCAGATGCAATCCGGCCAAGAGAAAGCTGCTAAAAGAACTCTCTCACACCGTCGTACTTCTAATGATAATTCAGAACAAAGGCGTTCTCCGTCCACTTCGCAACGTCCAAACTGATCGCCACCGCTACATCGTCCCGAGGGGGAATACTACTCCTGTAGATCATCCGTAGATCGTACCTCATCGCATCAAAAAATACTTTAGCAATGATTTGCACATCGTTAAACACATGCATAGACCATGAGCATAGTAAATCATCCGTACATGGTACTACTACCTCGTCGCGTCAAAATCAGCTAGCAATGATTTGCGCATCGTTAAGAGCAGTACGCTTGCATGGCCCATACCGGCTAATGGTGTGGCGACCAACGATACGGAGCACCATACAGCGCATGCATCGCATGTCCTTGAGATCTATCACTGACGATCGATCGAGAGGAGATTAATTCGTCACAAAAGAAACTCTCTTTAACTCTGTCGTCGCTAGCACATCGACATCATCTGAGTAGGAAGATCGATCGGCACCACTCCCTGGTGTTCATGAATGAAATCGATCAATCATCCAGCAGCCGGGGCATCGATCGAGTAGCTTCGCATTAACTCGCAACTCGCTAGATAGAGCGATCGCTTTAGATTCAAGCTGTTGCGCCGACGCGATTCTCTAGATCTCTGTCGCGGTATTACCCTCTCTGTCAGAGAGAAAATAAGTTCAGTTCGTACGCAAAACGCGATAAAATTTCGCTACAATCCTATTAATATAAACACCGCGGTTTATTTTCGGACCAAATTGTGTGCAAAATAGTTTGGAATGGTTTGATTCGGCTACAGAACTAGGAGTGGTTGCCGCATTGCATCAATGGTCTCGTTGCAAGCGTAATGTAAAATCTGACGACGACAAATTGTCGTCATCTTCTTGTGCCGATCCTATGGCCATGCTATACCAATTACGAATACTCTAATCTGTTCCTCGATGAAGTATTTTCTTTTTACTTTCGGTTACAAAACATGCTCTTGAAAAAAACGGCCGGGATGCTTACAGCTAAGAAAACAAAGCACGTGGCCTTTATGCCATCTTTTCCTTTTAAAAAAAAATAGAGGCATGAGATCCATACATTAAATAATGCATTCACAGAATTCGTTTAGAAATCACTAGTTCTAGAATATTCGGTGTTGCTTTGTACAGTGCTTCTCGAGTGTAGAATTATATTTCACAGAAGTTGAACTCAGAACCATTTTATTTAAAAATAGTCAATTTAACCGTGAAAAACTCAGACAATTCATAGCATACATCAGAGAAGAACACATTTAGACCATCGGCATCCATGCCATGGAGACATCATCATGCATCTCAAGGCATGCATGCGGCTGCATACCCTACCCATCAGTCACACCCACACAATCTCTATAGCTGAAAGCAGTAAGCACACCACCAAACTGAACAGGACAGTACCACCCTTTTGCATCATTGCCAACCCAAACCACCTTCTTCCTTCCGATGGTCCTTGGCTCCTTGCATCAAGCCATTAACAACCATTCAACCTGCCCCCCTCGGCCCCTCCCCCTACCTTCTTCCTCTCTCTTCTCTCTGTGGGGCATGAGACATGGGGTCTGATGATTCTGGTGCAAAGCCTGCACTGGCAAGCCAAGCCATCAATGGCCCTGTTCTACCTTTACTTCCCAGCCTCCCAGGCCCTTTAAAGATTCCTCTTCTCCTCTCCACTGTTTCACCTTGATCATGCAACAACTCCCCCATTCAATTCTATGCTTCTGTTTCTTTTCCAAAGAGGACCACAATACCCTGTCACTGCCTCATTGTTTGTGGACTCTCTCTCTTCTCTCTTTCATCCATCCATAACTACATGCCACCTTTGCACTGCTGATTATACTACTAAGATGCAGAACCGCTTTGGTGGCCTGAATGTCTAATCCCGTTTATCTAGGCTTGCAGACTCTGCAAGGTTTTGTTTCTTGTTCCTGAGCTGTTGAGCTGCATACAGGTTCAGCTATTTCTTTCACAAGGTATTGTCTTCAGATTTGTTTAGTCATATCTACTCTTTTTTTGTCTGCAAGTTCTGAAGGTGTTTTGTTCTTTTCCTTGCAATTTGCATAAGGTTTGAGCCCTGATATTCCCACTAGAAACTTGTTGTAACTGAAAATTCCCAACTTTTTTTTGCAACAAAAACCATGACACTTACTGCTAGAATCCAGTTCTTTCCTCACCTGTTTTTAATCTTTTAATCTCCATTTGCATGATCTCTCCCTTGCAGTTTGCAAATGCTTGCATCCTACTACTCCAATCCAACAACAAACAATAAAGAAATGTCTTTTTATCCCCTTTGATTTGGTCACCTCACATGGTGTCTTGCTATGCGCATTCCCTTCTTCTACCTTGCTGCAGTTCTTGGCATTGTCTCCCATCCCATGTGATGTGGTGAAGCTGAGCTCACTTCGGATTGCACTGCTGCAGCAACCTGTAGATCTCCCAAGATTCCGAATGGAGCAGTCCTGCTACTTCCCTCTGCGGTGGGAGAGCACTGGCGACCAGTGGTGGTACGCCTCGCCGATCGACTGGGCGGCGGCCGACGGCCACTACGACATCGTCCGGCAGTTACTGCACCTCGACCCCAACCTGCTCATCAAGCTCACCTCCCTCCGCCGGATCCGCCGGCTCGAGACGCTCTGGGACGACGACGCCCGCTTCGTCGACGCCGCGCGGCACCGCGCCTCGATCACCCGTAGCCTGCTGCTGGAGTGCGAGTGCAAGAACGGCACCGAGAACACGCTGCTCCGGGCCGGGTACGGAGGGTGGTTGCTATACACGGCGGCGTCGGCGGGGGACATGGAGTTCGTGCAGGAGCTGCTGGACAGGGACTCCCTGCTCGTCTTCGGCGAGGGCGAGTACGGCGTGACGGATATGTTCTACGCGGCGGCGAGGGGCGGGAACGCCGAGGTGTTCCGGATGCTGCTGGATCACGCCATGTCCCCAAGATGTTCGATGAATTGCCGGAACGGGGAAGGCGCGAACGGGAATGGCGGAGGTCGCATCTCGGTGTTCCGGTTGGAGATGATGAGCAGGGCTGTCCACGCCGCCGCGAGAGGCGGGAGCGTGGATATGCTGAGGGAACTCGTCAAGGGGCGCTCCGACGTGTCGGCGTATCTCGACGTCCGTGGATCAACAGTGCTGCATGCTGCTGCTGGCAGAGGGCAGCTGGAGGTGAGGCGTCTGTTTCTTGCCCATTGCTTACATCTTCTGTCAATGCTTTTTGGTTAGTTGTTCGTCGTGCAAATATGGATTGTAAGGTAGATCCTTTTATCAAGAATTCAGGATGCTTACATGTTTTGGAATTTTGGTTTGTTGCTGGTTCTTCATCTTGTATGCTCGTCTTTTAGACTTTTAGGTTATGGTTCGGTGTGGATCTGCATATATAGTCGTTTCAGCGAGATAATTGATTTGCTTCAGAAAAAATTCGTTTTCTGTATTCGCCCTTTCCGATGGATGGTGGAAAGGCTATTGTTCAGATAGAAATGTTGAGTATCATCCAAGGTGATCATTGAGTTATTTTAGGCCACTATCTGCAACCAACACTGTGATTTAATATATCAATGATATCACACCCTGATGGTAAGGGCGCATTTTTGTTACAGTTGTCATGCTCAACGCTCAACAGTGTATAAGAAGCTATAGAATCAGTATAATTTACTGGCTTGACCTTTTGATTTCCTTTCTTAGTGGGATATTGAACATGGACTTCAACTCGTACAATTCATAATCAGAACTTTCTCGGAAGTTTAATTAGAAAATGATACACACAATACTGAAGCAATAAACTCTAAGCATGAAATCCCTTTCCAACAATTTGAAGCAAAAGAGGATGTACTTCCTGCTGTTTCAGTTTAGCTAGAAAAAATCGCCACACACTTTATAGAACTACGACTTCCTTTCTGTTTCTTGATGTAGCTATTCAGCCAACTTTCTTTCTGTTTCTTGATGTTGCCATGCAACCAATCGTTCTTGCCACATATCATTGAAATGTTAGGTGTGCAAAGGTCCAATTATCTGCAAGTAGAAGAATATAAGTTTTCTTTTCCCCACATTATGCCTCATATTGTGAACATACCTTATGCAGGTTGTCAAGTACCTTATGGCCTCTTTCGATATAATCAATTCAACTGATAATCAAGGGAACACTGCATTACATGTAGCGGCCTATCGAGGGCATCTGCCTGTTGTAGAGGCATTGATTGTTGCATCTCCATCAACCTTGTCAGCTGTCAACAATGCTGGCGACACTTTTCTTCATTCAGGAATTGCAGGATTTAGAACCCCAGGCTTCCGACGGCTTGACCGCCAAATGGAGCTCATGAGACACCTCATACGTGAAAGAACGACAGATATCCAGAAGATCATCAACTTAAGAAACGATGCAGGCCTTACTGTCCTTCACATGGCTGTCGTTGGCTGCGTGCATCCGGACCTCGTTGAACTCTTGATGACCACACCGTCAATCGACCTCAATGTCGAGGATGCTAACGGCATGACCCCACTGGCATTGCTAAAACAGCAGCTGCGCTCAACCACATCCGAAAGGCTCATCAAGCAAATAGTATCTGCTGGAGGGGTCTTGAGTTCGAGCGTTTTGAGAACCCGGTCGGCCATTGTGTCACAGATAAAGATGCAAGGAGGGATTGCAAGCAGCCCTGGTACTGTTTTCAAGACATCAGATGCAGAGATATTTCTGTACTCGGGGATTGGAACGACAGTCTCTCGAAGGCCTAGTTCATGCTCTAGTACCGGCAAGTGTGACCTTACGCATGCAGATGCAAATGGTGCAAGTGGGGAAAACCATGGGTCATCAGAGAAGAGGCTGAGTTCTGCCAGCCGAGCAAAGGACCGTCTCAAGATGATGCTGAGATGGCCTCGCCACAAGGAGAAGATGTCCAAGACGCCAAAGAAATCCGAAGACAGCAGCCCGCTGGATTCCATCAAGAAGCTGAGCGAGCACGTCGTCGAGACTCCTGCTCCCCTCAGGCAGACATTCACCAAGACAACAGCGCTCAACAATAAGCGGACCCTCGCGGTGAAGAGCTCCACTCCTAGCTCCGCCACCAAGAAGAAGCTCAACACGAAGCTCATACATGGCATCATGGAGGCCATGCCGCATTTGGCATCATCATCATCGGTCCGGTCTCCATCCAACACCTTGCCGAGGTCCTCAATGTCATCCACGCCGCCATCCGCTAAGCTGAAAGATATCTGCTTGGAGGACGAGAGCTCCATGACAGCCCCGACATCCGGTAAGCTGAAGGACGTCGTCCTGGGTAACGACACCGCGGACGACCCGTCGTGCTCACACTCGTCGATGAACGACGACGGTGCGACGGAGAGCTCGACCCGGAGGCAAGGATGCGGAAACGGGAGGCTGATCAACATCTGCTTCGGTGCGCAGGGGCTCACCGTGGAGGATTCCGTGAGTGGGCAGCAGACGAGTAAGATGTTTAAGCAGCAGTGCCTCAGGGTGTCTTGACGGAATCACCGAATGGCTGGCCTCTGTAACCTGCAGTCGGTTTGCAGTTCAACGATATCTATCTGCCTGTTGAACTCCCCGGTTTGCTGTTCTGTTCCGTGTACAATTGCAAGGTGTGGTTGATTTGTTTAGGTGCATTGCGTGTATGTATCCTAGCGAGGCGTGCTTGATTTCTGGCTGTGCTTTCTTTCACGACTGGTGTTCGATCCTATGTATTTGTGTTTTGTGTTAAACTGGGATGCTTGACGAATTCAGATTTAATGGTCTCTAATTATGTCATGAGCATCGACATTGCGAGCTGAGGCGCAGATATTCGTCGGTATTAGCCGTAGGCAATCGTTTTATGGTGAACGTCAATCCATTTTTCCAGTGACTTATCGACGTTTATTGCAGTGATGTTTACATGCTCTCAAGGAAAAACCGAAGTCGAGGCAAACGCTTCACGGAGAGGGGGCGAAACAAGCAAAAACAATTCCTGAATTGTATTTTAAACACATTACGCTAAAGGATGTACAAAATACGAATTTTTTTCCCATGTAACAAGAAGAATAGCAGGAGCTGTTCCTCTCGCCCATGCCCAGCAAACACAACTAAGCACTTCCTCGGCTACATCAAAATTCGAATTTACAGCGGGAAGCAATTAAACAATCAAAACCTACAAAAAAAAAAAAGGAAAGAGAAAAGCTATAAGCTGCTGAGCAACACCTTGCCGCTGGGAGCTTAGCACTTGGATCACACGGTGCAAAAGGAGGCGAGCAATGTGCCAAGAACCATTTGGTCCTCGTATACAGGTCATGGCATTGCCAAAATAAATACACCCGACAAGAGCTCGCAGCAACATCTTGACAGTGCGTAGAGAACTTCATTTGAGGTGAGCTCCATCCTCCAAGCACATAAATATTTTCATTTGCAGCTGTTCATGGTGACCATATTATCATTTGCAGCCGTTCATGGTGACCTCAACCTCTATCCTCCCTTCTCCAAGGGCACGACCGCTTCCCTTTCGGCTGTTCAAGGTGACCCCCTTCTCCAAGAATACAATTTAACACCTCCAGCAGCATCAAAATTGAGCGCTTTCTTTGCACCAGTTTGGAAACAAAAGGAAGGACTCACAGATACCAGATATCGCCACGCGCATTGGCTGGAATAGGCGAAGGAGTCGCTGATACCAGATATCGCCACGCTCATTAGCTGGAATAGGCGATTGTTCTGTCCGATAAGAAGGTTGGCTTTCTATCAACTTGAGAGAACATGCCAACCAACATACGTTAGTTGACCTCACCTTCCTCCACATCTTTAATGTTGGGAACGCTGCTTGGCTCTTCTTCCTCTTCGTCATCATCTGCTTTCATAAATAGTCCAAGTTGTTCCAACGGGTTGCCAGAACCAGGAAGAAAACTGGGCATGCCATCTTGGGAGTGCTCGGGACTTGTCTCGTCAACAGAACTCACAATATGTTCTGCAGTGGCTGTTCCAAGCATTTCCAGGTCCTTGGGATGGAGGTTATCATTGATTTCTACAGTTCTCTCCATCTGCATTAGGTTTAAACAAATTTTTAGCAACAAGACAACAAAAAGGAAAGTTTTGCACTGCCGGTAGATGAGTTTTTCACTTGCCTCCTGCAGGGCCTGACGAGCCTTCTCCCTCTCAAGGTCCCGTTTACGCTTAGCTTCAGCTTCAGCTTCAGCTCTGCAAGCTTCCATAGCTGCATTACCTTCAGACAACAGTCGTGCTTTCTCTGTATCCATAGATAAGACAATATTAAGAAAAATAAGAGCACTCAGCAGAAAACTAAAACAGGGATTCTTAGAAAAACAAGAGGATTTGCAGCAGAAAACTAAAACAGGTGTACATGCTTTTTACCTTCCTTCTGAAGCTTTTCCAGCTCCTCCTGTTTATCTCCACCCTGAGCTCACCAGGTTATATGTCAGGAAACGACCCAGAAAATAGTCAACAAAAAAATATCGCTAGACGAACAAGCTCCCGAACCTGGCTAAGAATCCCACGAGCTTTGACAATCACATCCGCATAACGACTCCTCAGAAGGGCTGCCCGTAAGAGCTTATCTGGGGAGACTTGCCTGTCGGGTTTTGAATTCTCCCCTAAATTTTTGATAGGGAAAGGATCAGACGATCCAACCAGGTTAATGCACTGAGACCCCTTAGTGGCCTCATATGTACCTGCTTACAAACTCATGCTTACCCTCCGGTGCAGGCTTGGACTCACTGTCCTGCTCATGGAGTTCCACATCCTCAGCCAGGCCTGTGATTTAACAAATTGTAAGTCCAAAATGCAAACAAAGTTCCTAACTACCGTATGCAGTTAAAAGGCATTGGCTAATAAACAGGGCACAGAGAGCAAGCTTACAGTTAGCATCAATTGGGCTAATAACGTCACTTTTTTCTTGTTCCACAGGTTGCTCAGATCTCTTATTGCCCTAAAATTAAAAAGAAGTCAATTTATTGCAGTGCAATAGGATAGCATAAAAGAGGTTGGTCATCGTCATTCATCTAAATTGGAAATAAAACCACAAATAATTGCCACAAGAAAATGGCAACAGAACATGGTGATCACAGTTGATCCAAAATCCCAAACTACATCCTCCTCAGAAGCACAGCTAGCAGAAGATGTTATCGGGACCAATACAGTATATAATTTGCTACAGAGCTAATCACAATCACACTGCAGAAGATAGTCACAATTGCAAACACAAGTGCCGGTGACTACAGAGGAGCTTTTAGTAAACAGCAGAAGAAAATGGGAAGGGAATGGGATGCTTATGAGAGAGATGAGGAGAGAATACAAGTGTTGGATATTTATTAGTTCCATATCACTTCATTGGTCATGACAGGTAGACCACAAAACCTTCACGACACTAGATAGTTCTTAATACATTAACTGATTTAACTGAAGGATCATGTTTTCTTGTAAGCACCCAGTAGATAGTCCTCAATACATTAACTGATTTAATTGAAGGATCATGTTTTCTTGTAAGTGATGTATTGCCTGATTTAATTGAAGGATCATGTTTTCTTGTAAGCACCAAGTAACAAATTGCCAACGTACCTTCACAAGCTTTGATGGGCTACCAACTTTTTCTGGTTCGCTTTCAGTGTCACTGCCTGAGTCAGAATCTGCATTACCAATAGAGCAAATATGATTGAGGACACCTTAAAAAGGTATTATGACTAGATGGAATACAATAGTGATAATATAGACAACTGGGACCGGCAATGTCTCAACAGGAATCATTTATTGAAAGCCTCTACAGTTTCCTGACAATTCTTTATGATGCCCACAAAAAGGAATAAAGTATGCATACTTTGTTACCATTACTTTTACTTGACATTGTTCATTGGAAGTTAGTACAAGGTAATTGCAGGATGGTGTCCTGTGTACACATCACTGAAGTCATGAATCTTTGACTACCCAATTCAAATTTCTATGGGTAACAATAAGTTAAGTCTTCCAAAAGACAGCAATAAGAGATAAAAAAAAATAACATGTACAAATTTGCACTCCATGTTAGTCGCGTCTGATATTATGGTACTCATGCACCTACAGTGAGGCACGTGTGATTCTCTACTTCTAGTTCACTGCCTCATGTGTGTCTCATTAACCAAAATTCAACTAAACGTCTAGTCAAAGAAAAGACATACAAAGAATATGAACAACTAGCTGTAAGCACGACATTCACAAAAAATAACATTAGAAAGGAAATATAGTAGTGTTCAAAGTAATCCGAACAGTTGCGAAGAGAACAAACATATTTTTTACAAGGATGTATATAATGGTAAAAACAAACGTAGATAAGCACACAGAGGCACAGACCACTGGAAGAAGATCCAGAATCACCGCTGGAACTAATTGGGCTACCACACTTGCTAGTTCTGATCTGCGCATCTTTCTCTATCAATATAGGGGAGACATTGCCGCAAATATCCACATCCTCCTCAACAGGCTCACCACCTGAATGCACAAAAAATAAATATCTAACTACTGCACCGACAGCATCAAATTTAAATCTACTGAAAACTTCACCAAAGGACTAGAAGGGAAAAAAAAACCTTTGCGGGGATTTGTCGACGAGTGACTAAGGCCAGATACATTCACAGCCTCATTCTCAGAAGGCTCAGATTTTGCCTCTTGGCTCTGCTCTCTCTCCTGCAAATACTTGTCCACATGCTTCTTCAGCTCAAACAGTATGCCATCACTTACTGCATGGATATCAATCTCTATCTCTCCATCACCAAGCTGATCTGTATTGTTGTCAATGCATTGCTGCAACAAATAAATGATGTGAGCAGGTAATTCTGGATCCTCCGACAAAGAAACCAAGCAGTTCCCGAAGGCTTCTTTCTCCTCAAATGTCATCTTCGGCTTTACAGACTCTGTTGGCCTTACACACTCCATTGACACATCACTGCAGTCCACAGGAGGAGTCTCTCTCCTCTTTGAGTCAGCCCTGTCAACCTCAACATGCAGCCCAGTGGTGATGGAAGCCAACTTCTCTTCAATTGTCTTCCATCTAGTCTCAAACATCTTGTTCAGTTGAACAGCCATGTCATGCACTGCATGCCCACGAGGATTATATGTCATCGCATTTGCAAAGGTCAGCCTAACATCAGCTGCAAAATCAGATGGACTTGTGTAGGAACCAGACTCATGCTTCTTCTTGATGGTCCCAAGGTCCATCGGGTGCTTGATAATGTCAAAATAATCTGGAATTTGCAGCTTCACCACATCAACTGGGGTATTGAATATATGACTATATTTCTGAGACATCAGCTTCTTCAGAATAGCTCCGCACTGCCTAAGAACCGAAGCCTCACACGGCACTGTGGATGTTTCAGGCCGGGGTTTGGTAGGCAGGAAGCGCCCCTTGGCACTACGGACAACATGGTTCCCACGTTGCCCCTTCTTCCCTCGGGGGGCAGCCGAGGATGAGAAAGCAGGTGTTCTATTGACTGGGATGGGGACCAAAAATTCTGGCTTCTTAAGGAGATCTCGAACATTATCAAGCTCTGCCCGAAACCTCTTCCGAAGGTACCGCCGCTCAGATGACGACATCTTGGATGGGACAAAGATCTCCCGCTTCACATCAAAGCCATCGCGGTTCAGGCTGATGCATTTGCGCTTCGGTGCCGACGAGTCCTCGGAGTCAACACGAACAGGGCTACCTGCTGCACCTTCTGACTCGCCGATAGTCTCTGCATAGCCCCGGGGCGGGGCCACCGCCGCCCCGCCCCGGAAGGTCATCTCATCGTAGCTCCGCTTAATCTGCCTCTGCAGCCCACACTCCATTAGAACCGTCGGTGTCATGTGCCCAGGCGCCAGCGAGTGAGTCGCAGATCTGCTCGATATTGACAATCATGGCAACCGAGCCTCAGTCACACATACAAAAAATTGAAACTTCCCGTACAACAAAATGAAAGCGCGCAAATGCAAATTTACACGAAATCCAATGCTCCCCGGCAAAACCATATTCCTAGGCCTAACCCTAACCCCAACCCACCCACAGGGTGTAAATCCGACAGCGTAACCCACAATTCCTGCAACTCGAGCCCAGTATCAGACGCCTACCCACACGAATTCAAAAAACTTCAAAAAAAAACATCCGAAAATTTTGAATCGAAGAGGACGCGAGCCAGGACCTGGGAGCTGGATCTGAAGCAGGCGAAACCCCAGGTCGGGATCCGGCGCGAGGCAGGCCTCCTCCTCGCGTGAGCGCGCCGGCGAGCTGGATCTGCGCCAGAGAAGGGCGGATCTGGGGAGCAGGCGGTGGCCGCCGGGTCGAGCCGCCTCCCCTTATCCTTTTTTCCCCTTTTCCTTTCCTCCTCGCCTCGGAGTCGGGTCGTCTCTCGGCGCAGCTTATCCTTTACCTCCTCGAAGCGACCGAGCCCAAAGCCGAAGTGGAGATTCGCACACGCGAACGCGAGGGCGAGACCCGACCCGGAGCGACGCGACGCGAGTGTGACGAGCTGGCTGGGGCAGGGTGCTCCGCTCTCCGTGGGCATTTATAGGCCGGGGACGGGCACGGGGGCGGTGCGGGTCGGATCCTTGCCGTCGGCCTGCTGAAATCGGACGGTCCGGGGGGGCGATCTGGGGGTGGGGCCCGCACGGGCCGACGTGACGTGGAGCGAGGCGCGCTTTGACTTTCTTCGAGAAGGTTTGCGTGCGGTGGCGTTCGCTACCCTCTGTGTGGACGCCAGGTGGGGCCTGGGGACCATGTGTCATTGGGCTAGAGTAAATGTGGCCGAGGTAGGTTTTGCTGGGGATCGGCCGTCTTTTGTCGAGCACGCGGGCGCGGGGTGACTTGTGGAGAAGGCTCGGTGACACGTGGAGGCAGGTGTGTGGCTCGGTCCTGGACGTTTTGGTGTTGGGACTTGGGAGGGGAGCACGTGACGGTTACTGGTAGGTCCCGAAAGGGTAAATTGAAAACATGGGCTTACGTAGGGCCAAAATTTACAACCTCGAGGCATCATTAGGCCCATCATGTATATGGGCCGAAATTTAAGTTGTTGTATAGAAGAAGTTAAGTAATATAGTGGGTCAGGGCCGCTAAAACGAAAAGGCCCTCATTGTATCATAGAACAATTGGCAAGCTGTTGTGTTTTTTCTCCTCTCAAAAAGTAAAAACTACAGAGAGATGCTTTATGCGTCATTATACGAAATTTAGATAAATATTAAAATATAAATGAAAGTTGTACGGTGATTACTTAACTTTTCACTTACTTCAAAATTTACGCAACTTATATTATGAGTGATACATAGAAGCACTACTTGCTTGTCCAATAGGTTGTAGGGGATTGAGAAATCTCAGTGTCGTCAAATTCAAGGGTACATAATGCCAAAATGAAACGAACTTTGTTTCTTAGAGAAAGAGGAACACGAACCGGAACTAATTAAGAGCTAAGATATTGGGTCAAATTACATGCGAAAACGAGATTAACAATAAGACACCCGAGCTAGTTGTTAATCTCGTTTTGCATGCAAAACTGTATGATTATTATTAGGGTATGTATAATAGTGTGATATTAGTTATCTATAAGATTTATCGTATAAGGTTGTTGCTAATATGAGGAGAGAGATAGAGTGTATCGACTATACAGGACATCAAAAAATATATATAGAAAGAGAGGGAGTTATTATTTCTAAGAAAAAAAATTATACTATAAATAAAATCTTGTCGGTATAGAAACAATCTTAAAAGGAAATCTTCGCTTATCTACCCCATGTACCTCTTTTTTTATATAAATCTAGTCCTTCTTCCCGCGTATGCATTTGTAAATTTGGCCCCTCTCCTACCGCAGAAGGGTAACGGCACCCTGGCAGCTCACCCAATCGCAGGAGCAAGGTATAGCCCACCACGGTAGGCCTTCTTCCATGCTCCCTGGGCTCCTCCTCCCGCACTCATTGCCGCACTCGCACACCCTGTCGCGGTGCTGGCCAGCTTCCGCGCTCCTCGGGCACAGCATGGGATAAATATCGTCTGTTGCGTCTTTCACTGTAAGGTAGGGAGCAAAATTTGCAAATTCGTTTGCGGGAGGGATATATTTGCAAAAATATAAAATATATAGGGCTAGATAAACTATGATTTCTTTTAAAAGATAGTCAATTATAGAAGTAATTTTTTATTTTATAGTCAATTATAGAAGTAATTTTTTATTTTATCGCTAGATGGTATGGATCAATTGTCTCCCGCTCATAGTACTTGCTCGTACCGTGGCTAAAAGTGGCTGGTGCCTCATGCTTAGAGGTGGGCGTTGTGCCGTGCCGGCACGGGCCCATCGTGCTTCGGGCCAAAACCGTGCCGGGCCGCGATGGCCCGTCGTGCCCACCATGCCGGGCCGTGCCGACCTAACTTGCCTTTGACGAGCCCAGACACGGCCCATTTGCGCTTCGTGCCTACTTCGTGCCGTGCTGGCCCATGCCCGACCCGTTACACTATTGCGACGAGAGGAAATGGCTCGAAGTTGCTTGCGATAGCGTCGTCTGTGGTGCTCTGATATCAAATAATGTATAGCCCAAATTG
The DNA here is from genome assembly GCA_036346275.1 of Otatea glauca. NCBI lineage: Eukaryota > Viridiplantae > Streptophyta > Magnoliopsida > Poales > Poaceae > Otatea > Otatea glauca. The sequence continues at coordinate 57,084,278 of CM070713.1, forward strand.
TATTGACATAGGAGATTATGGAAGAGGATTGCATATGTGATTTGTTTAATTACATTGCCACCGCTCTCATTTCCCTAATCCTCTCGTCTAACGGACCCCAGCCCTCATGCATCTAGCCCTGACGCCTCTAGGCACGGCTCCTCGGGTCCCGGCACCACCAAGCCTTCTCATCTCCCACCCTCTCTTCTAGATCTGCCCTATGTCACTACCCATCCTCTTAATGGTCAACGTATCCAAACGATACATAAAACACCAAGATAATGGTGAAGAAACACCAAATTCCAATTATCTCCTCAACTGACATTATTCTTTTTAACCAAAGCCAACGATGAATCGTCGAATAAATGCTAAGAATCCGCCAATGATAAATCTCGCACGAATGCTGTCAATAATAAGCACAATGGCCTAAATTGCAAATTCAAATGAGGCACGGGCAATGGGATGAAAAATTGAAAGCAACTTTATGCCATGTCACGCGTCGCATCATTGTTCCGCTGTTGTTGCAAATTTAGATGAGGCGCGTGCTCGTGCATGACCAGAGAGCCAGCGAGTGTGCCTTGCCTCGGCCGGAAGCCCGATAGCGATATCCACAACGCGACTGCGGATGGAGTTATGCGTCACCCTTCATACAACTTACACAAATCTTAAAGCAAGCGAAGTAATAAGTAATCATTTATTTTTGCTTTAATACTGCGCAATTTTCAAAAAAATAATGCATAGAAGCACCTCTCATGAATTATTATTCCACGGCGGTATTTGATATGAATAATATGGTTTAGATCTTTACCATCTAATAACAGTTTCATAGAAAATATAGATTCAAATTCAATATAGACTTTTTGCAATCCGAAATGTTATTTTATCCAAACTATTGATAGTCGTATCCAAATTGGTAAACCAATATACATATTTTATTGTTGCAGTATGCTTAATTAGTTCGATAGGTTTTTTTAGTAAAAATGTGAATTTATGTTCCTTCAGGTGAAATAAATAAATTAGAATGATTAAGTGTCCAATTTATAAGGATAAAGTATCATAAATATCTTGCCATGACATAAGTTACCAAAGTATCCAATGTTGGCCGGATTGAGTAGATATTCAATTCAAATCTAGATTCGTCCTAACAGTCTATTCGAATATATATTTGAGTATATTTGAACTCGTATTTGTATTTGTTTGAAAATATGAATATGGATGTTGTTTGACTACTGTTCGATTCATATTTGATATGTTAATGTTCCTAATCGCAGGTCAACATCAATGCAAGTAGGTGTAACATCCCAAAATTTGCCCAAATAATATTTTATTGCTTAAATGTGCATTTATGATTTTCTGGATTTATTTGAATTAATTTTAAATGATGAATATTGACCTTTTGATCAAATCTATTTAAAGTTATGCAAAGTTAAAATAAAGTTTTGCCAAAAATATTTTATTTAAGTCCATCATGTCTCAAAGTATTTTTGAGATTTCTCGGTGACTTTTCCTGAATATTTATTTGCCTAAAACCAACTAAATAAATTTTTGTAATTGTTTTAAAAGAAAAATCTGGAAAAAAATTCGTTTAGCAGTAATGGTCCGGAGCCCATTACTTCTGCTCGGCCCATTTCGGCGCAGCCCGCGGATTCCTTCTGGAAGATCTTGGCCGTTGCGATCCGTTGGCGTCCCGGATGGAGCCGCGTCGCGAGGAGATCCGCGCCGTTCATCCTGCCACGTGTCGGGGCCTGGTGCATCATCTCGGATGAGGACTCCGAGTCCAGCTCCGTGTCGGCCATGGACACCGCGGTAGAAGCCGTCGGGGCACGGACTCCTAGGGCTATAAAAGGGGCGCGCCGCGTTCGCCAGGAGGCCGTGAGCAAAAACCCTAAGCGCGTAGCCCGAGAACCGCAGCCGTTCGTCGGGATTTTAGGTTAAACACCGAGCGCCGCCGCCGTCGTTTTCTTCGATTTCGTCGCCGTCCGTTGGGTTTCCGTCACTACCGAGGCTGCCAGAGTCATCGCCGCGACGATTCACGTCCGTGGAGGGTGAAAACGTCGCTGGAGACCCTTTCTTCCGCCGTCTCAGTGGCCTTCGTCCCCAAGTCCGGTGAGGAGCTCAGGGGCCGTTGGATCTGCATCGTCCGTTCAAGATCAAGCCACGTCACCGCTTCGACAGTAATCTGCACGGGTAAGGTGAGCCGTTGGATGAGCGATGAGCGGTGGAAGTAGCGCCACGTTGCTTTAGTTTCGTAGCCGTCCGATTGTATCTGAGCGCGTCAGATCGCACCGTAACCGCAAGCAATCGTGCGCCGCCGCGTGTCAGGCGCAGAGCCCGAAGCGCTGTGAGCCGAGTCCACCGTGAGCTGGCGCGGGCTCGTGAACCCAGTCTATGCGCCGAGACGCGTGTCGCCGTCTGATTGGCTGGCGCCAGGGCTGACGTCAGCATGACATCATGCTTACGCAATAAATCTGTTTTCGATTTAAAAATAAATCTGTTAATTCTAATTTTCTAATTTCAGTATTTTCAGTATTTATTTCAAACTTCAAAAGGCTATATCTTTTGCATCGTAACTCAGATTTGAGTGATTCAAATTTATAAAAATTTGTAAAATTGAGATCTATTTAATGGTGAATTTTATTTGATTTTTGGTGTTCATTTGATCTCTGTTTTGGTATTTATTTGCTTTTCTCCTTCGGTACGCGTAGACGTTGAATTGTGCGACGCTTCGGAGGAAGATCCAGCAACTCAAGAGCAAGTTCCGGAACCAGATCAGGACCTATTCCAAGGCAGGTTGTGCTTTGATCATATTGAACCCATGTTTATAAAATTGCTATATTTGTTTTACCCTATTGCATATATTTCAAGTATACAATTGTTTCAAATTAGATTGGGTTTAGCTAATATACCAGATTGATTTATACCCTACCTTGTCATTGTATGCCATGATCCATTGTCACCCTACATTGGTTCAATATAGTTGGTTAGTAAATATAATCAACATGAGATTGTTAGATCGTATTAGTTGCTTAGCCATGCCACGTCATCACATGTGTTGGAATCATTGATAATTAATCTTGATTAATGGAATATGGAACAATGTTATGAACTTGTGTGTCATGTGAGATCACACGATGAGATTGAGTTGTTGTGGCGAGTCATGTCACGCAACGATGTTGAATTGTTGATGGCACGTGGTGCTTGGTAATCAACTGGGTGATAATCATTTAGATTGGGGCAAGTGACAAGGAGCGAGGATGCCAAGGTGGGCCCGATGGGCAGAGGGTATGTGGATGTCTTGCCTTGATCACTCTAAGGACTTAACCTTGCAAGCCTTTGATCTGAGTCAATCATGCAACCACATGTCTGGTATGGGCCAGCCTAGCTGAGCAATTTGCAATGTCTTAATTTTGGTACTATCATGGTCGGTGTGAGTTCCCGAGTTATGGAGTAATTCACATGGCGCAAGAGGGGGGCCCTGGATGTGGTAACCAGTCCCACCAGTGTTGAAATCTTAGCGGGTGGTACCGGGTTAAGCCAGCGCATTGTAAAGGCTTTGTTATAATCACTCGCCTTGGTGGTGTTTGGTTGTATCACGTGGGTAAAGTGCATAACCTCTGCAGAGTGTGGAACTATTCGGATAGCCGTGCTCGCGGTATTGAGCAATGCTCGGGAATTACAGTTAAGGGTTAGCTTAATTAAATGGACAATTTGGTTGGGATGGCGGAATGCCATGTGGAAGATAGAATTTGACTTAGGATTGGAAACTTGGTTTACTTGAGAAATACTGAATTTATTTATTACTGCTATTTGTTTTACAAGTCTTTACAATCTGAATATTATATTTGTTCATAAATGCTGCTTATTGCAAAATAGCCATGATAGCCTATCCATTGGAATAAGCCTTGCATATAGATATATAGAATTGCATTCTATGCACAACTTGTTGAGTGCTTAAGTACTCACCCTTGCCAACAACAATAATCAACAGTTGAAGAATCTACACCTGTATTGGAAGGGGAAGTCCAAGAGGACGCGAGTCATTAGGGTCCGAGCCTTGTCGGTTGCCTGTGGTAAACTGATGAGCTATCTACGTTTTCTACTTTCCGCTGCTTAATTATTAGCTTATATTTCCAGTTTTGCCCTGTGTGGCTTAATAATGTAAGTCGGTCATAAGATCATACATTTAGCTATATAAATAAATGAACTATTATTCTATTATCGTTGAGTATGATGTGATATGTACCGATGTTGAGCTGTGTGCACTAGCGTTGATCCTGGGACTAGTGCGGTAAACACAGTGGGTTCGAATCGGTGGATTCGGGTCCTTACAGTAGGGGTGCAATCGGATCGGATATTTGTCGTTCGACCGACCGACCAGATACTTTCGGATCGGATTCGGTTCATTGATTCGGATATTTGTCGGATTTGGATTCGATTTCAGATATTTTGATTTGGATTCGGTATCGGATTCGGGAGAATACTATCCGTCGGATCGGGATTTTCCGGCAACATTATCTGATATTTCCGAAAATCTACTGTCGAATATCCGAATACAGCCGGTGGAGTGTCTCTCGGTCTCTCCTCCTCAATCATCCGAGTCCCGAACCCAGAAGCCAGAAGGCTAGAATGGGAGAAATCTACGCCGCCTCCTCCCAGTCCCAAAATCTACGCTGCCTCGTCCTAGTCCCAGATCCCGACTCCAAAGTCTTGCCGTCACCGCCGGCGTCGCTGTCTACTACTCTAGCCATCGCCCTAGCGCAGTCCCACCAGGTCACCGCCATCTCTCCCGGCTCCTGCCGCCCTTCCTCCCCCGGGCCTGCCAGGTCGCCGCCCTCCCTCCCGCCACCATCGCCCTTCCTCCTCCAGTCGCCGCCATCCCCACTGTTGCCACCCTCTCGTGGCCCTCCCTCTCGCTGGTCGCCACCATCCCCGCCACCGCCACCCTCCAGCTGCTCTCCGTCCCGCCAGCCGCCGCCATCCCTCCTGCCGACCGCCCTCTCTCACGGAGTCACGCTGGCTGCCTCCCATAGCCCTCCCTCCACGCGGTGAGTCCACAGGTCCGTCCTCCTGCCAGCACCTCATCCGGCCATCCAGATCCAGGTATGTCATATTGTCATACCCTTGATACTTTGATAGTGGGAAGACAACTTGCGTTCTAATCAACTTCATGCTATTCAATTCTTATATTCTGATATTGAAAGGACAGGGGATGACACCTAGAGGGGGTGAATAGGCGAATTAAAAACTTTGTAACTAAATGCAGCGGAATAAAAATTTGCAGCTAAATAAAATCTCTCGAGGGTCTAAATCCGGAGTGTCCGGGATTTTTATCCGGATACTCCGAAATGTCCGGGTTCAGGAGTCCGGATACTCCGGATTGGATCCGAGGGACTCAGACCGAAGTGTCCGGGACTTATCTCCGGATACTCCGAAATGTCCGGACTATCCGGGTTCAGAAATTCGGATACTCCAGATTTAAGACCTCGAAATGAGATTTTAAATCCCTGTAATTTTTCAACAATCTACTTGAATACAAAAGATCTAAATGCTATCAGGTACCTGGAGATATTGTAGATCTGGGGCCAAACACAACAAAAGAGTAGATCGGGCAATTTCAAGCTTCAAAAACAAATACTAAAACAAGAGTAAGAAGCAAACTTGGAGACAATGATTTTTCACCCGAAGTTCGGATCCTTGAGGGGATCCTACGTCTCCGTTGAGGCGGCTCGGTCACACTTGAGCCGGGGTCTCTTTCAACCCACTTCCTCCCGGTGTTGCACAAATGCACTCGCGGTCTTCACTCCTTTGATTCCTTCCTTACGAGGCGGAACCGGTCTTCACAAACTTCCCACGGCCAACCACACAAAGCTCTGGTGGCTCGTAGGCAACCTCCTAGCCGTCTAGGAGTCCTCAACCTCCAAGAGTAACAAATGCTCACGAAGAACAAGCTTGGAGATGAAATCAAGTGCTCAAACAACTCAAAACTTACTCAACCTAGCACCTCACTTCTCAAACTATTCCCAACCCTTCTCACCAAGGGGATCACTTAGATCTAAGGGTAAAGAGGTGTTTTGGGGGCTCAAGAACAAGGATATAGCACCTCTAATCAGTGGGAACACAACCCTTTTTTTCGAAATGAGGAAGAAGGGGGCTTTAAATAGAGGTCCCAAAAACTAACCGTTGGAGATAATTGCAAGACAACCCGAGACTCCGAATAAATACCCCGGACACTCCGGATAACCCGGAGTGTCCGGACTTAACACCGGATACTCCGGACCAACTGAGAGCAACCACCGAGGGTGTCAACCCGGAGACTCCGGACAAAAACCCCGGATACTCCGGACTCAACCCGGAGTGTCCGGACTAAACACCGGATACTCCGGATTGTCCGAACAGCACTGAGCAACCCGACGAAAACGAGCATAACTTTTGACTCCGGACTCCGATTTCAGAGATCTTGGACTCTACCGAAAGCTAAGAACAAGGGCTACACAACCAATAAGGTCTCACTACCAAAACTCAAAGGATAAACACAGATTTCACAAAGAATCCAAGGGAGACCTACAACCCTCACTTTCCGGCACCACCAACACCACTCTCTTTCTAAGATTCACAAGGATGGATCACTTGAGCACTTGACACATCTAAAAGTCATTCGACATAGCATCCCTCTTAATAGTACGGCAATCCTTAGACTCAAAATAAATCAAAGATAATACAAGTCTAGAAAAAGTCACTTGCTGTCTTCTTTCTTAATGTCGATGCATGAAGACCTTCACCATATAATTGATGACATCTTCGCCTTGTCCAACTCGACTCGATTCACCTCATGAGACTCCCGTCCTATCAACCTTGACTTGTTCATCCTCTCTGACGATCTCCACGCCAAGTCGATCTTGACTTAGTCCTCAACTCTTGGTGACACCGCCGTCTTGCTGACTTCAGCTTAACAATCATCCTCCAAGATACCTTGGTCATCATACACATACGGGACCTAATTCTTTCCAATCTACTTATGATAGACATTAGTCCCAAAAGCTCAATAGATATGAATAAATTGATATTTATGAACAATTGATTACAACAAGTGTTTCATATAAGGAAGCACAACATAAATGGAAACACTTGACATAAGAAATATTCTGTACTAAGTACATCATGATGAATATGTAATTGATCTATATGCATTAGAGAGATAATTGCCAATATGATGAATCAATTAAATCATGGCAAGGATCACAGTCTTTTACTTAAATGAAGCACATGATAGAATATACACGAATTGTACATGTGCAAATAATATTTGGAATAAGAGTAAATATGTGATCCAACACTAGATTAAACTTCACTGAGAGAAGTGCATGAGAAGATACACAACTAAGACATGCATGCACCAAGTCAATCTATAGCAATATGAAGTTTAACTCTAGTTAATACATGCATACTAAAAACAAGGCACATAATGAACTCAAATGAATATATATGCACAAATAAATATGACATGAACCAATGTGCATATATATAATCAACATGCTACTTGGAGTTCACTATGCATTTGCACGAAAGGAATGCAATAACAAATATAGAATAGATACCAAAATTGCATACCTTATCTTTGCTTAACCATCCCACTTGATTTTCCTCTAAATAGATGAGACTGATACTCAACTAGGCAATAACAAGTTAGTCTCATAGCAATATAATCATATTAGAGGTTTGTCATTTGTTAAGCACTAAGTTAAGCATTTACTTAATTACATAGATTGTCATTATGTGTGTTTGTCATTAATCACCAAAATAACATAAGTGCCTAGATGCACTTTCAGATATTGTCATTGGAGATGTCCTGAAATCTGTGTGAGGTGGTTATCCTGCCACTTGGTAATTGATTGTGAGTTTAGTTCCATACAGTGGCGAATTTAGGATAAAAATAGAGGGTGGGCTTAAAAAATTAATTTAAATTGAGATAAACATGTTAAACATCTTGTGTTGTATTCTCATCGATTCGAGTGCTACTAACTTGTAGTTCATTATTTGAGAAATTCTTGTGCAACATTCGCTTGTTAAACTTTTGAAAATCTATAAATAAGTTAACACCAATCAATCAAACAAATTTTGAAGTAAGCAAAAGGGCTATCCCTAACAAGTGGTATCAGAGCCCTAACAAAGGGTAAGTGATTACCATATACTTTTCATTCATGCTTTAATATTTCTGCATCTGTCAAAAAGGAAAGCATTGAAGCACCTCTCAAAAATCATATATTAGAAGAGGGGCTCACTTTGTCTATTTGTTGTTATGGTCAGTCCACTCAGTCGGTTAGGCACTCACCAACTCACTCTACGCCACTTTCACAATCTGCTCATCATCGCCGCAGTGGGTTGTCCGTTGCCACACACCCGTGCCCTTGTCAGCTCTCCGACATTTACTTGACGTCCTCGCCGTGCCCTTACAATCGCCGAGTCTCGACGACGTGCATCAAGTGCTCCCTACTTGATGGGCTGTCATATCCTCGCAAAGAAGAGATGTCGAGTCATATGTCTCTCTCTATAGTCTCTACGTGCATTGAGGGTTCAAGTCCAGTTTTGCAGACAACAAGTGAAATTACCAATTGCAAAATTAGGTATTCAACAAACAACAGCCTAAGAAGTCACATGGTATAAAAAGTAGCTCAACACCTAGTAAAGTTTCTTCTTCCTCTATACGTGCCTAAGTGCGTGTACATCGCTATTATTATGGCAAAAAATAAGCATCACTGCTAGAGAGGTTATATAGGATCTGGCGACCAGAGGGTAGGCTCGAGCCCAACTGAGCCCACCCATTGGATACGCCACTGGTTTCATATAGTGATGCTATCCGGATTGGATGTGAAGATTGTCAGTAGCTAGAATGTCTAGGAAAAAGCTTCAATGTTTCTTAATCTTATAAAAGCTAGAGTGTCAATTGGTTCTGATTCCAGAAAATGTGAAGATTGTCAGTAGCTAGAATGTCTAGGCATGTTCTGTGTCAACAGAAGTGAGTAGTACAGTGTCATAATAAGAAGAAATAGTCTGAAGAAAATTTTTGGTGTTATCACCTTTTGCCTCCACTTAATTGGGAGCTCACAACAGTCTGTGCTTTGTCTGCCATGCGCAAGGCCCCCATTCTAGTCTATGACAGCAAATGAGCTGGAAGTTTTATGTGAACTTGCCGTTGATATGTTGACCATGTATTGAGTATTTGAGTTAAGTTCTTGTGTCTTCGTACTAATTGAGAGAACAATTCTTATTCATGTATTGTTATACCTGAATATGCTAACTTTTAAATGGCTGTACCTTTCCTTGAAAAAAAGGAAAGAAATAAAGAAAGAAAACTTCAATGATGAAAGAAAACTTCAATGCTTTGTGCCTTCTATGCAGCATAGGGGCCCATTCTAGTCTAACATAGCACATCAGCAATAATTTTTCTGCAGATTGGCCGTTGATAGTTTGATTGTATATTGAGTTGCTCATTCAAAGAACAGTTCTTATTCATGTATTCTAGTGTCTGATTGTTCTAAGTTTTGACTACATGTAGTCTTTTCCTTAAAAAAATGAAAGGACAAACCTCACTATAGTTAAATTAATTGTTCTTTTTTATTATAGAATTAAAAAATAATGTATCTCGATGCATGAGTACTTTGGAATGACACAACATATATGAGCCAATTTGCAATACTCATGGTTTGTGTGGACTAACTGATTCACAAAGGGGTCTCTAGCAGGGTTTTAAGCTTATAGTTATGCCAGTTACAGGCTGGCTGCAACTTGTTTGCATGGTACATTCGCAGAAAAGTGGAAAACCATTCGTGTCAACCACAGGCTGATAGCTTGTGTAATAGTCAGTTAGCATTTAGCAAGATCCTAGTTCTAGTGGTATCTGTCAAGCTTCTTAGTTATGTCATAGTCTTGAAGAATGTCGATTATTCCAAAGAAGAGGTAGACATCTCACAGTCTTCCACTTGGCGTGGTTATAAACAAGTGTTTAATTTCGGAGAAATTTCTTGAGTATTTTCTTTGAGCTGTGCTCTGCTTGAGCAGGCATGTTCATACCCAACTGGACCGATGGCTTCCTAATGTGAGGAGGCAGAGGTTGTCTTAAGCACAAAAGATCAAAAGTTTCTAAATTTGATATTTAGATTATGAGATGCAATAACTAAAGTTCCACATATATTTTGCTTCATAGTAGTATAAAATAGCAAAACAATATTTTTTTTGTTAATGTTAAACATGCCATACACTATTGTTCTTACCTATTAAGGCTATTATTTTGTAGAGTGCTTGTCGAGAACAAATAGCCATGGTCATGAACTCGTTGTCTCCTTGAAATGTTGCCAGCCTGCTTTAGCCACTTCGGTCTTCAAACTCTTATATAAGATTGTGTCATTATTGAGTCTTCTGTCTGTATGTTTGTGTGATGTAATCCAGATATTATCGACTTGTCTTATTGTCTTTTTCATGAAGATGTGAATTCATGGACATGTTATCGTGATATTATTTACGTATCGTTCTATATTTTGTAACTTTTCGTATGTGTACCGTTTAAATTGAATGTCCTTTTGCACCTTTGTTGGACTACCAGATAAAATGACTTGTTAGACTACGATAATCTTGTTGCATGTTAAACTCATACGGTTGGTTAATCAGTGCTATATGTGTACTTTATGTGGTATCTGTTTTCACGCGTTATTCGACAAAAATTATCCAGTACCGTATCGATTCCGATCTGTATTCGATTCGAATCCACGACCTATATTATCCATATCGTATTCGTATCCGGCACTATCCAAATCCGATTCCGAATTCGATAGAAAATATGGTTTAGGATATGGAAAAAGCAATATACGATCGAATTCGAACTGATTGCACCCCTAACTGCAAGCCCAGATAGAGGCAGGTGAAGAGCGAGCCAAATAGGGATGCTAGAGTTGAGTAGACTGGATCCTTAAACGGGAAGGAAGAGGGGTTGGGAATGCAAGTGAACTCTCTTACGACAAGGATTCTGAAGTCCCAAGTTAGGGTTTAGACCTCAAAGGTGGCAAAATCACATATAGAGGATGAGGAAGGAGCACCTAGGGGTGCCACAATATGAGGAGGTGATTAGCAGTGGCAAGTGGTAAGGTGTACCGTCGCTAACGGGGGATTTGTGATGACAATGAGGTATAATGTGGAGAGTGGTGAGGGGAGAGGGGTGCGAATGAGAAGGATTTAGCAAGAGATGAGGAAACAGTAGCCTTGTTTACTCATTACTAAATTAAAGCAAATCTAGGCTTAATCTTTACTGATTTGTAATAACAAATCCAGGATCCTGAGAAATATGTTTTGAATTATGGAATTGGATTCAAAAAATAAAGGTTGTTTGCCTATTATCTAGAACCGAATCGATGATTCTAGATAAATTTCAAAGAGGTCAAATAAAACTAGATACAATTCTTCTCTCCACACCATCGTTCATATTGAATCGAAGCATCCTCTGCTTCTTCTTGCAACCCCCCTTGCCCTGATTCTCTCGCACTGCCTCCCTCCATTGCTAGGCTTTGACCAATCATCATCGGTGATCAACTTTGACCACTCACCACAGGTAATCGACTTTTCTCCCATTTGCCTTTCCACTCTCTCCAACACTTACATCCCCTCCTCAGTCGCAAGATTGTGCCCACTCACTATCGTAGCTCGACCCCGACATCCTCCACAACGTCTACCCTCCTCGTATCTGGATTAGGCAGTTCCGCGAGGGAAAAGGAACGTCGGGGGGAGGGGCTAACACAAATCGATCAGGGGAGGTGTGTGGCAGCAGCTGGGTCGACAAATGCGTGTGGTGGCAGCCAACCTGTGGTCAAGAGGTGATGATGACGCCAAGAACGGATTGACGTCGTCTTGAACATGCCCTTGGTCTCCTGGCCCATGATACATTCTTGCTTTGTTTCGTTGTTGATTTATTTTGTTTAAGAAAAGTTTTGAACTCCCAATGGCAGCCAAAAATGAAAAATTGGACTAGTATCAAATTCAAATAGATTCAAAAATGTAACCAAATTCTAGAAATCCATTCTAATTCATGGGAACCAAATGAGGTGGAAGCGAAAATTCGTCACTGTCCTTATTAAACGTGGAAATCGGTCATTTGCCACCGTGTCAGCCTAATTCTCTAGAATTTAGCAAATCAGTCAAATCCCAGAGAATCAGATATAAACTAAGAGCAAATAAACAATTAATCCTTATTTGAGAGGCCCATTCCCGATCAAAATCCCTGCGGATGAGTTAGAATTTTAGCCTCCTAAACACATCTACATGAATCCTAACAAAGAACTAGTATAGTACCCGTGCTAACGCTACGACGACAGTACACCCGCTTATCAATTAAATTAGAAGATAAGTATAAATATAACACTTAATAATAAATAATCACAGTGCTCGTATGCGAGTACAAAAATGAAGATATAACACTCAATAACATTTTTCGCTAAATATTTCCCGTATACTCTTAAGACTTGTTCTTATGTCTTGAGGGATGTTTTGTGCGCACTCGTTCCACTTGTATTTCAGTATTTCAATTAAGAAACACTTCCTGAGGATAGGTGAATCCTGTAAGTACATTGTAGAGCATCATCAGTATAGCCAGTTGATTATTGCATAATGTGTATATATATATAACGCAAAAATATCAAAACATACGTAGAACTGTAAATCTAGGTAGTGGCATATGGGATCCCTGAAATACATGGTTTCATCGCTTGCGAGCATGCGCACCCCTGCATTAAAGCAATCAATGTTCATAGGTTTTCTGCCATCAAGTATTTCTTGGAGTTTCTCGACAGTTATGCTTATAGGGTAAGGCTTGGAGTTTCGCACCAATTCTTTCCTGTAAAAGATGCTTTGTGTTAGATATTAACACTAATAAGCTTAACACGTACAAAAGAGTAGCTATGTGTATGAAAGCACAAAAAAATAGTAGAAATAATAAGAATCACATACCCCAAAGCATCTCCGTTAGTTATAGACAAGATATAGCTACAAATCGCATTGGCCGTCTCTTTAAAGCTAACACAATTCACTTGAGTGTTGATGATGTCATAAAATATTTTTCAGAAAAGAATTTCATTTTTTCTGCTGACAAATTGGCCTTGGGGTGGGTGGATCGGGTTCACGAGCCAACCGGGTGCAAATGCACCGGCGCACAGTAACCCGCCAGTAGCTTGGGCCCGAGCAGGCGGCGCGACCGAGCAAGCGCGGCGGTGCGACGGAGCTAGGCGACGGTGTGATGGGGTGAAGATGGCGGCGCCGGAGGAGGCTGGACAGCGATGCACGGCCGAAAAAAGGGCGGCACGGTCGGATTTTTTACCTCGCAAAAAATGATGAAACGAAGACGAAACAACTTGGGAGAAGTGGCAAAATAGAACGAGGGATGAGTTGCGCACCCGGTGCTCTCATTTATAGAGCGGGAGGAGGACCGGGGAAAACGCAATCGCAGAGAAAATGGTGGTGGGCGAAAATGGGGAAGGCATGATTTTTGCTCGGACTTGGGGGGTTAAGGCCATGAATGGCAAGAGGATGGCGACAGGATCCCGCTGCGAAAAATTAGAAAGTTTTTTATGCACAAATCACGGAATTTTGAAGCTTCAAAAATCGGTTTTCATGGAGGAAAGAGAGAAGGTTTCCTTCTCTGGTTTGGTCTGGAGGTGGAAGAAAGGGCTGATTGGTGGGGTCTGATCCCACTTGTCAGTTGGACTTATATTTATTTATTTTTGAGCTGAGAACAAAGTGTGTTAGTAAAAATAGTAAAAAGGTTCTAAAAATCTTGGAAAATTGCTAAAAAATGATTTGGAATATTTGGTACCAAATAAAATTATGTTTGGAATTTTTAAAAGCAAAAATTTCCCGTAGAAATTCTTTTTATTAAAATTGAAAATGTGAAAAGGCCTTTACAAAATCCATAAAAATTAGAAAAATTACAAGAAAATTCTAAATAATAATTAAACCAAAAATATGCAAATTTTTAGGATGTTACAGAATTTCACGTCGCCGCGCCACCAATCCGCGGAAAGGCATGAGACCTTTCTTGCGACACAAACCGCAAGAAAACATTTCTTTGCACGAGGTGTGCAGGAATATTCCTCATGCCATGAGACATTAAACACTTTCCCTTTATTTACTATATATCTAGCAAGCTTAATATATATGACTACATATACATGACACAAGAGATACATGAAATATCTTCTTTCCTTTTCTCAGCACGTAATGTATGATAGTTTTCTTTTTCAGGACGTTTCGTTTCCTTTTCCTTGATGATGCTGGAGGTGCGGGGAGATCTTTTGTGGGCCACAGGGATGAGTTAGACACACTAAACAATGGCCATCGGATGTGGGTGAGTAAAGCTGAGGAAAGATCTGAGAGGTTAATTTTGATGGAGGCAAGTTTCTAGAGACGTTTCGCTGGGTGTATGAAGATTGGACTATCTCTAGTGGGGTGCATTATTTAAGGTGGACGTAAAAAAAATGCTTAGGTGCATTATAAATGGGTACAGATGAGCCTCCCAAGTCCCAAGAAAGTCTTACTGTGGAAGAAGAGGCATATGATCGAGTTCCAAAGCCTCCGATTTTCCCCTTAATGACACGAAGGCACCGTTCATCCTCGATCCACTAAGCACCACCCTCCTCGTTCCCTCCCTCACTGCCGAACTCTCTCTCATGGCGAGATCGACCTCTGCGAAGGCGATACCGGCGAAGCGCCTAGTGGTTCTCGCTGCCGTGGCTCTCCTCGGCATCATCCTCGTCGCCGACGTCCTCTGGGCTCCTCCTCGTCCTCCTCACCCGGGTGGACAGCCAGGCTCGACATCTCCACCCGCGTCACGTCCCTGCTCGCGAAGACGCCGCCGAAGAAGGTAAGGCCTTCGATTTCACGTTCCCCTGCCGGCCTCGCGGAGTTCCGCTCCGATCTCTCAGCCTTCCCCTTTATCCCTTTCGTGTATCGTAAGGCTTCATACTTTCCTAGCACTAGAGTGGCTGAGTGGGTGATTGAATACGTACATTATTGGCATGGCCTTGTTGGATTACCAATCAGAAGAAAGGCATGATTTGTTCAAGCAAAGAATGTTTAGGAACAGAGTCGGGTACTCTTCCTTCCATTTTTGGGTGAGGGAGAAGGAACATAGTCGGTTACTTTGGAGGTCAAGTGTGTGTGTCTTCACCCCATGCCACCATCAAATCACACTTTTGTTGAGAAAAAAAAGGCTCGCTACAACTTATTTGAAGCAATGTACCTATCTCATTAGTCATTTATGACGATGTTTTGTGCTACTGATAGCTATAGAGTTTAGGCATTAGCTACTCTATTGTTATCATCCACCAGTGACATGAGTACCGATTCTAAAAAAGTAATAGCAATGCACATGCCACCGTAACTCTAGGTGATTTCTTCATCTGCCGGATCTAAAATAAACTTGTTGGATGATGGATTTCATTTAGATTCTAAGTTTGTTGAATTTCCAAGCATCAACGAAAAACAAGCTTTTTTCTATTACAGTTGGCAGTTGGCACATTGAGTGATCCTGTGGCTAGATTTGGCATGCTGACGCACCTACCGAATTATAAACACTGACTGCTCTTGTGTAGTGAATCTGACCATGTCCTTTGCCTTGTGATGTAAAACAATGTTAACCACACTATTTTTAGATCTCTAGGAACTTCTCTGGAGTCCAGAAACTCGTCATTCTGTTAGTAGAAACAAGATATGGACTCATTTTTTTGAATCTGTTAATGTCTTCCCACCTTTTGAGAACAGATTGTTGTCATTTGTCAAGCACTGGGATATGCTGTTCAGAATAGTTAGTGCATGATATAACTCTGCTGGTTTACGATTTATCCGTATCTCCTATAACTTATCTGTTTAATTCCATCTTCTAGGACAGCTTTTATCAAATTAATCATTTTCATTTGCAGCAAAAGAAGGACAATAAATCTCTAGGTTCCGTGGATATAAATGCAACTTTTGCAGATTTGCCAGCACCAGAATTAGAATGGGAGGAGATGGCGGGAGCACCAGTGCCACGTTTGGATGGCGCCGAATCTCCTGTATGTGTTTGCTGGATATGGCACCATTAACCATGTGAGCTAGCCATTACTAGATATTTTTGTTTACACATCCATACTTTGTACCTATATAATTTCGGTTATTGTGCAATTTTTAAAATGCTATGCTTTCTGAAGAAGACATACATGTTTATACCACAAGAACACCTATACTTTTTGAGTTTTAGTAGTGTTTATTTTTACTGAATCATTATTGAACAACTGGTTGTAAGTATTGTTTATAAAATCATACCCAGCAGCGGAGCTTGAAGCTAAACAAACATAGGTCTAATCCAATATATCATGTTTAGGTACCTTTACAAGTAAGGGCCAAATTAGCATTTGATAGTGTTTAGGTGGTAAAAAATCAGCATGCTCTTAACATGTTTGCACTGGGTTGGGGGTTTGGGTGGGTTAAACGGTTACATGTCACAGTACCTCATGACAAAAATCCGATATGAATTGTTCAAACATGTGTACTAAATTAACATTTGAAATATTTTTTTTCAATGCTTTACATTTTTTAGGTGCACTCTCATGTGGATATTTACAATTTATCGGATAATACATGGGGAGGACGGTTTGATATGCCCAAGGAGATGGCACATTCTCATCTGGGAATGGTTACAGATGGGAGATTCATCTATGTAGTAACTGGCCATTATGGTCCCCAGTGCAGAGGACCTACGGCGCGAAACTTTGTATTGGATACAAAAACAAAAGGATGGTGCGATTTACCTCCATTGCCAGTACCGAGGTTTGTGTCGTCATTCATTTTACAAATTAGCTTTTATATATTACTTTGTTCTTGCATTAATGGTTCCAGTCACCTTATGATCTCTTTGGAATAGAATGCCTTGACCAATTATTTCAAGATTTCTAAATTCTCAAAACCAATCCTTCAGTGTTTCTGCCAATCTCATTATAAGGTTCCCTATATCAATACATATAAATTTTAGTATTCCACTATCACAGATACGCCCCAGCCACACAACTCTGGAGAGGCAGACTCCATGTGATGGGTGGCAGCAATGAGGATAGGCATGAGCCTGGACTCGAACATTGGAGTCTTGCAGTAAAGGATGGAAAAGCCCAGGAGAAAGAATGGAGGAGTGAGATACCGATACCACGTGGTGGTCCTCACAGGTCTGATGCTTAATCGTCACAGAATATAATATTGCCAGTTTCCTTCTCTTGATCTGTTTCTAGCTGCATCAATTATCTTGCCATTTCATAGCAAAGTAATTCCGTTTGTTTTGTTCCAGCAGTTTTTATATTTATGGAATTTCTTCTCTATTTGAATTAAAGTTAGTGATTTCATAAATCATAGCAATTTGAAAGTAGCATACAGAGATTGTTTTGGATGGTACTTTGTGAGAATCAATTTTTATTGACACATGACATATTTCTAGCTGTATGATTGTTAAATAATTACTCATAAATATATATTTTTGTTTTGAAATCAGGGCTTGTGTTGTTGCTAATGACAAGCTCCTTGCAATTGGTGGTCAAGAAGGGGATTTTATGGCTAAACCGGGGTCACCCATATTTAAATGTGTTTGAAGAAGTGAGGTATGCTTGTTTGAGACTCAATTATCAGACAGGCTGTTGCAACTTTTCTGAGACCTGCTCCATGGATTTTAGTCACAGCATGACATCTTGACCGTCTGCATGGTGGCATCAATTGAATATTCAGCAATTACAGAAACACACTGCACATGCATTATTGATCTAATAAAATACAGCAAATGTCTGGTAACCGTAGAGAAATCAGCCTAGGAAAACCTTTATTTTTGTCTGTTGGTGGCTTGGTGCACTGTTAAATTGGAGCAAACTCTCGAGTTTGGTACACCATTTCAAGTGTTGGTTTGTTGCAGTTTAAGACCTACATGGATCAGTAAAAAATGAGAAACCATGTTTTGTTGCATGCTGTCTTTTCCATAAGCACAAGCAGTTGATGCAGCAATATGAAATCTGTTTACTTTCAACCTAATAAACAAGGGTTTAGAACTGATGCCCATATTGATAGAGTTTTTGTCTAAGAAGTTGATCTTTGTTTTACTGCTAACATGAACCTTTAAATTCCTATTCATGGACTCCTATTTTCCATTCATTCAGGTAGTGTACAGCAATGTTTACATGCTTGATGATGGCACAAAGTGGAAGGAACTCGCACCAATGCCAAAGCCAAATTCACACATAGAATTTGCTTGGGTGATTGTCAACAATTCTATCATCATTGCTGGAGGAACCACAGAAAAGCACCCAATAACCAAAAAAATGGTGTTGGTTGGTGAAGTATTTCGATTCAATTTGGACACGTTGGTAAGCAACATCCCTTGCTTTTTTTTTTGGTTAGTTTAGCATAATGAGAGAGTTTCAAAGGTGGAAATAAACCATGGAAGACTTTTAAGACATGAAACGTAAGTTTCAGACATTCCTTGCTCGTTGCCCTTTTCATTTCATTTGGTGCTTTGCTGTTGTTTGTAAGATTAGCAACAAATGGTTTTCAGATCTTTCTTTTTCAGTAACATCGCGGTATTTTTGTTGTTTATTAACAGAATCATGGCTTTAGTCTTGTTAAACACTATGTCATCTGAATTTTCCTGCTCTAATATACTCATTAAAGTATTACAACGTCCAGTTATAGCCTTATAGGTTTGGTGGGATGGAAGAAATAACTAACAGGAAATTTTGCAAGAAAGCATGGAATAAACCATCACCTCCCCTGATTTGGCATTGTAAAAACTTCTACTGCTTGCAGGAATGGACAGTGGTTGGGCGTTTACCATTCCGGATCAAGACTACATTGGTAGGATTCTGGGACGGGCGGCTGTATTTCACTTCTGGGCAGAGGGATAAGGGGCCAAAGGATCCATCTCCTAAAAAGGTTGTTGGATGTATGTGGAGAACTAAGCTGCATCTATAGTTTCTTTTGTCAAGACTCCAAGTTGACATAACCAAACAATTGATATATAACCAAGTCGTTCATTCTACACAACCAGTTTTGTACATCACGGTTGATACAGCATTTTACCCCCGTGGTGGCTGTTTTTGTTGTGGTGCAAGCTTGACTGCTCCACTGCTGTTAGGAGTTGTCAGGTTATGCCACCTGAAAGCGGAAAGTAGGATGTACAGCCCATTGTATCTACAACCGTAATCACATCCGTTGGCCACGCATTGAGATCCGTGCTGTGCATTGTATTTGTAAATGTTGAGCTGATGTATTTGTTTCATTTAGTGTTTACAAACTGATTTGACACGGGTGAGACCACTGACAATAGTATAAAATTGAGTGCACTTCTCTCCCCTCAGTTGAAATTTAAATTTTGAATCGACTGCAAGCATGCCATATATCATACACTAATGAGCCTTGTATTGTACTCACATTATACAAAATTGTGTACTCATATTTTTGCACTATACACATACGGTATACATTAGACTTACAACCAAGTACTTTCACTTATGCGCACAAACACAAAAATTCAAAAGTTCTGTACACTACATACACTGTAGTACTACACACGTGCTGTACACAAGCAAATACTTATGCTTTTGCACACACAGAAAAATCTTCTCCAAACAAAACATACTGTAGATCCAAAATGCAGTATACACATGCATACAGTAGACACACGTACATATACTCACCGTGGGAGAGAGGGAAGCGCAGGTCGGCAGTGAGGTATAGTACTCTAGCGTCGATGGTGAGGCGCTGGTCGGTGGATGAAGTGCTCCCTCGGCCGCGGTGGTGAGGACGAAGTACTCCGACGGTAAGGTACTGCGCGTGCCAGGCTCCGGCGACCCTGCACTTGAGGCTGGCAAGGATGTAGTACTTGACAAACATCGACGATCGCAACACCAGCGAGGTGGATGAGGAGGAAGAAAAGTAGTAGTAATCGGTGGTGAAGAAGAGGAGCACGCGGCGGCGGCGGCAAGTACTACTCCTGGCGGCGAAGAAGACGAGCAGACTGTTGGACAGAGCCCATTGTGCCGAACCAGTCCATACTTCAGTACCGGCCAGCTACACCAAGTCAGCCACGCCCTGGTCTTTCGGATTACCACGACGGGGAGCATGCCGCACCTGACGCATGAACTGCGCCTGTATTGTTATACAACGTAACTCTCTCTCTCACCCCCTTGTATCTATCTATACATTGTAAACAGTAAACACTGAGGCAAATGAATGCAGTTTTGAGAGTCACATAAAATCGCATGGTATCAGAGCGGTGATTTTTTCTCTCTACCAATCTCCACAGTCCTTCCTTCCTCCCCTACACATCATGAACGACGCCAACGCAGCTGTCACTACTACACAAATCTACATCACAATCGGTTCTTTTTTACCATCACAGTTGGTTCTGGTAGCGACATAAAGTCATTAGATAGAGATGAGACGACGCTATCACAGTCGGTTCTTACCCGATTGTGATGAGGGGATCATCTCTATCGGTTCTTTAAAAGAAGCGATAGAGATGAACACTCATCTCTATCGGTTCCTTGTAAGAAGCGATAGGAACCGATAGAGATGAGTCGCTTCTTTTAAAGAACCTATTTGCACTAAAATTTGGTAGATAGGGTCAAAATCGGCAGTTCAAGATCAACAAGATACGATTGGGATAACGGATCAAGATATTTGGAAACGAAACATGTTGTTAAGGAAAGCACCATCCAAATAGAGGCCGATACGGATTCTATTCCTAACGTGTTGTACCAGGACTCTATCGGCCAATAGGTATAAAAGAGGTCGAGAGGTGATCATAAAAGCTGCCCAGAGCCAATCAATCAATTCGCGTCTACTTTTTATCTACTTTTCCGTCGACTAGGAGTAGTTCTTGTAATTTAGCCTTTGTAATTCGATCTTGATCAATAAAGTTGCGCATCGCCGATTGTTGATCTTCTTCAAATTACGCCATAGGTTTGATTTATTCTGATTTTGTTGCGCATCGCCTTCTTCAGAATCGATCTGCCTTTATCCTCTGATTAGCCTTAATCGGCTAGTTAGACCTACCTTGTTACTTTGATCTTAATCGGCTTCAAACTGATTAAGTCTAAGCCGATTGATCGTTACGATCGGCTTTGAGTGAATTTTATATTTTTACCTTGTCGATTAAGGTCAAATCGATTGGCACGTTTTGAACCAGGTGTTCGTCTGGTGTGCTGCTGTCAGAAACCCTACATCAAATTTTTGACGCCAACACACTCTTGGCACGTCCGGTGGGACGAGATGGCGGCATCAAGCAAAGAAATTCCGCCGTCCGATCTCAGCGCCGAAGCTATAATCGTCCCAACGATGGACGATTTAACGCCAGAACAACGTAGAGAAATCGAAGATCGGAAAGCTGCTCTAGAAGAGATGATGCTGAATTGCTATCAGAAGACTAGGCGTGACATCACGCAGAGGACCGCTTTGCCGACGCTCAATCCACTCGGTGATGCAGGTGCCACTGACGGTCCGGTAAGTCAATACCTGCCCGCTCAAGCCGAATTATCGGCTATGATAAATCAATCTGTGCACCATGCTCTGATAAATCAATCATCGGCTCTCGTCGCGACACTTAAGCCGATGATCGCAAATAGTGTTAAAACTGTTGCTCAAGAGTTGGCTTCATCTGGGAGCCTACTCGATCCACTACAAGCGCTACCAACATATCATGTTTACTCTATAGCGCAAAGTTCTAGCATAGCGGCACCAGCAAAACCGTCGGCTCCAATACCCTCTATGATGCCGACTCAACCGATGGTTATATTACCTCGGGATCCTCGTCCTAGCGGGGTCACACATTATTAGGCATACACTGATGCCGCTAAACTGAACGTGTCGGCCATCTTGCCGCCGTCAGCCCCGTTTAATGTTTTCCCGCAATCGGTTCCACAGCCAGTTGAGGTTAACAGATATCCTCTACATCAACGGTGATTACGCTTGAATCCGGCTCCTCATAAGGTTGTCACATACGGAACCTTTCGTCCCATTACGAGCCACCCATTAGGAATCTGATGGATACGATCGATCGTACAATATCCATCAGCCGAAACAAATCGGTAGCCCAAGTTTGCGCTCGGGGGGCAGGGTGCCAATTATGATGGTAATTGGCAGAACCCGAACACTTGGTCGGCTGGTGATGTTAACTGGGCTGACCAAATTTCCGTCGTACTACGTGATCAGTTTGGATTACAACCTAAGAGTAAGGTTATCGGCTATAGAAAGCCGTATCCTGATTATATAGATCGTATGCATTACCCACATAACCTCAAAGTCCCTCATTTTCCAATTTTTTTGGGGATGACTCAATCACAACTTTAGAACATGTCGGACGATTTATTGCTCAGTGTGGCGAGGCTGCCCAGTCCGACGGACTCAAAATTAGATTGTTCCCGTTATCCTTGTCAGGGCCAGCGTTTACTTGGTTTACTAATTTACCTCCAAATTCGGTTCATTTTTTGAATGATTTGGAAAGCCGATTCCATGAGTACTTTTTCCCAAGTGATGCGGAACTCGGGATTTCGGATCTAAGTTACATCCAATGTAAGTCCTGGGAATCGGTAAATGATTATGTTAAGAGATTGGAGAAGTGAGAAATAGGTGTTTTAGTGTTACCCTGCCTGATAATCAGTTGGCCGATTTAGCTTTCCAAGGGCTGATACCCCCATTAAGAGAAAAATTCGGCGGGCAGGAATTCACCAATTTAAGTCATCTCTTACAGCGAGTATCGGCTCAAGAAAGCCGTTTCTCCGATGATAACGGCTTCAAAGATGAATTGAAGAATAACAAAGACAAGATACAATCGGCTATAGGAGATGACCAACTAAAATTTGCAGAAGAGCCGACGATGCAGCTAGACGCTGATCATTTTCCAATTAACATGGTCCATTGCTCTAGAAAGAAGAAAAAGGCGACACAAGATGCAGAGCCTAAGGATCAAATTCATATATCATCGGCTATAAAAATGACGCGTCAAGCCGATGTACAATCAAATTCTGATGGCAATAAGACACTCATGATTACTGTTGGCTCTATACAAATAAAAGCCGACCGTAAGCCGATACAGAAGTCGAAGCCCACTTTTTCTCAACTACTAGCAAAATATGAAAGGAGGAATGAAAGGCCACGACGAAGTCCTCCACATCGTCCAGTTAATGAATGTCGGCCAAGCGGCCCTGAAAGAGCTCACCGGCGGTGCCCTTTTTGGCAATTTTGCTAGGAGAGGGGATTAGCTTTACCATCACCAAACACATGTACGATGCAGTATTACCCATGTCAAGGTGATAGGCAGCGATGGTCGGCTAAAGATAGAATTTCTAAACCGACCATAAGTCAGAAACAAGACCAAGATAAAGAGTCTAGCTATGCGGCTAGTATGGATCTGGTAGGAAAGTCGATCGAACCAAAGCCGAGATGGTGTCCTCTGGGCTTAAGCCGATCACAAAGAAAAAGGCTTCAGCGGCTAAGGACCCAAGAGATGAGGGAAACTGAACAAGAAAAACGAAGGGATAAAACTTTTAATGAGTTTCATCCGATTAAGATTGCGAGAAAAGAGTGGAGGAAGAAAAAACCGGATTCGGCCAATGATTTTTGTTCGATGAAGCCGATCTAGTCTGGAAAATCATACCACCCGTCAGCTCATGATAGCCGATTTGGTAAGGGATCAACGTGGGATCGTGTAGTGTGCTTCGGTTTGTCCAAGGTACTGGTTAGATCTTGATTGGCTAAAATTCAAAAACGAATATACGAGTTGGCCGATTACCAACCTGAAAGCCAAATTAACTTGATGCAGTTAAAAAATTTAGCTATGATAAGAAAATATATGTTCAAGACGATGATGAAAATTTTTGGAAGATAACATGTTATCTCCCAAAAATGGGGGGCATATGTTTGCACCAAAATTTGGCAGATAGGGTCAAAATCGGCAGTCCAAGATCAACAAGATACGATTGGGATAACGGATCAAGATATTTGGAAACGAAACAGGTTGTTAAGGAAAGCAATATCCAAATAGAGGCCGATACGGATTCTATTCCTAACGTGTTATACCAGGACTCTATCGGCCAATGGGTATAAAAGAGGTCGAGAGGTGATCATAAAAGCTGCCCAGAGCCAATCATCCAATTTGCGTCTACTTTTCATCTACTTTTCCGTCGACTAGGAGTAGTTCTTGTAATTTAGCCTTTGTAATTCGATCTTGATCAATAAAGTTGCGCATCGTCGATTGTTGATCTTCTTCAAATTACGCCCTAGGTTTGATTTATTCTGATTTTGTTGCGCATCACCTTCCTCAGAATCGATCTGCCTTTATCCTCTGATTAGCCTTAATCGGCTAGTTAGACCTACCTTGTTACTTTGATCTTAATCGGCTTCAAGCTGATTAAGTCTAAGCCGATTGATCGTTACGATCGGCTTTGAGTGAATTTTATATTTTTACCTTGTCGATTCTGAGTCAAACCGATAGCACGCTCTGAACTGTGTGTTTATGCGGTGTCTTCTTGTCGAAACCCTACATCAAGTTTTTGACGCCAACAGAACCGATACAGATGAGGAGGTCATCTCTATCGCTTCTTACAAAGAACCGATAGGGATGAGGCGGTCATCTCTATCGCTTATTACAAGGAACCGATAGGGATGAGGCGGTCATCTCTATCGCTTATTACAAGGAACCGATATCGCTTATTACAAGGAACCGATAGAGATGACCCCTCATCTCTATCGTTTTCTTCTGAGAACCGATAGAGATGAGGGGGTGTGCTGTTTTTCAATTCACCCTCCGCATATACACAGTATGCATGCACATATCACATGGCCAAAAGACAATTGAAATAGAGTGGGAACTTAATATTATTAAAGAAAACATTACAAACTCTGTACCTAATGAGAAGAAATCACTTATTGATTGATACTAAATAAGCACAATATAAAGAACCATCTCATACAGCTTGACCTCTAAAATTGCTAGGCATTAAACCATTTAAATGTTGTTCGTTGATGGTAAGCAATTGCAAATGCAAAACGGCATCCAATTTCTTATTTCACTCATGCGGCCATGGATTGATCCTTGCAAAATTATAAACAATGATCCAACGAGTTGCATAATAATCCGACGAGTAAAGAACCATATATGACAAAATAATAAAAAAGACATCACTGTTGAACAGATAAACATTACTAATGAACTGAAGTGGCTATATGAGTGGATTGAAGTTACAAAAATAGTGAACACATTGTTTAGGTATTCTTCAATGTTTGATGGACAAACATGAATTAAGATTGTTTTATTGTACTCTATTGCTTTAAACTAGTAGATGAAATCTTGCTAGCTTCTAGAATTACTTACACTAGGATAATCTAGAACCACATTGGTGATTGATGGTCAAAATAATCACGATCACTAATTGAGTATGTCTGCCATAGAAAGAAAATGATGTATGTCCTAACAAGATTAAGAATCAATGAGCTGAGGGTTTCACTGCCTACCAAGTACTTATTGCTTCCTTTAGTAGCCAGACGAGGTCCTTGGTCCTTCCCTTGACTCATTTCCTCCATTTTCTGCAAAGAAGCTTCTCTATCATCACCATAAACTAGATCGACGTGCAGGATTGTGGATTTCCATAAAGTGCAACATGCTGATAGTAAAGTTCAAGCTCCTTTTCAGATACTGCAATGAAACACCTAACTGTCTCCAGCGATTGTTCATATTTTGATTTTTCAAGTGCCTGATGATAAAAAAAGACAGATGTAAGTTCAGAAAATAGTAAAAGGAAAATAATTCTCTGCACTTGCTACATGCTTCCAAGCATAAACAAGAATCAACCTGAGACAAGTTATGGAAACAAAATTAACTGACAACGTGTCTGACCTTCCTTTTTCTTCGAGAGTGTATCAAAATGGTGACATGACATCTGGCTGAACATAGTTCTTTCCTCGGTAGAAGACTATGGTGTCATTTCCAATAATATTAATAGGGATACCACCGCTTAGTCGGGCTATCTCACTAGTATACTCTTAGATTTGCCCTGGCTTGCAGAGCTTACAGATGACCTTCACAGTCTCATGTTTCTTCCAGTGCAAATGCATGTTCAGAATTACACCCCCCCCAAAACTCCTCGCCTTCCAACAGAGACATAATTTGACATTTTCTGTGAAACCTTCTTCAAATAAAATCTTTCCTCACCATTGAGATCATCTAGTTTAGCCGTAGGGCCTTAGCTTTGGCAACCTCATACTTCTTAAGCTTCTCAACCAACATAGCTTCCTTTAGTTTGGCCTGGAAGAGAAACAACTCATTTTAATCTATCTTCTCCTATGAAACAAAAAGAGAAAGCAAGCACATCATATTCCAACCATTTTAGCATTTGTTCATCTAATGGTGATGAAAGTTTTCTTGCAAACCAGCTAGTTATGATTTTTAAAAATGGACAACCCTAGGTTCCCAGAGGGTTCAAATGAACCAACTGGTATTTTATAGAAACAACTACCGTACTCATATATTCTTATTATATCATAAAAACAGATCAGGCATAAATTATCAGTAAAGTATTAAAGCAACATTCTGAAAGCAAATTTCTTGCGGAGGGGACGGCGGTGTGAAGGCTCCAAGCCCGGTCGGCGCGGAGGGGCAGCGGCGTGAAGGCTCCCAACCCGGCGAGCGGCGAAGGGGCGGCGTGAAGGCTCAAGCCCGGTCGGCGCTTGCGAGGCTCCGCCCGGCCGGCGGTGCGGAGGAGGAGCAGCGTCTCGCTTAGCTTAATCGGCCACAGAGGGAGGCGGTCAGAGGCTTGGCCCCGTGAGGGGAGCTCGGGGCGACGGGGGAACTAGGGTTAGGCGAGCGGCGGGAACCGAGGTTAGGGCGCACAAGAATGCGGGCGGAATAAATGTGTCCACTTGGAGCATTTGTGTCGGTTCGTTAACAGAAACCGATACAAATATAACCACTCCACAATCGGTTTGTTAAAAGAAGCCGACACAAATAATACCACTTCACTATCGGTTTATCAATAAAAACCGACACAAATGTACAGAGAACTTCACTGTCGGTTTTAGAAAAAAAAACCCGATACAAATGTTGAATACACTATCGATTTGCAACAAAAACCGATACAAAAGTATATCAGTTCACTATCGAGTTTGAACTCACTTCACTATCGTTTTTTCACTAAAAACCGACACAAAAGTATATGAAGGTAATATCGGTTTATAACAAAAACTGACACCAATTTAACCATTTCACTATCGTTTTTTCATAGAAACCGACACAAATAAAAAAGACATTAGTATCGGTTTTCAGAAAAAACCGACACAAATGACTAGATATCAGTATCGGTTTTGAGCCGGAACCGACACAAATAAAGAGCATATCAGTATCACTTTTTTTGCTAGAACCGACACAAATGAAGGTTTTAGGGTGATCTAATACACATTTGTGTCAGTTCTAATAGGAAACTGATTGTAATAATCTTTCATTAGGAACAAATTGCGCATTTACACCTTTTGTGTCGCTTTTTAGTAAGAACCATTGGATTGACCAATTAGGTACTACATCATAATCGTGCACCTGTCGTTAAAATAACCATAACTTTTGATGTACGAGTACTCGAATCGAAGAGGACGAAGAGATAGATTGGAAAATCCATAAGTCCAAGTCTCAGTCGCGAATTCTTCGCGAGACTTCGAAAAAAGTGTCAACCCTAAAAAACGACGTTTAAGGCCTCAAAACAGTCTCTGAAGTTTCGGTACCCATTTTCGTCAATTGTTCGTTGCTAGTTTCAATTTGTTTTCATTATAGCTTGTGTAATCCTTGTTTTCAGTTTATATTTTAGAGTATGCTCATTTGTGAGAGTTTGATTCTGAAAAAAAAATATAAAATAGATATTACATAATATCAACAGTCACAATCGATTCTTAGCAAGAACCGATTGTGATAACACCCCCTCATCACAATCGGTTCTTACTCAGAACCGAGACAGATGAGGGTGCCCCTCATCACAATCGGTTCTTAGCTAGAACCGATTGTGATAAGACCCCCTCATCACAATCGGTTCTTGCTCAGAACATCATCACAATCGGTTCTGAGCAAGAACCGATTGTGATGAGGGTCGCCCTCATCTGTGTCGATTCTGAGAAAGAACCGATACAGATGAGGGTGTATCATCACAATCGGTTCTATGTAAGAACCGATTGTGATGATGGGCACCTCATCTGTGTCGGTTCTTACATAGAACCGATTGTGATGATACCCCTCATCACAATCGGTTCTAACTCAGAACCGGTTGTGATGACTCTGGTTCCAAAAATTACAAATTACATACACATCACAATCGGTTTTTTCCTCGAAAGTTAGAAACCGACACAAATGAAGCGATAGTGTTGTACCATTTTGTAGTAGTGTGTCCCGACCGCTGTCACCGCAACCAAGGCCACAGCAGATGCAGCCGCCACCCAAAGCGGCAACTCAATCTCCTCCACACTCTCTAGTCCCTGCCCTCAGCGCCTCTTCCTCTGGTGCCATCATCTCCACCAACTCAACGCGTGTTGCTTCTCACCTCGCTATCGTCTCTGCTATGCAAGGCACCAACATCCAGAGCCCTTATCCCATTTAAGCTAGATATCCATGAGGGCAACTTCACGAAGTGGAAGCAATTCGTGACCATGGTTCTCGCGCGCTACAGCGTGCTCGACCACATCGCGGGCGATGAGCCGAACCAAGATGACTTATGTGGGGCTAGATTGATATCGTCATTGCTATGTGGCTCTATGCCACAATCTCGGATGAGCTCCTAGACATAATCTTGAAGCCCAACGCTACTACCTACGACGTGTGGTACGCCGTGGAGCAGTACTTCAATGCTAACAAAAAGGGTCGTGCCATTCTTCTCCAGCACCAGTTTCGGTCTCTGCTTCAAGGTGACATCTCCATCAATGCTTACTATCGCAAGCTTAAATCGCTTGCCGATGCCCTCGAGAATGTGGATTGTCTGATCAGGGACGACGCGCTTACTCTCCAGATGATCAACGGCCTCTGCCGTAAATTCCATGTCATGGCTACTATCCTCCCCATGCAAAACCCGTTTCCCACCTTCATGGAAGCTAACTCGCGACTCCTCCTTGAGGAGGTCAACCTCAACAACCGTGCTCGCGCTAGGCATGGTGCCCAAGGCGCCCCTCAGGGCGGCCAAGGCGGACACCAAGGCGGCAACAGCTCCAACCATGGTCATGGCAGGGGCGATCGCAGTCGTGGCCGTGGGCGCGACGGAGGACGAGATAGAGGATGAGGTGGTGGCCGTGGCGACTTCGGCCAGAACCAGCAACAGCCATGGATGGGCTTCTTCACCCTGTGCCCTACGGCGTGCAGTGGCCGAACATGTGGCGCAGCCAATGCTCCAGGGTCCTCGGCCCTCGCCTAGGCAAGCAGACACATACGTACCCCGTGATGTTCTCCCAGCAAGGCACGCCAGCGGGCATTCCACCTACATCTCCTTTTAGCTGGGATCAGTCCACCATGCTGAACATGGCATACAACAACACCAACATGCAGCCACCCAACGCCGAGTGGTACATAGACATCGGCGCCTCTTCCCACATCACCGATAATGGTGGTATACTTCAAACCATTTGTCGTTCTTCTAGGCATTTATCTTCACATATCGTTGTCGGTAATGGGTCTATCTTACCAATAGCTAGCACCGATTCTAGCTCCCTTCCTACGCACTCTAATCCTTTCCATCTTAACAATGTTCTTATTTCTCCTACAATTGTTAAAAATCATATCTTTGTGCGGAAACTTACCAAAGATAATGCTTGCTCTATGGAGTTTGACCCCATGGCTTTTCTGTGAAGGATCTGAGCAGTCGGAGGGTTCTCGTTAAAGGAAGATAGCAAGGGGAGCAATCACCGCACAGCCAAAACGCCGGGGTGGCTAGTCATATATATATGCCTTGAATGAGAGTGTACAAAATCCCTAAGATACGGAGAGCCATTCGATGGCATATACAGAGGAGCCAATTAAGGGCGTGCTAAAAATGCCTATACAAACTGATTGCTTAACACCCGCCTGCAGTCTCATCGGGAGGTTTCCGGACGCAAAGACTAGACCGAAAATATGAGAACAGTTGCATAAGTAGACCTTTTGTCATGATATCCACGAACTGGTTCGATGAGGGTACGTGTAGAACACGAACGTCACCAAGGGAGACCTTCTCGCGGACAAAATGAATGTCAATCTCGATATGCTTCGTGCGCCGATGCTGAACCGGGTTGGATGACATGTAGACAGCACTGACATTGTCGCAGTACACGATGGTTGCCGAAGCTATAGGCTGATGTAGGTCCTGGAGAAGTTGCCTCAACTAGCAACACTCGGCGACGGCATGTGCGACGGCGCGGTACTCAGCCTCGGCACTCGAGCGAGACACAATGGTCTGACGCTTGGAGGACCAAGACACCAGGTTGTCGTCGAGGTAGATGCAGTAACCCGATGTAGAGCGGCGTGAGTCCGGGCAACTTGCCCAATCCGCGTCGGAGTAGGTGGTGAGGGAAGTAGCTGGTGAAGTGCCGATGCGAAGATCAACATCAAGAGTGCCCTTGACATAGCGTAGAACACGCTTGATCAACACGAGATGGGGCTCTCGCGGATCATGCATGAAAAGATAGGCCTGCTGAATGGCGTAAGCCAAGTCGGGACAGTGAGTGTCAAGTACTGAAGAGCGCCGGCGAGACTTCGATATGCTGATGGATCTGCAACAGGAGGACCATCAAGAGTGGAGAGCTTAGCATGAGTGTCCACTGGTGTCGCAGTTGGGTGGCACTCTACCATTCCAGCTCGCTGAAGAAGGTTCGCGGCATATTGACGCCGGGAAAGAAAAAGCCCTGCGGTGGAGCGCTGCACAGCGATCCCGAGGAAGAAATGAAGATCGCCTAGATCAGTCATCGTGAATTCGGGTGGAGCTGTCGGGTGAGGCGACGAAGTAGATCACTCGAGGAAGCCATGAGGATAATGTCGTCGACATAAAGGAGTAAATAAGCGAGATGATTACCATCTCGGAGGATAAAAAGGGAGGTGTCCGAGGGAGAGGCAGCAAAACCAATACGCCGGAGATAGGTGTTGAACCGTTGGTACCAGGCACGGGGGAGCCTGCTTGAGGCCATACAGAGACTTCTGAAGAAGGCAGACATGGTCAGATAAGGTGGGATCAATGAACCCGGATGGCTGCTGGCAGTAGACGGTTTCATTGAGGTGGCCGTGTAAGAAGGCGTTCTTCACGTCAAACTGATGAATAGACCAGCTGCGGGAAGAAGCTATGCTGAGAACAGCTCGTATTGTTGCCGGCTTGATCACAGAGTTGAAGGTCTCATCATAGTCAACACCGTGTTGCTGAGAGTATCCACGGACAACCCACCTCGCTTTGTGATGTGCAAGAGTACCATCCAAGTGAAATTTATGCTTGAAAACCCACTTGCCTGTCACGATGTTGGCATGAGCCGGACGAGGAACAAGGGTCCAAGTGTTGTTGTCGATAAGAGCTTGGAATTCCTCTGCCATGGCGGCATGCCAATTGGGGTCGGCTAGAGCACTTCGATAATTGGAGGGGATTGAAGATGCCGAGGTGTGCACAACAGATAAGTTTAGGTGGTCCACTAGCTTGACCATGCCCGAACGAGCACGAGTGATCATATGGTGAGGTCCTGAAGATGGTCGTGAGACCGGAGGAGGTGTGGCCAAGTCGCTGGAGGTTGTCGATGAAGTGCACGGTCGCTCGATACCATGAAGTGATGGAGCAACTGCGAGGGTGTCCGGAGAACCATGTGCTGGCGGCACCGTATGTAGACTTGGCACATTGGGCACGGGCGCATGCGAGTCACCCACGCGATTGGCGAGCGCGTCAAGCACGCGATCCGCGGGATTTACCACACAGTTAAAGTGAGCAGCAGACACCACGGAGGACGCATGACTTGCCGCACAAGACTCGCGGTTGACGGGATTGACAGGCGCTTGATCTGGTATGCCAACAGAACCAGCGGGATCCCTGCGTGCATGAATGCCGCGATCGGCATACACATCTGGCACGCGATCTTGTCGCGCGGGCCGCGCGATGGAAGTAGCCGCGTCGCACGTGCACACGTCCAGTGAACGAGCAACGAGCACGTCAGGCAGGGGAGCAGTCCGCACGTTGGAAACTGGGATGCCACACGCACGCGTGCCCAACGCACGATCAACGAGTGCGTCGGGCGGGACAGGCAACATGGGATCCGATCCCGCAGGAGCTGGAGAGATGTCAGCCGCGTGATCTGCAGAAGAGGAGCATGTCCGCACGGTAGGGGGCCAGCCACTGGTTCGTGAGTGGAAGGGATAGATGCGACATCGTCCAGAAGAAAATCGAGGGATGAGGACGGCGGAGACACATCACGAGAGGCGAATGGAAAGTTTTGTTCATCGAAAATAACGTGTTGTGAGATGATGACACGTTTAGTGGTGAGGTCGAGACAATGGTAACCCTTATGGGAGCTAGGGTAACCGAGGAAAACATAAGCCGTCGAACATGGGGAGAGTTTGTTGGTAGTGGTGGCAGAAAGATTTGGAAAACAAAGACAACCAAAAACACGAAGGTGATCGAAGGATGGGCGTGTCTGGTATAGTTTTGCGAAGGGGAGGTCGTGATGAATAGAGGATAAGGGACACCGGTTGAGGAGGTAAGTAGCGGTGGCGAGGGCTTCGGCCAAGTATGAGGGAGTCATGTGGGCATGAAAAAGGACGGTACGGATCGTATTATTAATGGTACGAATAATACGTTCCGCCTTGCCATTTTGTTGGGAAGTGTAAGGACATGAGAGCCAAAGGAGGATGCCATGGTCTAGGAGAAATTGGGAGGACACGTTGTTAACAAATTCAGTACCATTGTCTGCCTGAATGGCTTTGATGGGCAAGTGAAATTGTGTGGCAACGTAGTTGTGAAAATGGACAATGTGTTGGTGGACTTCTGATTTTTGTTTAAGAGAAAAGGTCCAACAAAAATGAGAGAAATCATCGAGAATGACCAGATAATATTTAAAACCCGAATTACTAAGAATAGGGGATGTCCATACATCACAATGTATCAATTCGAAAGGAGTCGAAGAGAAGGAGCTGGAACTCCCAAACGGAAGACTCACATATTTGCTAAGTTGACAGGCATGGCAAAGAGCACAATCTGGTTTATTACAAGTAATGGAGGAAGACTTGTGCAGTTGACAGAGGATAAACGGGCCTGGATGGCCGAGACGTTGATGCCAGAGGGTGGATGAAGTGGCGAGGTGCGCATGAGCTGCAACGGTCGAAGAGTTGGTGGAGGAGGTGGACGGCGACACCGAGTAGAGGTCGTCAGAGCTATTGCAACGAAGAGTCACACGCCTAGTTCAGGGTTCCTTGACAGAAAACCAAAGGCATCAAACTTGATAGAACAATTGTTGTCACGAGTAAACCGACGAATAGAGATAAGATTACGAACGAGGGTTGGGACAACAAGAACATTATTAAGAGAGAAGCGAGAGGATTTGGTATGGTGAATAGAGTGGCCACATTTGGAGATAGGAAGATGAGAACCATCACCAATGGTGACTGTGGATGAGGATGGTATAGGAAGGGGAAGAAGAATAATACCATCATCAGACGCCATGTGGGAAGTTGCACCAGTGTCCATAATCCAGTTGCCTTGATTTTGCAAGGCGAGCTGGTTCATGCCTGCGATTAGGCCGCCCTGATCCCATGAGGGTGCAGTGGCTGGCATGTTGGATGGCGGCACAAAGGATGTGTGGAACGCCTGCGGTGCTTGAGGGCGAGGTCCGAGAATGCCCTGGTTTGTGGCAGGGCACCATTGGGGTGTACAGGCCCCTGGGTTGAAGCAGACCCACGACCTGTGAGGAATGAACGGCGCGAAAGGGGAGTTGGCATATCCCTTGTTGTTTCGGCATCTTTTGTTTCGGCAGTTGTTACCACTGCCACCACCACCACCATTGCCGGAGTTACTTGAGGAGTTGGAACCCGACTGGTGGTAGCCGTCCCGAGAGCAACCAGTGGTGGAGAAAAGAGCCGTGGCAGGCAACGCGGAGGATGTGTGAGCCTTCCAAAGTTCGTGGAGTTGGAGAAGATTGCGAGCTTCAACAAAGGAGGGGGCAGTCCCCTTGAAGGTGATGATGTCGGCAGCGTTGGAGAAACGCGAGTTGAGGCAGCGCAGCATGTTGTTGATGAGGTTGATGTCGCTGATGGGGTAGCCGACATCCCGAAGGGCATCAACCGTCATCTTTAGACGTTAGCAGTAGTCGGCAATCGAAGAATCGCCTTGAACCAACGTACGGAATTGCTAGCTAAGGTACACTATGCATGTCTCACAGTTGTTCTTAAAGAGCTCCCAGGTGCGAGTCCACAGATCGCAAGTGGTCTGATTGGGCTCCATGACGATGTCGAGGATATCTTCGGCGATGGAGCCATATAGCCAAGACAACACGGTGTAGTCCGCTTGCGACCAAGCGGTGTCGTTGGGGTTTGCGACGATGGTGACGTCGATGTGGGAGAGGAGGGCGAACTTGCCGCACATGGCTGTGAAGAAAGTTCGCCACTTGGTGTAGTTGGAGGCCTTGAGGTCAAGGACGACAGGAACGTGCGCCTTGACCGAAGCGATGTTGATGGCGGGCGGCACCACGGAAGTGGTCGGGATTACTGCATGGGCAGCGGCAATGAGTGTAGCGACGTCGGTTCTTTGAAGCGATGACACAGGGTGTAATGTCAGGCATCGGCTATTGTTGCGGTTTGGCGGCACGATGGTATGTGGCGGCCGTCGCGACAACAACTTCTTGTGCTCCGGTGGCATCCATGAGGAAGATGGGCAGCGGAAGAGGCTCAGAAAAGAAAGGAAACTGATACCATGAAGGAAGATAGCAAGGGGAGCAATCACCGCACAGACAAAACACTAGGGTGGCTAATCATATACATATATATATATATATATATATATATATATATATATATATATATATATATATATAATGAATGAGAGCGTACAAAATCCCTAAGATAGGGAGAGCCATTCGATGTCATACTATATACAGAGGAGCCAATTAAGGGCATGCTAAAAACGCATATACAAGCTGATTGCTTAACACTCATGTGGTCCAATAGTATGGGTGATCTATATCCCTTCTTCGACACAGCATTTTCCACTTCAGCTTTGACAGCAACATCACTCTCCTTCGAACTATGGCACCGACGGCTGGGTCATACCAGCCAGGCTTTTATTTCCATTTTATCCAAATTTTTTCCCATTTCATGCAATAAAAAATCCTGTCCCTTCCTCTATTTATGCGGTGTGCCAAATGGGGAAGTAGCCATGGCTCCCATTTACTAGCTCAAATTCTCTTTCTAATCTACCTTTTCAGTTGCTCCATTGTGACGTTTGGACCTCTCCAATAATAAGTTTCACAAGTTACAAATATTACATGGTTGTGCTTGATGATTATTCGCATTATTGTTGGACTTTTCCTCTTCGCAATAAATCTGATGTCTCTCTAATTCTTCGGCGATTCTTTACCTTCGTGTCTAACCAATTTCATCTTAATGTTCAACGTGTTCAATGTGACAGTGATGGTGAATTTGTCAATTCCTCTCTTCATGATTTTTTCTCACAACATGGTGTTTCCTACCGTCTCTCATGTCCTCACACATTGCAACAAAATGGGAAAGCCGAACTGATGAGGCTAATGGAGGCCCAATCTTTTGGTGAGATGGATAACTCTTGGTTTGTGGAGACGACTCTCATGATCTAGGCTACCGACCGAAACATGACCGATACTAAGCAATCGCTGAACCAAACTCTGAATTATTATCACTCGTGCCAAAGCTCAATTGACCTAATCATGAAGATCAATTCCTGTAAGCAACTGAAAAACAACCAAGAACAAAGCAAACACAATATGAAATTGTGAATATGGATTAAGAACAAGTGTTGGGGTTCTAATAGCAGTCTTGACGGTTGGTCTAGCCGATTCAAGCGAAGATCACAGAAGTTTCACGTAGAAAACTAATCTAACAAAACCCAAGTCTCATGAGAGAGCTCGGCTGACTTAAATAAGCAACTAAAGGGGATGTGGCCATGAGGTGTACACGGACACGGACTCTTCCTGTGCCTTCCTATTACATGGGTCGAAGCCCAATTGGCAAAGGTGGTGCATCACCATTTTATGAAGGCTTCCAAATGTAATTGAGCCAGCCTGGTGGGCTTGTGGAAGGAGTGGCCGCCAGGGAGAGGAGTTGAAGTCGTCGGTCTGGGCTAGATTTCGAATCCTCCTTGTGGCCCTTCGTCTTGTAGCATTCTTTCTCATATTCTGACCCATTATAGTTCTCTCTATGATTTCTGAGGATAAGTAAATCACACGCATCAGGTAGCATCATGTTCTCATTAGAAACAGAATTCACTCCCAAAAATGAAGTTACCTGATAATTCAATTGACGTGCACGTGTACGTGCTCATGTGATTGGTCCTTGTCTAGCATTTTGTGGAGGAGCATTGTACGTATCTAAGGAATTGATGTCCTCATCACAAGCATGATCCGGGTGATGACTGACATTCTTCGCACTCTCTTATTTCAGGCTCACATGCCACCCCAATACTGGGTCGAAACCATGAACATCGCCACTTATTTACTTAATCGTCGTCCTTCTCACACCGTTCACTTTCAGTCACCATACTATATTCTTTTTGGTCATGTTCCTTCCTATGAGCACCTAAGAGTTTTTGGGTGCCTACATTTTTCGAACTTATCAGCCACCAAAGAGCCCTATGTTTTCCGAACTTAGCAACCACCAAAGAGCACAAGCTATCTCCTCATTCCACTCCTTGCATATTTCTTAGTTATCCTCTCGAGAACAAAGGCTACAGGTGCTTAGACTTGTCTACTAGAAAAGTCATAATATCTCGGCATGTTATTTTTAACGAACAGATTTTTCCATTTGCTAACCCTCCTGATCCAGCCTCTCCTTCTGTTTTGCAGGCCACACCATATCCAAGCCACCGATTCCATTGCTTCCCGTTGTTCCACTTGCGCCACGTACCTCGGACACCAAGCATACAGTGTATGCTCTTGAGTTTGGCACCAACATTCCCGCCTCACCTTCCACTCCTATCACACCGTCTCATCCGTCGGGGGCAACTCCACATACGCCACCTCTCAACAATCCTGTACCAACCATAATTCTGGAATGCGCACAACCGGTAACTCCACCGAAAAATGCTCATCGCATGCAGACCCGGGGCAAGTCAGGATTTCATCTTCCCAATCCTAGATATTCTCTCACCACTTTCTCTTCCACAATATCACCTATATAGTCCTCATATCGTTTAGCCTTGAAAGACCCGAACTGGTTCAATGCTATGCTAGAAGAATATAATGCTTTAATGAAGAATCAATCACACTTGGTCTTTGGTTGATTGTCCTGCAGGTGTTAATATTATTACTCGGAAGTGGATTTTTATGACACCAACGCCAGGGTGGGGGGTGGGGAAATTCAGCAGCGCTGTCATCGGATGCGAGGAAGACAACTAGATCTAGATGACCCCGTCAGGCTGTGGCCGGATCTAGTGTACTCCGGCGGCTCAAGATGAGGACGGAGTGCAGGTAGTGGAGAGGGAACACTAGATCCGACTGAAGGCAGGAAGGGGGATGCCGGATTAGACACAACCATCATCGGGGAAGAAGCATGGAGGATGGCTACATGCGGTGGTGCCGTCGCGGGGAAGAACCACAGAGGGCGGCCGAGATGAGTAGATGTGGTGGCAGGGAGCGGCCGGGATGAAGGGATTCGGCATTACCATCATCGAGGAAGAAGCACAAAGAATGCCTAGATGCGGCAATAACATCATCGAGGAAGAACCACGAAGGGCGGTCTGGGACGGCAGATTTGGAGGACAGAGTCAAGGAAGACACTGGATCAACCCTTTTTCGAGCGTCTTCCACTGTGGTGCCGTGGATGCAACCATCTCTCGTCGCACCCCGCCTACCCTTTGTTGGCCACCTCCCATCGTGCAGCTGTAGATCCGACCGCTCTTGCTTGCCTTGTGTGTCGTAGCACTGCCACCCCAATGCCAACCATCGTTGGTGATCGGTCGCTTCGCTGCCATTATTGGAAAAGAGAGAGGGGAGCAAATAAGGGGGGAGGGGGGTTTGGCTTTTGTGGCCACTTGACCCAATTTTTTTTTCAAGTTTAGTCAGTATCCAAATGAAAATTGAAAATCTAGCATCTTCTCGACCGCGTAAGGACTGAGAGACGACATGTGTCACCAGCAGGTCCGCCTACCGTTATATAAGAGCGCGGTAGGTGCCTATCGTGATTGAGAAGGGACCATATTTGTAATTTTTCGTCTGGGTAGAAGCCAAACTTGCATAAAAAAGTAATTGACCCAAGAGGCAAAAAAAAAAACACCAAAGCTTCCAAACATGGAGGGAGAAGGGGGATTAGTTTTTTATGGTATGAGTTGTATAGATGGGAGCCACGTATGTATTGTCAAGTACATGTACTGTATTAATTTCGTATAAAAGTTTGTATTTCAAACTAATAGATCAATGCATAGATCTCGATGTGTACATGGAGGGTATGGATTAGAGTTGTAGGTACAATAGGGTAGGAATTTCATTTCTCCACTGAACGTTGTATATTTAGGGCTTATTTGGTTTGTGATTAACTCTGTCGTAACTTACTTAAGGTATCTGTAGCAAGTCATGCTTTTTATAGCAACAAAATTTAGCGTAACAAGTTTAACAAAAATTAAGTCTATGATACGTGGTTCATGA
Organism: Otatea glauca; assembly: GCA_036346275.1. NCBI lineage: Eukaryota > Viridiplantae > Streptophyta > Magnoliopsida > Poales > Poaceae > Otatea > Otatea glauca. The sequence goes on from CM070713.1 coordinate 57,123,140, forward strand.
GGTAAGAAAGTATGGTATATTTTACGACAAAGAATTAAACACTCGTCTAAAAATATAGGACACTTAAAACTAAACATGAGCCTTAGTTAGTCCTTAGTCCAATCATGGTCATTAGGTCGTAGGACTTGCCAAGCTTTGTTTCTACGTTTTTGTTCTCGGAGGCTTGTAAATTAATCTGTCAATTGTTCATTTGCAATTTATTTAGTACAACTTTGTAGTCACTTTGGAAAAGGAACTTTCTAGTCATCTGTCGTGCCCGTATATTATCTGGCTCACTGACACCTTGGCCCACCAGAAGTCGGCTACTATGCAAGTAATGCAACTCAGAAATTTTTACTGTTCTAGCATCGAAAAAAACAAATTTCGCTATTAGCCTCTAATCTGAAGAATTTACAATAATAGCCTCCCTACAGTGAAATCCTGCGGACCGGATGCGCGAAAATTTTCTTTTATATTTTTTGTCCTCATTTCCCGCGGACTGCGTCCGCGAGTTTTTTTTTTCTCCCACATCGCGTGGACTCCGTCTGCTGGAAATTTTTTTAAAATTTTTTGCCTCGGGAGGCGAGTTCCGGTAGGGGTGGGGTCAGATGCGTTACAGTGAACGGAAAAAATATTTATAAGGCCGTAACGAACTTGAAAAATTGTGAAATTTTTTGTGGAGGTTTGTGACATATCAATAATATTTCCATAAAATTTTGAGAAGATTATCACGTACGAAGAATTTTTAAAAATTTAAACATTACAACTATGCGGATGAAACAACGGCGAGTAACATTGAAATGAGCGAAAAATAGAACAAACCACGTTGATAAAATCTGAAATTTTTGTGCGGGTTTTGAGACATCAATTATACTTCCATAAAAATCTGAGAATATTATCACTAACAAGGAATTTATATAAATTCGAACTGTCTTGATGAAACAATGACTAGTAAGCTTAGGCGAACAAAAATGGAATGAACCACGTTGATAAATTCTAAATTTTTGTGCAGGTTTTGAGACATCAATTATATTTTCATAAAAATATGAGAAGATTATCACGTCTGAGAATTTTAAAAATTTGAATATTACAAGCGGCTTGAAACAACGACGAGAAAGTTTTAAGCGAGCGAAAAATGGAACAAAACACGTTGATAAATTATAAAATTTTTAAATGCGACTTTTGAGACATCCATTATATTTTTATAAAAATCTGAGAAGATTATCAAATTGATGTCTCAAAATATAATCTTCTCAGATTTTTATGAAAATATAATTGATGTCTCAAAAATCGGCACGAAATTTTTTATAATTTATCAACTTGTTTTGTTCCATTTTTCGTTCGCTTAAAACTTTACGGTCGATGTTTAAATCAAGCGATTGTAATATTCAAATTTTAAAAATTTCTCGTGCGTGATAATCTTCTCATATTTTTATGAAAATATAATTGATGTCTCAAAACCTGCACAAAAATTTTAGAATTTATCAGCGTGGTTCATTCATTTTTGTTCGCTTAAGCTTACTAGTCATTGTTTCATCAAGACGATTCAATTTATATAAATTCCTTGACGTGATAATATTCTTAGATTTTATGGAAGTATAATTGATGTCTCAAAATCCCGCACAAAAATTTCAGATTTTATCAACGTGGTTTGTTCTATTTTTCGTTCGCTTCAATGTTACTCGTCGTTGTTTCATCCAGACAGTTGTAATGTTTGAATTTTAAAAATTCCTCGTGCGTGATAATCTTCTCAAAATTTTATGAAAATATTATTGATATGTCACAAACCTCCACAAAAATTTCATAATTTTCAAGTTCGTTCTGACCTTATAAATATTTTTTCTGCTCATTAACGCATCCCACCCCACCCCACCCTTTCACCCCCCCCCCTACTGGAACTCGCCTCCCGAGGCAAAAAATTTTAAAATTTTCCAGCGACGGAGTTCGCGTGATGTAGGAGAAAAAAATAAAATCTTGCGGACGCAGTCCGCGGGAAATGAGGAAAAAAATATAAAAAAAAATTTCCGCGCATCCGATCCGCGGATTTTACTGTAGGGAGGCTATTCTGGTAAATTCTTCGGATTAGAGGCTAATAGCGAAATTTGTTTTTTTCCGATGTTAGAACAGTAAAAATTTCTGCAACTCACATGTGTCCTTTACCCAGTTCTAACCACGCAAACCACTTCCCTCTGACATTTAGGACCCCACCCAAATCTCTGTATCACAACCCCACCTACCATAGAGTCGAGCTTGCTGCGTCCGTGTCCGACGCGAATTCTCAGGAGACCAAACATAAATGGCACGATAAGAACGTGAGGCGGCTTCCTATCTTCTTTCATTCGCGTCGCCACCCACCACCGCCGCAAACCCGCACGATTCCTCTCCGCGGCGCGTCCCTTGTCGCCGCCTCCCGCTTAAGCTTCCGCGCGACGCAAGCTCCAGCCTAATTCCCAAGTCGATCGGCTGCAAGGTCAGGTCCGATCCCAATTTGATCCAAATCACGCCCAATTTTTGTCTAGGGTTTGGCTTCGGTCCGAGGATCTAGGGTTTGGCGGTGATTTTTCCCGGGGATTCGGTTCGGTTCGTCCGATTCCTAGGCTTCGTGCGTGCGCCTCATGGCCACTGGGCGCCACGGGGGTTACAGGAGCTGTGGTGTGGTGAGGGCGCGGGAGCTCGACCTGGAGGCTTCTAGAAGGAGCAAGGAGTACCATCGCCGCCACCGCCATGATGGCGGCCGGAGCAGGGACCGGGAGCTGTCGAATGGATACAGCCACCACCGCTCGATTCCTCCCCCACCGAGGAGCCGGCTATCAGGGAGGGCGGAGGGCAGGGAGCCCGGCGAGGTTTCGAGCGGAAGTGGCTCGGAGGAGTCTGGTGGGCGCCCACTGAAGGCTGGGGAGCCGAGGGTGAATTATGTTGCGGGAGTCAGCAGGGAGGGCGGGGCGCTGTCTGCAATCAAGAAGAGGAAGCACTCACCGGTAATTTGGGATAGGAATGGTTCAAAGCCCCAGGTTCGTGATGTTGTGAGGAGCATTAGCGAGGCGGACACTGTAGCTGCTGAGATCCCTCTGCCTCTGGCGTGTTCCTTGCCAGATGTGAGCACCCTGGCCAGCATGGCTGGTGGGCGCTCACCAATGGATTTGGATGTGTCAGTTGATTTAGAGAAGGTTGAACAATTGCAGGGTCATGAGAAGACTAGGATTATGGCGGAGGAAGAGGGGTACCCTACAGTGAGAAATATTTTGACTTCAAGATGGGCAGATGATGAGGAGGAAGACGTTGTGCCCAAGAAGAAGAAAAGTGTGTCACCTATTGACTTGGTCAGACGAGGATCTACAAAGAAAGTTACAAGCCCAGAGCTTGGAGAGTTGGTGGAGGGTAAAAACTCAGGCGGGAGCTCCTCAAGATCATCTGACTCGGGGTTAGTGCGGGGTGGTGCAAACGGGGATATTGAAATAGATAGGGTTGATTACATGGATCTTGAGAAGGAAACCGGGGATGATTCTTCTTCTGGTCGTATGCTGGATACTGACTCTGAGAGTAGTGCGCTCAGGTCCAGAACTCCTGAGACTACGCAGTCACCACGTAGGTGCATTGATATGCTTCAGGATTGTAGGAGTGTTGATGAGTTCCAGAGGCTCAACAAGATCAATGAGGGTACATACGGAGTTGTATTTAGGGCGAGGGATAAGAAAACCGGTGAGATTGTTGCATTGAAGAAGGTCAAGATGGAGAAGGAACGAGAAGGTTTCCCACTGACCTCTCTGAGGGAAATAAATATCCTTATATCCTTCCACCACCCTTCTATTGTGGATGTCAAGGAAGTAGTTGTTGGGCGTAGTCTCAACGATACTTTTATGGTGATGGAGTACATGGAACATGATCTTAAGGGTGTCATGGAGACGATGAAGCAACCGTATGGGCAAAGCGAGGTCAAATGTTTGATGCTTCAGCTGCTAGAGGGCGTGAAGTATCTTCATGACAATTGGGTACTTCATAGGTAATTACCAACCACTGATTTTTCTTCACCCTTTCTTTGAATATTTCTTAAATGATTCTGTTTTGTATCCATCCTAATAATGTCATCTTGCTCCATAGGGATCTCAAGACATCTAATCTTCTCTTGAACAACCGTGGTGAGTTGAAAATATGTGATTTTGGACTCTCTCGTCAATATGGCAGCCCACTAAAGCCTTACACTCAATTGGTTGTGACTTTGTGGTACAGGTAATTTCTCAAATGTTTAGGTGTTACTAAATTGGGTGAATTTGATTGTAAGTTTTTATTTGTCCAATCATGTTCTCACTATTTGCTCCTTATGATCACAGGGCTCCAGAACTACTGTTAGGAGCAAGGGAGTATTCTACTGCTATTGATATGTGGTCTTTGGGTTGCATTATGGCAGAACTCTTGTCAAAAGAGCCATTGTTCAATGGGAAAACTGAGATAGATCAACTTAATAAGGTATCTGGTTTGACTTCTCGACTTCTATTTGTTCATTTTAATTAGATGAATGAAATCTTATGTCAGTATCTTCCATTGCAGATATTTAAAATACTCGGCACAGCTAATGAGCAGATATGGCCTGGTTATTCCAAATTGCCTGGTGCCAGCGTCAAATATGTCAAACAACAGTAAGTGGTTACCCATTTCTTATTGCTGCTGTTTTTATGTTTGAGCATACAGGTTCATATCATGGAAGTCTTACCTTGGTTCCTCCCCTTAGGTACAATAGATTAAGGGACAAGTTTCCAGCTGCATCCTTCACCGGCAGGCCAATCTTGTCAGAAGCTGGATTTGACTTGTTAAATAGATTGTTGACGTATGACCCTGAGAAGGTAACATACCGTCCTATAGTGAACCATCTGATCCTCCTATCCTCATTTTGCGTCTCTTGAAACTAAACATACTTGTTTCTTTCGTACAGCGCATAACAGCAGATGCTGCCTTGAAGCATGAATGGTTCCATGAAGTACCTCTTCCTAGATCGAAGGATTTCATGCCAACATTTCCTGCTCTAAATGAACAAGACAGGTACTGGTTATTTCGCTTTTAAATCTTAATCTATCAGCCTAATCTGAAATAATTCTGATTAATTTTGTTGTATTTACATTACATTTTTTAAAACATGTAGGCATATCAAAAAGTATATGAAGAGTCCTGATCCTCTTGAGGAGCAACGGATGAAAGAACAAGGGAGCATAAGAGATCGTGGACTTTTTGACTGAACTTAAACCAGTTTTCTGGGTTTGCTGTGGATGCCAATTTTCGGTGTGAATCAATGGAAGTGCATGTCTTCCTAGGTGAGATGTCCACTGGACATGAAGTATCTCAAATCTTCTTGGTGTCTGGTGACAACTGATGGTGTTCTTTAGCAGGCATGTGTGCAGAATCAAGGGGATAATATTTCCTTATGTTCCATGCTAGCTACTATTTAATCGCAGGGTTAGCTCTTTCTCAAACTTCTGGTCACAATCTAATCCACCTGCATTATAAGGTGTGCAGATCTAATCCACCTGCATCGTAAGGCCTGGTCTATTGACTTCTATTGGGTGCACAAGTTTGACGTCTGAAACTTTTGTATGTAATGTATTATAAATTGACACTTTGGAAACAATGATCAATGAGATCTTCTGCAAGCAGCACATTTTCTTTTGATCTTTGCATTTTGTTTGCAAGAGATGAATGAAGCGAAGAGGGAGGGTGCCTTTTGCTTTTTCGCGAGGAAACTGATGTGTAGTAATGCAAACTGTAAGGTAATATGCTGAGGAGTTTATTGCCTGTGCTGATGTGTTATCTTGTAAAAAGTTCGATAGATTTGCAACTTTTGTTTCCTTCTCATTTTGTTCGCAAAGATACTTAATGTACCAGATGGTATTGTAAGATTGCTTAGGTTGCCCTTCGGCGCTACTTGGAAATAGTTATTAGTTATATTGTTCACCGCGTCTTAGAAATATGGCTACCTCTTTTTGAGAAGGAAAAATGATTTGGTTGTCAGATATGTTCTTATCGTTTGTTTGCTACAAATTAATGATGCTCATTTGGTTGCTACAAATTAACGATGGCATTAAACAATAAATGCCTCTTGAAAATTTCTACGTATATTGTAAATGAAAATCAATTTCAGGATGCACAATATAAATAAATATTTCGAACGTCCTTTTGCATTCTTTCCAACTTTTGTAATAAGTAACAACCCTATCGTTTTTAGAATGTGCAAATGGAGACCTTTATTTCTGTTATCAGTTCATCGGTTGGTTTCCTGAACACAGGAATCTGAAAGCAATGGTTAGAACTTGACAGTTGTTTACTATTATCTTTCAAGAAAAAAAAAATCTAGATGCTGTTCTCTTGCTGTTATTCTGTTCAGCATGTTCTCTTCTGATGAACTTCAACGGTCATTATTGTCAATACTTCTAATCTCTAGAAGAAATTGAAATAAGGCTTCTACTGTGCAAAAAACTTCAGCATGTTTTTGTCAATACTTCAACAGTCATGATTCTCTTATTCAATTTGAAATATGAATGATGACTACTACTGTGCAAATTGCTGAAGTGCTTAGGGAGTCGATTGAACTCACTATAAACGTTCTGTCACACGTCCTGCAGCTTAAGCTGTGGCTATATCAAGACAGGGAGCTTTGATGGCTGCAACTTACTATAACTAATTGACTTCCTTTGTGGAAGGCCTCCAAGAGTCTTCATCTGTTACTGTTGTGAATCCTAGTGGTCAGTCTACTATCCTACCTTCTTCATACCTTGTTATGCTTCTTGCTAGTAGCTATTTTGGTACTATTCACCTTATCTTCGTTCGATAAATAGATTATGGTTAATCTGTTCAGAGTTCAGACCGGTTCTGTTATACCTGCATGTTCAGTTTTCTTGAAGAATTGTTCAGTTTTCCTTTTGTTCCTCATGAGCAAGGACACACACCATTGTCATGAAATGCTGCACTCACAGTCTCGCCATTATCTCAAAACTTAATTGCATTTGACATAAAATTCAGAGTTTGGATTCTATAGACTATACTTATTGCAGGAAAAACTCATGGAGGCTGGTAAAAACAAGGGAAACTGTTTTTGGTTTTTGTTTGAATCATTTCGATGAACCGTTTGACCATGCCTTACTTTCACAGACAGAACAACATTGTTGAGGTGCAGGACTGTTCATGTTTTCCACTTTTTCTCTCTGGTCAATTCTAACTATTCCTCATGCAGTTTTTAGCTTATATTTGCAAATAACCCCATCCCCCGATGCCTTGATTCATTGGCTATTGCTTGGTTAACATTTTCTAAGAGTGCTAGGTATGTTTGGGACCACCTGTCAATGTCATGTGACTTGCCTGTGAAGTTACATGGTTGCTGTCTAGGGGCCAAGGGGGCATCTGTGCCTATGTAGTAAATGGATTAATTTTATGCCCTACGTGCTCCTGGTATACCATATTACCATCCTTTTTTTCTATTTTTCTTATGAGAATTGTTATTTGTGGGATGCCTTGGAATATTCTGTTCATGATATAATGTTACTGCATGTCAAACACAGTTCACCAGTTAGTTAATATTGAACATTTGTTGGACAACTGCAATAACATGTTATTTGAAGCCCTGATTGCTGCTTTCTCTTGCCTTGTGAGTAAATGGAGCAGAGGTAGAGAGGAAGGGAACTCCCCATCCCCACCTTTTTTTTGTGGACCTGTTTTATATGGATCTGGTCCCGTGGACCCTTTTATATCCAATTCTTTGCTTCATCTCTGAGGCTCTGAATGACATTCTTGCCTGTATTAAAGAATGTTAGAATACAATGTCGTCCATTATTTTTCTTTTGTTGGAAGCTAAAACCGTCCGTGTTGTTGCGGAAGTGAGGATTATTTGTGCACAGTTTAGATAATTTATCTAGTGTTTAGAAATAGCCTGTGGTTTATATGGGGAAAAATGCAACTGCCAACAGGTTTTGTAATCTCCTTTTCAATGGTATAAAATCAGTAATCTATCTAGTTTTGAGAATAACGTGGTTTAGGTAGAAAAACGAAATTAAGAAGTGTTGACTATTAACAATTATGTGTCAATACAGTGATTGGTTTTTCCTTTTAAGCTTCTCGTCTAAGCTCTAACTATTCTTTTACTACTATTTTGTGCTTGTTAATCTGCATTATTGTTTTATTTACGTTTAGTGGCGTGCCATTCAATTTTTGTTGGTTCTGGGTGATGAGCATTAATGGATTCTGGCTTTAACATAGTCTGAACTAATGTGCCTGAAATAACTAGTGCAGTTATACAGAGTATTCAATTGTAGAATACAAGAGGATGCGATCATTCAGATGTATTTTTAATTTTCTATTTGAATAATGGCTTCATCTACCTGAATTCGTAGAATCCAGCAGAAAAAATATGGATGTAAATATGGTTTGACCGATATACACACTGCTTGTTCATGCCTTGAGATGACCATGCTTGTAACTAGCATTGTGGCATCTGAATATGCTGGCCTGGTACTTACATCTATGGATCTGTACTGGACAGGTACCTTTCTGGTCCTTGAAGTCTGATGTCGTGTAAGCGCTGAACATCGAGAGAGAATGAGTCCTTTAAGGCTCCTACTTCTAAAAATTAGTTCAAAGAAAACCCGCACTGGGTGGTTAAGCTGGGTTGGTCGATCCTATTTTCAAGTTCCAGGCATAAAATAAACGCAGCACCAAAATGCAAGATCTAGGGGTGCATACTTATTCCATGCGTGCACATCACAACTAAATTAGAACCAAAAAGAAAATCATGAATATTTCAACTTTGTCATCAGGATGAAACTTGTTACAGATATCTCATGACAATGAAAACTATCTACAGAGTACTTACTGGTAGTTCAAAATCTTTTGATTTTACAAAGAAATAACATGATTGGAGCCTTTGTTGTCACGGCGTCGCCTAGTCGACGCCTAGGTGTCTCGGCGGCCAAAGGGTGACGCCTGGGCCGGCCGCCTCGATTGGAGCGAGTTAGGCGCTTGCCCAGGTGTTGTGGTGAGGCTTACGGCGACTGGGCGTCACGGCGGCATGAGTTGGGCGTGCGCCGAACGGTGAGGAGGCCGCATAGGCGCAGAGATAAGGGTGCTGAGGCGGCCGCACAGGCGCAGAGAAGCAGAGAACCGGGTAACCCTAGCTCGAGCTCCGCGCAAAGTGGAGAGGAGACAAGGGAGCTCCGCCATCCACGCCGCTGTGGACCGCCTCCACCGCTGACCGCCTCCGCGCCGCTACCTCCGGTGAGATTCCCCTTCCCAATTCCCCTCTGCTACTCACCTCCTACTTCCTGATCGCCTTCCCGACCTGCCCCTTTGCTCCTCAGTCCTCACCTCCTCTGCTACCGCCTCTGCTCCTCATCTCCTCCTTCCCAATCCCCCTTCGCCCCTCCCCCCTTCCCGCTGCCGCAGCTCCCCTTCGGCCCCCTTCCTGATCCTCCTTCCTCACTGATGATGGATGCTGCTCAGCTGCTGCTACTGATGTTTGATGCTAGACGTGCTTCTGATCCCCCTTCCTCACCAATGCTTGATGCACTGATGGCAATCCTCCTTCCTCACTGATGCTTGCAGCTTGCTTACTGATCACTGCTGCTGATGCTTTGGTGTACTGCTGATGCTTTGGCTTGGTGTACTGCTGCTTGATGACTTATGCTAATGCTTGCTTGATGGTTTGCTTACTGATGCTTGATGGCTGGATGCTTGCTTACTGGTGCTTGATGGCTAAAACATATGTGCATTGAAGATTACACATACATCTTTTGCTTCATATTCGACTTAATTCCATGTCATATGAGATATTATTTTCATCGTCTAGGCGTCCAGGCGGTCCGAGCTCGCCGCGCCTAGCTAGACCGCCATGACAACTATGATTGGAGCAGTGGTCCTAGAAAGGCCAAAGCCTAGCTTGAAGAGTTGAAATTAGGTCATATAGTAAGTACCACAGTGTGATATACGGAACTGCTAAAAACCCCCATTGGTGGCAGGTTGTTGTGTGTGATTAGTAAACCGGTGTTCCTGTGTTCAATTGAACTTGATCATTGCGTTTTTGAGGTGTCTGTCTAAAGAACAATCCAACCATCTAGCCTTAGTGCTTTCTGTCAATTTATTTCTGTTTTCAACTCGTGACCTGCATCTTTTTGTAATATAGTAAGTGGCTCATTAACTTGTTTTGACCTTCTGTTCTCTGTTTTATGCGCCTACAAACCCCGTGCAAAGCAACGGTGGACAATGCATTTGTGGTACAGAGGCAACAAACTTTTGCACTCTTTCTGGCCTTTCCGTTTGTAGGAGCGGAGCTCAGGAGGCTTTGTTTATGTGCAGACTTCGTCTGGTTTTCACGACGCTGGGAAGTGCATGCGTGCGTCGACAACTGTTAAGAAGATTGTTCATCCAGAAAAAGAAATTCAGGTGTTATTGTAAGAATAATTTAAATTCTGTAAACAATTTGTAGAAGTAAGCTATCGATGTTTATTCTGCTGGTATCCAGGTGAGCAACCCCTCTTTGATTGTTCCCGATGTGTGTTTCTTCTTTACAAGGTAATGCCATGCGAGTTAACGAATCCAACTTTATTGTGATGGTGGATGGCAAATTTCTATCTGTAGTTTGGAATGCCATATGCTCATTCGCTGTTAAGTGCTGGCATACTTGTCAATGTGGCCTTTGAAATGGAGTAATCCGATACCGGTCTATAATGGTGTACTTTTCTGGAGTTAAGATAATATATATTTATAAATATATATATGTTTAATTATAGGTACATCAAATTTTATTTATAATATTACTTTGAATACACAGTAGTAAGTTCAAATATAACATTTAGCGCAATAAGCTTAATAGCCGGTATTATCAATTTAGTTGGTAAGGCTAATCATGGTTCAAAATCTTGTTGAGATTTTGGAAATCTTGGCTGAAATCTCGGCCTTCGGTCAGAATCTTGGCGAGATAAAAGTTTTAAATTTTGTAAATTGTTACATTGATTTTGGGAAATTTTGACAAGATTTTGGTCAATTTTAGCGAGATTTCGGGTTTTTTTAACTGAGATGATCATAAATTCGATCAATTTTCATGTTTGTAGGATCGGATTTAGCACTAAATTTTTTGTGACGAATTGTAATACCTTTTTTGAGGAATACATGTGAAAATTTTGTAAAAAATAATACATATATAAATTTTGCAAACAATGAGCAATAGTTGCAAGAGCTTATGCTAGCACGTCATGTAAAATAATAATCACCATTCAGCATAGAAAAGCAAATTTTGTGGATTTCAAGAAGTTTATTCGTTTTTCACAAGCATGTTTACATTCATTTAGGTCATTCTAAACATGATAGAATACGATCGAATATTTAATTGTAGAATAGATGTAACACTACTACAAAAAATGTACTACATAAAAGGTTATCACAAATGGTTTGTTGAAAAAAAAACCCGTATGTGATAAGTTGATATCACGGATGATTCGTGAAACTAACCGTCTGTGAAGTATCGTAGACTGTTTTTTTTAGAAAATTGTATGCGATATGTAGTCATATCACATATCGTTTGTTTGTAGTGCACATTTCGTGGGACGAACTGTTCACGAAACAAAGCTTGTGTGATTAATATAGTTCTTTGTGCAATAGTAATTTCTAAGCATAATCTTAAAAGATGGGATTTTGCTAGTGCCGGAGGAAAGAAAGTTCTTGCTATAGGTCAGTATTGACCTTGGATTGAGACACCAGCAGACCCACAGATCAAGAAGCCATAGTAAAGGGTGGTGTAGTTTGGGGAAAGTTGGAAGATTCTTAAATGAGCAGGTAGCAGTATTTTATGTGTAAATATTTAGTATTTTGCATTCAAACAGATTTGAAATGTAGATAAATTCTTGCATGATTTTTTTTTATATTTTCTCCTAATTTTTTCTATCCTCGGGAGACCATTCACATAAGTTGAAAAGGTCCGAAATTTCGGTTAATTCGGCCGAAATTTCAGTTTTGCCGGCCTCCAAAATTCGTGATCTGAAATTTAGTTTTTGAATTTCAACGGTTTCAACCGAAATTATGAAATCTCATCGATATTTCGGATTTCGACCGCTCCCGATACGTGATCCGAAAACAAAATTTGGAACTTATGGCCCGTTGTCTGGTATGGAAACTGGCACAACCGGTTTTTATTTGTGTCGACGTTGACGTGAAACACAGGACTACTGTTTTGTACGGTTTTAAGTGGCGAAGTCGTATATATCGGTTGTACCCCGTCATACCGAGACCGTACTGATAAATTTGGTAGCCGAGGTAGAGAAACAAATACGAAAACGCTCACCCTGCAAAAGCTGACAAGCGTGGTCAGGGAGTATCCGCATGGTTCAAAATCCCAATAAAATTTTGGCCAAGATTTCGCATTTTGGTTGGGATGAGATTTAAAGCTCTCGGTCAAATAAAAAAAATAAATTACTACAGTAATTTTAGAAATTTTGTCATTTTTTCAGGGTTTTTTTACCAAAATTTTCTTAATAACTCTTAAGAATATAATCTTGCAAGAAAATTTGTAGAAAAACCAAAATTTTGAGACCTTTTATAAAAATAAAGAAGCACTGTCGGATTTTTTTGTAAAATGTATAAGCTTGATCATACTCTGAAAAACTTATGATATCAAATTTCATTTGTATCTTTGAAAATTCAAAAACAGAAGGAACATAAATGAAAAACCAAAAAAGAAGTTCTGTCAGATTTTTTTAAAAATGTATAAGTTTGATCATGCTCTGAAAAATTTATAGTACAATTTTTAGCAGTCTAGGATCACACATAATTTTTTTCAAAAGAATTGAACTTTATTTGTTATCCTTGAAAATTCAAAAACAAAAGGTACATGTATTCTAGGACTATCAGAATTTTTGAAAATTCCTTAGATTTTAACATCTATAAATTTTATAGGAACATTACTAATTGTCATGACCATCCACATTTTTTTAAAAAAAAATTCAGGAGCATTGCATGTTTATGTTTCAGAACAAGATCTTGTCTCTGGTGATTTTTACTTTTCGTTTGATCGATTCAAAGCCAAGCTAGAGTCACAACTCACAACCGACACACACTGTCACTCCTCTTTTTAGCTCTCTCCCTCACTTGAGCTCACGAGAGTCACGACCGACACTCAAAACTCTGTCACTTGACCTCTTCCATGATTCTCCACTCCTCCCTCGTCTCCGGCGCCAATCTGGCCACATCCGGCGAGGAAAACAGAAAATCTCGGTCGGTGAAACCGAGATCTTGGTCTAGGAAGACGAAATCTCGGGGTGAGGTAACGAAAATTTGTCACTTCTGCACCTAAGTTGTGACAAAATTTTGGACCGAAATCTCGTCATTTTGCACCGAAATCTCATCATTTTTGAACGAGATTGACCTAATATGAGGCGGATTGGGCCGGTTCATGGCGCGCCGGATATGGCAGGATGGATGCAATTTAGGCAGTACTAGTAGCTGACCATGTAGTTTTTGTTTGTAGTATTGGGTAGTAGTATTACTTGTTATTTCAGCAGTAGTAGAGTACTAGCACTTGGCCGAAAGCTTCATGGCTGGATGCTTCAAGAATGTAGGATTCAAGAATGCTAGATCCAACCAACATCAACCTCTTACTGTTATGTGCATTAATTTGGAGATATCAGCTATGTTCATTTGATTCTAACATGTTCATATTTATTTTATACATTGTCAACTTACAATGGTACCATGCATACCTTGAGCTGTCTATGTAATGTACAATGGTGTGTAAATTCACTGCTATCTTTTGTCTTCCGTTGCAGATTTTCGTGATGACAGATCGTGCAAGTAATGTATGAGAGCATGAGGAGTGTGTCGGCCAAGAGTCGAAGTGCAACTACTGTCCCTATATTATGAAGGGTGGAGACGTCACCCGTTTGAAGTAACATCTGGCTGGCCGATCCAGTGAGGTGAGGGTCTGCCCTAGCGTGCCTAAAGTGGTTAGGCAGGCCATGCTTGTGGACCTCCGCGGAGGTCGGGATAAGAAGAAGACAAAGGAGGCAAAACGCCTCCGTAAGGAGGAGGCTTGCGATGACTGGGTCATCGACTACTGTACCGAGCAGAAGCAGCTAAAGATGGTCCTAAGGGCCTCCAAAGAAGAGGCTTACCTTAGGAGCCAAGGTTTCACCCTAGGATGGGGGTCTGGAGTGGTGCAGTGAGGCTCTCGATCCAATCCACTAGCAACATAATGTTCGACAAATCCAAATCGACATGGGAAAACTATGGCTCCATCCATCCTGACCTTGCACAGAGTGGTGTCCCGCAGCAACCCTGTTTTGAAACTACATTCAAGCAGGGGCAAAGCTGAAACTTGGGAGGGCATGGTCCAAGTGATTCCATGCAAATGCAATTCTAAGAAGGAAGACCGAGTGTCCGTACTTCACAGGTATGCAACGATCATAGGTTTTTAAGTTACAATTCTTATGATGATTGTACTAACCTGTTAAGTCCGCTGTGGAAAGATGCACTAAAGATGGCACATGAGCTAGGGCCACGAGTTTGTGGACCATGGGGCCACGAGATCGATTGGAAGTAACTCGACAAGAACGAGAAGGAAATTGTCGAGTACCTTCGGAAGTTCAGGGATGACTGGGCCACATTTGGTGTGACAATCATGTATGACACTTGGATTGGGCCTACTCAGTAGAGCATCATCAACTACATGGTGTACTGCAATGGGATCATGTTCTTCCATAAGACCGTCGATGCCACAGGTAGAATATTTCTGTCTACATTCCTTAAAGTTTACATTCTTGCGTACTTCGAATGTACGTACTAACTTCTGGCGTCTACATTCCATAGGCAATATCCAGGAGCACAAATACCTGCTACGCGAGATAACAAAAGTGGTGGACGAGGAAATTGGGCCGAGCACAGCGTGCAAGTGGTTACTGACAATGGGACCAACTTCAAGAAAGCTTGCCAGCTGTTACGAGTGCAGTACCCACGGATTATCTGGTAGCCGTGCTTGGCACATACGTTAGACCTTATGCTCAAAGACGTGTACGACCTCCCCGATATCAAACGGGTCGTGGGAGGGGCAAATAGGATTTGTTGCTTCCTGTATAACCACAAGAATCTGCACGCACAGATAAGAGATCACATAGGTGGAGAGTTGGTGAGGCCAAATACCATTAGGTTTGGCAAGACTTTTGTTTTCTTGGATAGCTTCTGGAAAAAGAATGAGAAGTTCAAGTAGTGGATGACCCATCCGGACTAGACAGGTAGCAGGTGGGTTGGGATGGAGGAGGGTAAGTTCGCATACTACCACTTGTAGGATAAAGGGTAATCGACTAGAGGGGGTGAATATGAGGTTTTAAAATTCTTTGGCTCTAATTGCAATAAATAGAATTCTACTCAAGAATTACAATTTTTGACAATTAAGGCCTAAAGGTTCTAAGTATCACTAAGTACACCGCCAAACTAATTTAAGCAATAATACAAGTCTAAGCATAAGATCAAATCACTAAATAACTAGGAATGAAAATTGCATGTGAGAACGAGAGAATCAACCACAAGAGAGAAAATGACGTGTGAATTTATCCCGTGGTCTCGGAGACTTGCCGGTCTCCACTAATCCACGTTGAGGAAGCTTGATCACTTCAAGCCGGCTCCAATCACACGAGCCTCCCTCGATCACTTGGTGGTTCTTCCCCACTCCGAGTAGGTGAACTCCTGCCTTCGCAATCAATCGGGCTTTCTCACAAGCTCCTTGAGAAAGTCACAAGTTCCTTCGTCTCCAAACCGTCTAGGAGGCGGCAAACTCCAAGAGTAATAGACTTTGACGATCGCTTGAGGTGTATCAAGTGTCTAAATGGTACAATTTAATTCTCACACTTGATTTCTCTCTCAACCACTCACCAAATGTGAATTGAATGCACTAGAGTAGAGGAGAAGCAAACAAGAGCTCAAAGATATGCAAGAAGTCACCAAGAGAGCCTCTATGCTGCATATGGGGGTGTATTTGTAGCCCTCATCAATTTTGCTAGCCGTTGGTACCAAACCCCTGAAAACTTCAGGGTGGCCGGCACTACTATCCAACTGGGGCCGGTACTACCGGCCTTAGGTCCAATGATCGACTGTTGCATTAAATGCACCGTCTGACTAGCCGTTACTATAGTGGGCTGGCAGTACCGCTCATCTGGGGTCGGTTCTGCCGGTCGCGCAAAACCCGAAAAACACACCTCTCTGGAATATAACTACCAACCCTAGGGCCGGTACTGCCTTACCATGGGCGGTAGTGCCGGCCATAATAGAGGTGATTTGGTTGTTTATTTTCTTTTGATCATAAGTGAAAATAATCATTTTATAAGCATTGATTGAGCTATTTTCACTAAAAACACATCAAGCTACTAATCAAGAGTCCCTCTTAATAGTACGGTACCTATTCTAGCAATCCGATCTTTCTCCAAAACACCGAGATCGGTAAAAGCTACGATAAGGTCATTAATTTTATACCTTGGCTCTTTAGCTTGACGCATTGATCATTTTTTGCTTCATTTTCATGCTTCATATTTTTCCATTGTAGGACCAACCTATTTTCAATCATACTCAAAGAAAATGTTAGTCCTTTAATCGAGATTGTCATCAATTACCAAAACCAAAATGAATTAGGGGCCTAGATGCTTTCACAACCTCGTCGACAGGGGTTGGTGGGACCTTTTGGAGTGGTGAGTGCAGGCTGTCGAACCCTTGTATAGGATGTTGAGATTCATCAATCAAGACAAGATACCAACGATCAGTAGTGTCATGATGCAGTATTGTTTTGTGAGGACTGATACCACCAGCGCTTGCATGAGTACGGAGAGCAGTACAAGCCATTCATTAAAGTCCTGGGAAAAAGGTTTGCCGACATAAGGGATACCACCTTCGTTCAAGCAGGTTCGTGAAATACATATTTTTCGCACGACATGAGGTATTTTCGTTTATGTTGTGCTAACTCTACAATATTTTGTGCATTGCAACCTCTGTGCTTGACCCACAGTCTCAGTGTTCATATAGTATATTATCGAGCAAGACATATTTTAGGGCCTGCCTCTTAACTTTTCAATCTATTTGTCTTGAAGGATCGGTCAAATAATCAATTATCTTTGCCCTCCAATCGTCTGTAGTGATGCACACTACCGTTTTGTCTATCTGCTCATAGTCCTCCAATTGACCAAAAACTTATAACCCGATGCTTGTTGAGCTAGATCATTAGCCTTTGTATTCATTTCACGAGGAATATGGTGAATTACAAAAGAACCAAATGACCTGATAAGTTTAAGGCATTCATCTAAATATCGGCTTAAAGTTTAGTCATAACAGTTACATTCCCCTCTAATGTGTTGGACTGCTAATAAAGAATCACCATAAGCCTCAACAGAATCAACCCTGATATTGTCAAGTAACTGCAGGCCTTTAAACAATGCTTCATATTCGGCTTGATTATTAGAACACTTGCAATTTAGCCGAAATGCAAACTCAAAATTATACCCTTTTGGCGAAATTAATACCACTCCGATACCATCGCCTTCTCGGCATACCTATCCATCAAAAAACAATTGCCAAGAGGCAATAGATACTAGATCGGTATTCATATCAGTTTCTTGTCCTATTATAAAATCAACAATCACCTGATCTTTGATGGCCTTAGCCGATTCATATGTTAAGTCGAACTTGATGAGCGTGTATACCCATTTACCAATTCGACTTCGCAGAATTAGAGCTAATAACATATATTTTATAACATCAGTTTTACAAACAACTTTGCAGACCGATGCTAAAATATAATACCTTAACTTGGTGCAAGCAAAATATAATGAAAAGCTGAGCTTTTTTTGCAAAAGGATACCTGATTTCTGCGTCAATTAAACGTGGGCTTAGGTAGAAAATAATCCGCTCCTTGCCATCAATTTCTTATGCTAAAACGGCTCCAATTGTCGCCTCTTCAGCCAATATATATAATTTAAACATCATGCCTTTTCGAGGTGAGGCCAAAACTAAGGGGCTTAGACAAATACTCCTTCATGTTCTTAAAAGCCTTTTGCTGATCGACTCCCCAAATAAACTCTTAATTTTCCTTCAATTTTAACAATGGGGTAAACAAACTAATACGGCCAGACAAATTTGAAATAAATCATTGTAAATAATTAATCTTGCCGATCAACTTCTGTAAATCCTTTTTGCAGGCTGGTGGCATCGTTTTGGCTATAGCTTTGACCTTTTCTTGATTGACTTTAGTCCATCTTTCGTGTCTCATAAAACCTAAAAACTGCTCGGTCGACACGCCAAAAACACATTTGTATGGATTCATCTTTAAACCATGTGCCCTTGTCTTCTTGAATACTATTTCTAAATAAGCCAGATGTTGTAAATCTTCCTTGGAGTTTACAACAACATCATCCATTTTGATTTCCATCGGAGGTGGAAAGTCATTTCGAATCACGAGCGAATCCAAATCGTCGGCTAAGTTGAATTCATCCTCAATCGGTTCTTTTCTCCTCCACTCCTTTTTAGCGATTTTCATCGGTCGGAGCTCACTAAATGCTTTGTTTCTTTGTTTTTCTTGCTCGGCTTCTCTCATCTCCTACATCCTTAGCCTCTGAATTCATCTGCGTTGTGTCAGCTAAGACCTGGAGGATACCATTTGGGCTTTGGTTGGATCCACTCACGTATTTTTCCTGCCAGATCAACCTTAGCTGCAGAACTCGACACCTCAGCTGGTTGCATTTGCGTATGTGTCAGCCAGGAAATCCTTTCATGACTGATCCCTAGCAATTTGTTCATCATGATGGTCTTGTATCAACTCAGATATCCTGTCTTTAGCTGACCGTTGTTGCTAGTCACCATGGCGTGGGTAATGCTCCATCGGACAAGTATATGGTGACGACAAAGCTGACCTTCTCTCCCAGCAGAACTGCCAAAAGGGGCACCGTTGATGAGCCCTTTTGAGGTTATCAGGCCAATACATATTATCTGTCCGACGTGTGGGATATCGCGGCCTATTGTTCCTCCTTTCATATTTTTCCAGTAGTTGGGATAAAGTCGGTTTTGACTTGTGAATCGGCTTTCGTGGTGGCGATGCTCTCTCAGCCTTGTACCACTTACCGACCTACAAGTCTCCCTTTGGGTTGATGGTCCTTGAATTCTTCCCTTCTCGGTCGGTTTCTATTTGAAATGAGGCTACCGTGATTTTCAGGGTCTCCCTACCACTAAAACTTGACTGAACGTCAACATGACGTGCAACTTCTGAGCTCGTATCTTGCATCGGCTTTTTTACTTTTTTTAGAACATTGGATAATGTTGATCGGAAAGGGATCCGCATCCAACTGCATCATCAGCTCCTCTACAAATTTTAACCGACTGTCTTCTGTTGCTGATTGTATCTGTTGGCGAGAGATATTGTATTCGTTAGTATTATGAGAAAAAGAATGATGTCATTTGCAATACCTTCGCTTTTTAATTTCTTCAGTCGATGGTATGACATGTCCCTCGGGCAACCGTATAATCTTTTCATGTCGCAACAAATCAAAAATACGATTACATTTGGAGATATCAAAAGCATATTTCACTTTCGACCGACTTTTGGTCGGTTTAAGCCATGAACAGATTAAAGATTTTTTATTGCCTTTAACCCACTCGGCTATATTTATTTCAGCCTCGTCGTCTTCTGATGAATCACTTGAGCCATATTCGACGAGGTTAACTTTGGCTTTATTCTTATCCTTATTATTGTTATTATTTTTAAACTTATCCTTAAAACCTTTATTATCGATAAAACAGTTTTCTTGAGTCGACACTTGATGCAGCAGGTGACTCAAGTAAGTAAACTCCTGACCACCGAATCTTTCTCTCAGTTGGAGAATTAACTCTTGGAAGGCTAAATCGGCTAACTGATTATCAGGCAAAGTGAGGCTAAAACACTAATTTTATAATTCCCTAAATCTCTTAATATAATATATTACCAATTCACCAAATTTCTGTCTGACAGAACTTAGATCGAAAATCTTAAGTTCCAAGCTTTCGAGAAAAAGTACTCATGGAATCGGCTTTCCAAATCGGTCCTGAAATTGAGCGAATTCGGGGTAGGCTTTTAACTATGTGAAAGCAGCTCCTGATAAAGATAATAGGAACAACCTAATCTTTAGCCCACCGAACTGAGCAGCTTCACCGCATTGCGTGATGAAACGTCTGACATGCTCCAAAGTGGTAATAGAGTCATCTCCCGAGAACTTTGCAAAATCAGGAACCTTGAAGCTATTAGGGTAAGGCATCCGATCAATATAATCAAGATACGACTTCCGATAGCTAGTAACCTTCCCTTTAGACTGTATATCGAATTGGTCTCATAGTACCACATCAATCTGATCGGTCCAATTTACTGTATTGGCTGATAAGGTGTTAGAAGTTTGCCAATTATGTTCGTAACCGGCATTCTACCCCCCGAGCATAAGCTTGGGTTGGTAGGTCACTTGAGCCGATGGAGCGGATGAGGCTGCTCATAGCCTACGTTGGTTCTCCTAGCAGTCGGCTCTGGTGTTGGGACAAAGGGTTCCGAGTATGTCACGACCTTATATGGGGCCGGATTCCTCTGCGAAATCGGCTCAGTATATTGTGGACGCATAGGTGTTTCAATTGGCTATGGAACCGATTGTGAATAAGCATAAAATGGAGCCGATGGTGGTAAGCTGGCTTGTGGATCCAACTTAGCGGCATCGGTATATGCTTAGTAATGCGCAACCCCACTTGCAAAGGGATCCCGTGATAGTATTATGGTCGGCTGGATTGGCATCATGGTAGGGGTTGTAGCCGATGGTTTAGGATCGGCCACTAACATTGGGCTCTGCGTGTTTGATGCTACCGAATAGATCGGGTAGTTCGATAGAGCTTACATTGATCTAGGAGACTCCCAGCCAATGCCAACTCTTGAGCAATAGTTTTAACATTGTTGGCGATTATCGGCTTAAGAGTTGTTACCAAAGTCGACGATTGGTTGATCAAAGCATGGTGTACAAATTGATTAATCGTAGGAGATAATTTAGCTTGTGCATGCATGTATCGACTCACCGATGTATCGGTGATTGGTGTATCGCCGAAGGAATTGACTAACGGCAATGCGGTCTTTTGGGTGACACCACGTCGAGTTTTCTGATAGCAACTCAGCATCATCTCCTCAAGTGCGGCTTTCCGATCCTCGATCTCTTTGCGCTATTTTGGTGTCAAATTGTCCATTGTTGGGACGATTATAGCCTCGGTGTTGAGGTCGAATGGCGGAATTGATTTTCCTGAAGAAGACATCGGGTCCAACCGGGCGTGCCAAAAGTGTGTTGGCGCCGAAAAATATGACGACGGGTTGATAGGCTCAAACACACGCAAACACCGGATTCCAGAGGTTTGAGGTGTGTCAACCGATTTAATCCTGCAATCGACAAGATGGATAGAAATTACGCTCAAAGCCGATCTAATGTGATAATTGGCAAGGATCTAAACAGCTATTCGAAGCCAATTAAATTGAAAGTAATGATAAGTCTAAACATCTTGTTAGAGTTGATTAGATGGTTGATAAAGGTAGATTTTTTCGAAAATGGCAATGCGCAACAAGATCGGAGAAAACCAAACCTGGCGTGATCGGAGAAGATCAACAATCGGCGATACGCAACTTTATTGATCAACAACGAATTACAAGACTACTCATAGTTGACAGGAAAAGGTAGATAAAAAAGTAGATGCGAGTTGTTTGATTGATTGTTGTTATCTTTCTTGGCTCGCCGTTAGTCCCTTTTTATAGTGCACAGGCCGATCGTATCCTTTTCCGACGCGTTATCAAACTCGATTCGTATCAGCCTTAATCTCCTTCAAATAGAATTGATATTGGCTACTATTCTAATTTTACCTCAACTTGCCCTTTTAACCGGTATCAACCGAAAACATCCAATTTCATCTTTAGCATACCAAATTGATCATTCCTTACCAAATTTTGGTAACAACATAGGTTGATCAAGTATTCTGATTCCATGATGTGCAAATATTATTTTAAATGTCACTTTATCGGCTGATTTGAATTCCTAGCTTCAGAATCTATCCAGGAATAGAAAATTCACCGTGTTATCAACTTACCATAGTATACTTCATGTATAGTAATATCAATTCAATTTCAAGCCCTTTCTTTAGTCTGGTCGTTTTTCTATTCATTTCAATCATGTTGTTTTTATTCAGTTCTCTACTAATGGCGTCATAGCATGGTGATAATAGACCAAACTTACTGCATGATAGCTGAAAAATGTGGGGATTTGATTATTTACCCTATTTTAGTTGGTGCAATTGATAATTGAGAGGTGCTTCCATATTTTTCCTTTTGACAGTTGTATAAATATTAAAGCATAAATGATTGGTAGATGGTAATTAATTACCCCTTCGCTTGCTTCAAAATTTGTGCAACTTGTATTGGGAGGAAATGCATTGAAGCACTGCTCTTGATAATTTGCTATGTATGTCTCACTGACATGTGGCCTCAAGATCTGTATGTCAGGAGGCATCACGGGGCAAATCATCGATGGCACAAGTAAATAAGGGCAAATCATCAATTTTTCCGAAACATGAGGAGCTAATTTGGTACACTCCAGTAGATTAGCTGTAGTCATGGGTAAATAGCAAGTTGGACCAACTAAATTTGGATGGTTGTAAATGGAGAAATTTCTCTTATGTGTTTTGTCTCAATCAGTTGGAAGTTTTTAATGTGAGATTAGTTGCAAGCTGCGAGGAGTTTACCAATCTCTGGCTCTAACTCCTGAGAGTACTGTTTGATATGTTGCAATTTTGAGTATCTTGTGTATAGAAGATAGAAGAACTTCTGAACATGTTCATACGTAGATTTTGAAGTACACCAGAAGGCTCACTACGATGAATCCCATAAGATGAAGGAACTGCTTCAGAAGGGAACCCTGGCTGATGGGGCTGATGAAGATGGGAGTGACCACTGACCCAGACAACAGGGAGGGGGTAACGGCTCGATCCATCGATCCCTGTCAGAACTCGGAAATGCGATCAGCGAATCCTCACCATGTTGACTAGCGATTGGAACGAATTCTGGTTCAGGCATCAGGGCTACTATAGATACAGGCTAACCTGAAACTGTTTCATGTTTTCCTGTCCGAAACCTAGTGTAAATGGCTGTTCTCTTGCTTACCGCTATTCCCAGGGGTGTATGTCAGCAGCCTGTCAGATTAAATTCTGGCACCTGTGTTGCTGAGAATGTTTCTGCAGGTAGACTTGCACGCCCAACTTCTGCTCTTGTTCGTGCGTCGTTGCCTGAAGCTCGCAACTGCATACGAACTTGTGCAATGAATTATCGATCTTATGGAGACGTTAGCTTTCATAAGTTGTGGTAGCTCTTGGTCGATGGCATATCTGATCCCTTTGCGCACATTTTTTTTTTTCAAATTTAGCACTCTTCTGTATGTGAAAACAGAGACATACGATATGTGTCGTCTGCTGCACTCCGGTATCGCGGCAAGCCACCAGCAGTGTGGTAGTGGCACGCACCATAGCAGACTAGTGGCTCCTGTGGCCTGCCATGCCGTGGGATAGCTGCCGAGCTCCTCTTCCTCGACAAGAAATTGCTGATCAAATACACTAATCAGTCACACTTACTTAATCACTTAATTAAATTACTAATTAATAGCTGAAATTGCAGCCTTCGAGCCATTGCTGCTTGGAAGGGACCTTTCGAGCTCGATAGGTACCTACCAAGCCGAGAGTGTTCGGTAGTTTTGCCACTGTAGTGCGCTTGTTGTAGTCGAAGAGAAGGTTAAATCTGCAAATGATTTCAGAGAGGCTAAATTTTAAAAAAAACATGTGCAAAGAGGTAACATATGACATGGCTTCTGTTAGGTCGAGGATGCCGACTAGAGGGGGTGAATAGGCGGCTTTTAAAAATTTCCTCGTTAATTTCTACAAAGCAATTCACCCCTAATTATCCTAATATCAAAACCTTAACAAATATTAATGCGGAAGCGATAAACTAAGGTTTTGACAATTAAAGCCTGAATCAACTAGGCTCACTATGTGCACTAACTAATTATGTCTCTAAAAATAATTGCAATTCTAAAGACAAACAATATATCAATTTAATTCTATGAATATAAATAATGAAAACAATGCAAGTACAAGAGACACAATACTTTTTACCGTGGTGTTCGAAGACTTGCCGGTCTCCCCTAGTTCCACGTTGAGGTTAGCCCAAACAAATTGGACCGGCTCCACGAATTGAGCACCCACCTCGAATCCACTAGTGGTAGCTCCTTTTCCTCTCGGGTGGCGAGCTCCAACCTTCACAAACTTTGCCGGGCTTCTCACAACCTCCGTTGAGAGCTCCCACAAGACGACGTCGCTACGCCGTCTAGGTGTCGGCAAACACCAAGAGTAACAAATCAAGCCCTTCCGCTTGAACTTCACCTAGTGCAACACATGCACTTCCGATGACCTCCTAAGTGCAACACATGCACTAGGATCCTCCAAAAGTGCAACACATGCACAAGAAGCTCTCAATCCACTTTCTAATTGCAACACATGCAATTAGAGCTCACTCTTAGATCAAGAAGCAAATGGAAGAGGGCAACACATGCACTCAACTCCTACAAACACCCAAATGCTCTAGCAACAGCAAAAAAAACCACAGCCCTTGCTCCCCAAGGCCTCCTTTTATAGCCTCCAAGCAAAAACTAGCCGTTAGGGACGAATTGGGCAAAAGTTCAACAAACCCGGTGCTACCGCCCTACTAGGCCCGGTAGCACCGGCCTCCTCGCCAACGACTACAAAACTAGCCGTTGCAGGAAATCCGGTAGCACCGGCCATCTGGGAGAGGTGCTACCACTCGGGCGGTAGCACCGGCCTTCACCTCGGTAGCATCGGACCCAAGCCGAACACAAAAACACCTCCTCTGGATTTTTCACACCGGCTAGAGGAGCGGTAGTGACGAGTACTCGTACCATGGGTACCCCAACGGCCCGAAATAACGAACGGGCCGCCCCAAGACCGACTCCGACCAAAGGCCCCGTGAGGCCACGAGGGACGCTCGTCCCCGACCTGACGAGCTGCCTCACGCTCGTCCCCGACCAAACGAGCTTCCCCAAGCTCGTCTCCGACTCGATGGGGGCGGTCGACCCCCGCCACGGGTCGGGCTCCCCACAAGCTCCGATCAAGCTGAAGCGATCTCCACCACGGGCCACGTGTCGGGCCTCCGCCAGCCATTAGCCACGTGCCCCGCGGACACAACGGCTCAGAGTGATTGTGCAGGGGCAGGTGGCTCCTTCCCGAGGTAGAGAGGAGGTCGCCAAAGTCAAGCCCCGGTCTCATCGACCGGACACGCACGGTGCGAAGACGCGCTCCCTCCCGAGGCAAACGCCAGCGCCTGACAGACTTGCAGAGAGCAGGTGCGCTATTTCCCAAGGAAACGGCAAACTGCTCTGCTCAGCAAGTTCACCAACCCGGCATGGGGTAAAGCAGACGCTGAATCGCCAAGACGAAGGACCAGAGCTCCCAGCACAGGATATATCACCTCATCTCTTCCTCTCCCAATTTCCCATGTAACCTGCCCCCTACAGCTATATGACGGTGGGCAGGGCCCTCTGAGGAGGGAGGCGAAGAGGTTCAGGCGCACAGACACACACGTGGGGGACAAAAGGAAAAGAGCGCCCTCCTCTCGTTCTCCTCGAATAGGCAGTTCTTGCTCTCAGATTCTCGAGCTCTCAGCTCCCATTTGTAAAACCGTGCAGCCATCTGCACCTAAGGTAATACACCACCACGCGAACTGGAGTAGGGACTTTCGGCCCGAACCAGTATACATCTTGGGCTCCCGAGTCTAACCATTCAAGGAGAGGGAACGCGCGGCCCCTTAGACTTAAAAATTCACTCGTCGGTGCCCGAAACGCCGACAGTTAGCACCCGGTGCTATCGGCCTACCATGGGCGGTAGCACCGGACCGCCAATCCGCCCAAAAACATCCCTCTCTGGAATTTCCACACCGGCCAGAGGGGCGGTAGCACCGGACCTCCGGTGCTACCGGGCTACCATGGGCGGTAGCACCGGACCGACCTGCAGTACATGCTCCCATAAGCGGTACTACCGGCCAGGTACCGGCCAGGCGGTGCTACCGGCCCTACATGGGCGGTACGACCGGCCATAAGGAGAAAACACAGTTTTTCACAAAAACTTTTCTCCAAACCATTAAAGATTTATTCTTTGAGCTATGTGAGGATCAACACATGATCACAACATTATGCAAAACACATTTGCACATGTTAATCACATACTCCAGAGAATCTCATTAAGCACAATTTATTTGCAAAACACATTTGCCAATAAACCAAGAACTTATGAGATCAATCCTCTTAGCCATGTGATGATCAACACATGACCAAGTCAATTTGCAAAACACATTTGGAAACCCTATTCACATGCTCTAGGATCGAAACCCATAATCTCAAGTTCATTTGCAAAACACATTTGCAAATAACAACTTCAACTTATTTGCAAAACACATTCGCAAATAAACCACAAACCTATAAGATCAATCCTCTTAGCCATGTAAGGATCAACACATGATCCCGACACTTTGCAAAACACATTTGCAAATGCCAACACATGCTCTAGGATTGAACCTCATAACTTCCAGCATATTTGCAAAACACATTTGCAAATAACAAGTCAACACTTTGCAAAAACACATTTTGCAACTAAACCAAGCTTAGACTTGTGATGATCAACACATGACCCAATCACAAGCTAAAACACCAAAGCATGAGCTCTCTATTTGCAACACATGCAAATCTCTAGCGCCATGCAAACAACCACAACAAATTCAAGTGCATGAGCTCTCTATTTGCAACACATGCAAAACTTAGCTCCAAGCAAAAACCAAATCAAATAAGATTCAATTAAGATGCAAGCATGAGCACCCTTATTTGCAACACATGCAAATACTTAGCTCATACAAAATCCAATGCACAAGCTTCACCCATTTGCAACACATGCCAAATGGTTAGCTTCATGCAAACACCAAACAAGAGAGTGAGCTAGAGTGAACCGGATTGAGTTCATCAACACATGATGAAGCTCAAGCTAAAAGACTCAACTCCTCTTAATAGTACGGCAACCTACCTAGCAACCCGGTCTCCCATCCAAACACCGAGACCGGTAAAAGACTACGAACACATCCTTAGCCCTAGCTAGTTATACCTTTGCCTCTAGCGATCCACTTGGAGCTTTTATGGTTTCCAATCATCTTCTCTCCAGGATCACCTCTTCTTCTTCTTGGTCATCAACATATGATGAACCTTCTAGCTCTTCTCTTTACTTCGGGATCACCTCTTGAAACTCATCAACACATGATGGCTTCTTCTTCTTCCCGAATCTTTATTATCTTGGACTCAACCTACTTCACAACTCGTAGAAGATTGTTAGTCCAACAAATACAGTTGTCTCAATCATCACCGCACTCCATTAACACATAATGGATGCCTCCAAGATCGATTGTGCACAACCCAAATCAATCTGAATGATTAATTGTTGTCTTGAGTACTTTGATGCAACTAATGCTTCATTATACTCAAGAACTTTTCACTTGTCTTTAATCAACAAGGAACACCATCAACACATGATGAAATGTCCTTTTATTGATTGAAAGACAATCGAACTCAATTTAAATTTTATTTAAATTGATATGAGTATATATATAACTACACAAGTTTCATATACTCAAATGATTGTTTCAAAGTCTTGATCCTTTATATGTTATTTAGCAATAAGACATGGATCAATACTTTTGAAACAACAAGTTAAATTATAAACTCCCCCTAGATGTGTGCATTCATGTAATATATGAATTAGGAACATAATGCACATATTTGGACTAAAGCAATGGAAGAGTTCATACTTTAACTTGAATCCTAAGTATGCATTAAGTCAATAGAGTGAATACAAGTGCATACCTTAGGTTTTCCATTTTCCATCCAAATATGAGACTAAAAAAATAAGGCTCAATTAAACATGTTAGTCTGATAATGATTAGATTTGTCATTAAAAATGAATAAACATTAATATTAAACCAATCACCAAAACTAATGGAGCTTGAACTTACAATCTCCCCCTTTTTGGTGATTGATGACAAATCCTATATTAATTCCACATTTGGATGAAAAACAATGCATGAAGGGTTTTGAAGATCAAAGATCGAATAACACAATAAATTTTTTAATTTTGCATCTCCCCTTTTTTGTATTAAAATAAAACTCCCTCCTTTTGACAAGTAGAACAATTAAAACATACAAGAGGAAATTTAACATTAAGCTCTTATACCATTTACCCAAACCAAAAAGAGCCCTTATACCACTTAACCACTTATAAAATGATCAATAGATCCATGCTCTTATATCATTTGTTAAATTTCACCAAGGAAAACAAATTTCAATCAAATAAGCACACATCAATTTCTCCCCCTTAATAGGAATTTAAAATCAAGGATCCAAATGAGGGAATTAAGCTCACAATAATTCTCCCTTTTGGCATTAAACACCAAAAATGGAAAACCAATCAAAAAGGAGGTTATACCACTTGAAAACATCGAGAGCTAAGCATCACTTGGAAGAATATGTGCCAATTGAAAAAGAGTACAGAGCTTGGTAAGAGAAGCAATCGAATATAGGTCATAAAAGGTTTGAAATGAATTATATGACCATTACAAGGAATTTAGAGTTAAAGCTCAAAAAGGATTATTTGAAATACATTCAAATAAACCTCCTCATTTTATTAGGCTTTTTATTAATACATCATGACTCACTTGAAGAGTCCATAATTTGCCTAATATGGCTTAACCGAGGAATTTATCAAAAGAAAGCCTGATACCAATTTGTCAAAAAAAATTAATGGAATCACTTGAAATAAGGATTTTTGAAGAAGCATCACTTGTAGTACCATTTTGAAAAGAACAAGAAACTTGTACTACTTGTAATGCTTATTTTTGAATTTTACCACATGTAAATATTTCTTTAAGTGATACTTATATAAAGAGATACCACTTGTAAAGATCATTTAGCATGAGGTAGGCATTGCTTGAAGAAATACTTGTAAGATAAGCAATGTCCAATAAATCATTTTGAAAAATGCAT
Organism: Otatea glauca; assembly: GCA_036346275.1. Classification (NCBI taxonomy): domain Eukaryota; kingdom Viridiplantae; phylum Streptophyta; class Magnoliopsida; order Poales; family Poaceae; genus Otatea; species Otatea glauca. The sequence continues at coordinate 57,152,287 of CM070713.1, forward strand.
TTTCATTTAATGTAAACTCAACATGAGTTTATCCCCTTTAAACAATTCAATCATACAAAGGATCTCACACAGAGAGTCCTCGAGAGATTGAACTTACAATTAAGCTTCAAATGGGGAACTCATCAATATGAGTTTGAAATACCATGAAAGCTCATAAAAAATGCATAAGAGGTAGATGTGGATACCATTTGTAAAAATCCATAAAGCAAGGGATTATATGATACCACATGAAAGAAATCAATACCGCTTAATCTGATTTTAATTTTTGAAAAAGAACTCTCAAAGATTTAGAGAAGATTGAAGGTATTAGAGCAATAACAATAAAGATACCATTTTGAGATAAAAGCACAAAACTTGACTAAAATAAGCTCCCATAGGATTTAGGAGATGAAACATAGAGCTATTTGCATTTAGACATACACAAGTTTTGGTTTTGAAATGATTTTTTCAAAAAGAACCCAAATGGATACCACTTAAAATATATCAAGGTGAACTTAGTGGATACCATTTTAAACTAAACCAAATAATTTTCAAATGATTTGAAATTTTGCAAAAAGATACTTTGGGATCATAAGAAGTTTTTCCAAAAAGAATTTTTGAAAAAGGAAGTTCCAATCAAAAGATATCCCAAAATCAATTTCAAAAAGTTTGAAAATTCAGAACAGATCTGCCAGGGCCGGTACTACCGCTCTCACATGGTCGGTAGAACCGGCTCGGTCTTGATCATGTGCAACCGGCTCTGAAAGACTGAAAAACTAATTTTTTGCAAATTTTTGCAAAAACAATTCAAATGAAGTCCAAATAATTTTAAACTTTCCAGAAATGAAATTTGGACTATTTAGATGGGTTCTCAAAAATATTTTTCGAAAAAAGAATTTTATTTTGAAAGATATGGCAAATTGCGCTTTGAGGCATGAAAATGAGATTAAAAACATAAAGGGCCTCAAGGTGCAACTTTAATTTCGGATTTCATAGAAATTAAATCCTCATGGCTTGTAGGATTTGAAATACTTTTAGAAACCATGATACCACTTGAAAAGATAATGAAATCCAATTTGAAAGCCAAGATTGAGCAATATGCTTAAATAGGCTATTTTGGGTCAAAGCAAGAATTTTGGCCAATTTTGATTTCAATATAGAATTTTCATTTTGAAAGCTTGTAAAACATTTGAAATACATATTAGAATACTTTTACAAATCTTTTTACAATTTTGGGCCTTTTAAACATAAGATTTGACTTTTGACCAAAATGATCCTTTTGAAATAGCTATTTGTAAAACAAAGCCAAATATTTCAACACAAGATTCAAATGAAGAATTAGATGAGATATAGAGATTTGAATTTTGTGTATGAGTCTTAAATACCATTTTGAACTAAGATACTACACAAGATCTGGTCCAAATGAAGAAACTCACAAAGTGCAATAGTATGACCATTTTGGGTCAAGTATAGTTTTTGGGCGAGTTTCAAAATCAAATAACTTTTGATTGGTTGGTTTTTTGAAAATCTTTTGAACACGAAAGTTGTTAAGAATGACCAACACTATCTTTTTTGTTTTGGAATTATTTTCAAAATCATTTTACATTTAATTCTATGAAAATTATAAGTTTAAATCCAAAACAAGATACTAAAAACTTGATTTTGGGCATGAAACTCATTTTCTTTGTAAAATAGATTTTTTTGAAGCCAAAACTATTGGAAAATCTTTTGAAAGCATTTGTATATATTTATAAACTAGTTTTTCAAAAGATTACTAATAGATACGCAAATTTTTGAGTTTTGGCTAAAAGGCTTCATTTTGAAAATATATATTAGCACCTATATAAATATGGGCACACATAGGGATGTAATATACATGGTTATGATTTAGCACTCCCCCTTAATATGCCACTACCCCAAACTTGCTCAAGATTTCAATAAATAAAATTAACAAGTATGAGCAAGAATCATAAGCAAGCAATTTAAATTGATTTTCATTAATAACGTAGCTTAACCTACACAAGGCTAGAAGCTATAAGAATCAATTTAAATACTTGTTACCCGAGATGGCATTGGTTCATGATTGAAGTGAATGTCTTCAAGCTTGGCTCCTTTTTGCACATGATGGAATCATTCTCTTGATCAAGCCAAAGCTTCCAATGCATCTCCAAGCACCTACAATTCTTTTAGGCGCTTTTTAGTACCCAATTTTTGTTGGGTCCTAAAATATTAGTTACAATAGATTTAGGAACCCAAATGGCCCTAACATTTATAGTCTTAGGTGAACTATCACAACTAGTAATGGATTTGCGATTGTTATTACTCCTAAACGAATTATTGGCACTGAATTGAGGAGGCTTACGAGTTTTAGCATTTTTAGCAAATCCATTTCTAGTTTGATCCTTTCTAAGCACATAATAATCATTATAATGCAAGGGCTTAGAGGATCTAGCATATCTAGCAAATGGTTTGCTATTGTTATTTTTCCTAAGCACATGATCAACATGATTTTTCTTGGTCTTAGAAAATCTAGCATTTTGAGCGAACACATTTCTAGATTTATTTCTCCTAAGCAAATGATTTTCATTATTTTGCAGATACTTGGGAGAATCGACAAACTTGGCAAACATGTGGCCATTTTTGTCCTTTCTAAGCAAATAATGATCATTTATAATAATGGGCTCAGGAGTGTTACCTAAGGGACAATCCTTACCGAAATGTCCCCTTTCCCGGCAATTGAAGCACGTCACACTATTTGGCCCTCTCTTGACCGTCTTGACTTGCTCCTTTCCGGTTTGCCTCATGATTGATACTTGTGACTTGATATCCACTTTGTTTGGGCACACGGAGGCGAGGTGTCCCTTCTTGTTGCAATCAAAGCACTTGATGGTCTTTGAGTGTCTTGCGTTGTGCCTTGTCTTGCTATTTTCCTTCTTGGAGATGTAGCCGATCCCTCTCTTGTCTTGCAAGACCCGTTGCTTGCTTAGTATGTCGTCGAGGGTGGCCTTCCCTTTGTAGCACTTCTCCAAGTCATTTTCTAATTTAATGACTTGGGCCTTGAGTTTGTTATTTTCCTCTACAAGGTTAGTCTCACATTGCATAGAGGAAGAAGAAGCAATATTTGAACTAAAGCAACAAGGCATATCAATTGAATCATTGCAAGAAGTGGACATGTCAATTTTTGATGAAATAATAGGATTGACATTTAAGCAAGGCATTTAATCAATTAAATCACATGAGATTCCTATATCCACCTTAGGCTTAAAAACTTCTTTGAGGAGGGATTCATGATTTTCTTTAAGCACATTATAATTATTTTGAAGTGATTCATTTTCAAGCTTCAAAATCTTATATTTTGCTTTCTCCTTCCCAAGATAATTATTGAGCTCCTCTAGCATATTCATTAATTCATCATAGGAGGGCTCATCATCCTCATCATTATCGCTTACCTCAATTTTACCTTTAGCCATGAAGCAACGAGTTAACGACGAAATAATTTGATGATCATCGTCGCTTGAGGCCAAAGTTGAGGTCTCTTCATCACTTGAGGTAGAAGTGGAGGTTTCTTCTACCGATGTCCAATCCTCAATGCAATCATTGTTTGTTGATGTGGATAATTCAAATAATTCTTAAAGCTTGATTCACATTTCATGGGTGCTCTTGAGATTGCAAATTGAATTAAAGACATCTACGCTCACAAAACTAAATAAAACATTAGTAGCTTGAGCGTCGAGATGTAGGCATTTCTCTTCTCCTTTAGTTGGAGCAAATTCATTCAACCGAAGAGAAAAGCCCACATCTACGATCCACCATATTTGGGGGCTCATGGATTTAAAATGAGATATCATAAATAATTTCCATAAAGCATAATTTGAGCCATCAAAGATATGTGAATCGGTGTAGTGCACTAATCCACTAGTCGTCATCCTTTACTCTCTAGACGGTTAAGTCTAATAAAATGAGAGACCAAGCTCTGATACCACTTGTTAGGTCGAGGATGCCGACTAGAGGGGGGTGAATAGGCGGCTTTTAAAAATTTCCTCGTTAATTTCTACAAAGCAATTCACCCCTAATTATCCTAATACCAAAACCTTAACAAATATTAATGCGGAAGCGATAAACTAAGGTTTTGACAATTAAAGCCTGAATCAACTAGGCTCACTATGTGCACTAACTAATTATGTCTCTAACAATAATTGCAATTCTAAAGACAAGCAATCGAACAATTTAATTCTATGAATATAAATAATGAAAACAATGCAAGCACAAGAGACACAATACTTTTTACCGTGGTGTTCGAAGACTTGCCGGTCTCCCCTAGTCCACGTTGAGGTTAGCCCAAACAAATTGGACCGGCTCCACGAATTGAGCACCCACCTCGAATCCACTAGTGGTAGCTCCTTTTCCCTCTCGGGTAGGCGAGCTCCAACCTTCACAAACTTTGCCGGGGCTTCTCACAACCTCCGTTGAGAGCTCCCGCGCACGACGTCGCTACGCCGTTTAGGTTTCGGCAAACACCAAGAGTAACAAATCAAGCCCTTCCGCTTCAACTTCACCTAGTGCAACACATGCACTTCTGATGACCTCCTAAGTGCAACACATGCACTAGGATCCTCCTCAAGTGCAACACATGCACAAGAGGCTCTCAATCCACTTCCTAATTGCAACACATGCAATTAGGGCTCACTCTTAGATCAAGAAGCAAATGGAAGAGGGCAACACATGCACTCAACTCCTACAAACACACAAATGCTCTAGCAACAGCAAAAAAACCACAGCCCTTGCTCCCCAAGGTCTCCTTTTATAGCCTCCAAGTCAAAACTAGCCGTTGAGGACGAATTGGGCAAAAGTCCAGCAAACCCGGTGCTACCGCCCTACTAGGCCCGGTAGCACCGGCCTCCTCACCAATGGCTACAAAACTAGCCGTTGCAGGAAATCCGGTAGCACCGGCCAACTGGGAGCGGTGCTACCGCTCGAGCGGTAGCATCGGCCTTCACCTCGGTAGCACCGGACCCAAGCCGAACACAAAAACACCTCCTATGGATTTTTCACACCTGCCAGAGGAGCGGTAGCACCGGACCTCCGGTGCTACCGGCCTACCATGGGCGGTAGCAGTGGACCGCCAATCCGCCCAAAAACATTCCTCTCTGGAATTTCCACACGGGCAGGGGCGGTAGCACCGGACCGACCTGCAGTACATGCTCCCATAAGCGGTACTACCGGCCAGGCGGTGCTACCGGCCCTACATGGGCGTGACGACCGCCATAAGGAGAAAACACGGTTTTCACAAAACTTTTCTCCAAACCATTAAAGATTTATTCTTTGAGCTATGTGAGGATCAACACATGATCACAACATTATGCAAAACACATTTGCACATGTTAATCACATACTCCAAAGAATCTCATTAAGCACAACTTATTTGCAAAACACATTTGCCAATAAACCAAGAACTTATGAGATCAATCCTCTTAGCCATGTGATGATCAACACATGACCAAGTCAATTTGCAAAACACATTTGCAAACCCTATTCACATGCTCTAGGATCGAAACCCATAATCTCAAGTTTATTTGCAAAACACATTTGCAAATAACAACTCCAACTTATTTGCAAAACACATTCGCAAATAAACCATGAAACCTATAAGATCAATCCTCTTAGCCATGTAAGGATCAACACATGATCCCGACACTTTGCAAAACACATTTGCAAATGCCAACACATGCTCTAGGATTGAACCTCATAACTTCCAGCATATTTGCAAAACACATTTGCAAATAACAAGTCAACACTTTGCAAAAACACATTTTGCAACTAAACCAAGCTTAGCCTTGTGATGATCAACACATGACCCAATCACAAGCTAAAACACCAAAGCATGAGCTCTCTATTTGCAACACATGCAAATCTCTAGCACTATGCAAACAACCACAACAAATTCAAGTGCATGAGCTCTCTATTTGCAACACATGCAAAACTTAGCTCCAAGCAAAAACCAAATCAAATAAGATTCAATTAAGATGCAAGCATGAGCACCCTTATTTGCAACACATGCAAATAGTTAGCTCATACAAAATCCAATGCACAAGCTTCACCCATTTGCAACACATGCCAAATGGTTAGCTTCATGCAAACACCAAACAAGAGAGTAAGCTAGAGTGAACCGGATTGAGTTCATCAACACATGATGAAGCTCAAGCTAAAAGACTCAACCCCTCTTAATAGTACGGCAACCTAACTAGCAACCCGGTCTCCCATCCAAACACCAAGACCGGTAAAAGGCTAGGAACACATCCTTAGCCCTAACTAGTTATACCTTTGCCTCTAGCGATCCACTTGGAGCTTTTATGATTTCCAATCATCTTCTCTCCAGGATTACCTCTTCTTCTTCTTAGTCATCAACACATGATGAACCTTCTAGCTCTTCTCTTTACTTCGGGATCACCTCTTGAAGCTCATCAACACATGATGACTTCTTCTTCTTCCCGAATCTTCATTATCTTGGACTCAACCTACTTCACAACTCGTAGAAGATTGTTAGTCCAACAAATACGGTTGTCTCAATCATCACCGCACTCCATTAACACATAATGGATGCCTCCAAGATCGATTGTTCACAACCCAAATCAATCTAAATGATTAATTGTTGTCTTGAGTACTTTGATGCAATTAATGCTTCATTATACTCAAGAACTTTTCGCTTGTCTTTAATCAACAAGGAACACCATCAACACATGATGAAATGTCTTTTTATTGATTGAAAGACAATCGAACTCAATTTAAATTTCATTTAAATTGATATGAGTATATATATAACTACACAAGTTTCATATACTCAAATGATTGTTTCAAAGTCTTGATCCTTTATATGTTATTTAGCAATAAGACATGGATCAATACTTTTGAAATAACAAGTTAAATTATAAACTCCCCCTAGATGTGTGCATTAATGTAATATATGAATTAGGAACATAATGCACATATTTGGACTAAAGCAATGAAAGAGTTCATACTTTAACTTGAATCCTAAGTATGCATTAAGTCAATAGAGTGAATACAAGTGCATACCTTAGGTTTTCCATTTTCCATCCAAATATGAGACTAATAAGAATAAGGATCAATTAAACATGTTAGTCTCATAATGATTAGATTTGTCATTAAACAATGAATAAACATTAATATTAAACCAATCACCAAAACTAATGGAGCTTGAACTTACACTTCCTCTCTGGTGTGTATGCTTGAGCATATTATGATTGCTGGGAATAATTCTGTTCATTCAATTGCCGGGCATGTGGAAAATAGAGGGCAGCCAAACAATTTTTGCTCTGATCATCTGCTGCACCTAGAGAGGGCCAAACAGACGGCACGACCCATTTCGGCCCGGCTACTAAACGTGCTGGGCCAGGCGTGCCCCGTGCTGGCTCGGTCCTTCGTGGGTATAACGGGCCGGGTCGGCCCGGTAGCCCGTTAGCGCCAAAACATTTTAAAAAATCAGAAAACAATTAGAAAGACAGAAAAAAGTATGAAAAAATACAGAAAAATAAGAAATAATTTAGAATAATTAGAAAAACTCGAAGTATGTAGAATTTTTTAATATATATACAAAATAAGGAAAAGCTAAAGTATGAGATAAATTCTAAAATGAAACAAATAATTGAAATTAAATTATGAGCTTTATTGATGTTTGACTGTCTCGTTAAAAACTTTGCCAAGTAAAAACTCAACACGAGAAAACTTTGGCAAAGAAAAAAGAGTACAGCCTGTAGCTCAGTGGTACAGGAAAAAAGTGAAGATTACAATTATTCTTGTTGATTATCTAGATAAAGATTTTCGAACGTCTCCGTCAACTCAGTATTTTATGTAGTATGTTGAGCTCGTTGATCAGCTTGTTCCCAATCTTTCACAGTGAGAAGTATTTCCACCATCTCACTTGTCAGATTTGTTCTTCTCTCCTTGATTATTCTTCCGGATAGACTGAAAGCAGACTCCGAAGAAACTGTGGAGACAGGAACTGTTAACACATCACGTGCTAATATGGAAAGCACCGGATATGTTATCTTGTGCGCGTGCCACCACTGCAAAATGCTGAAGTCCTCCTCTTGCTGCTCTTGGTAGTTGACAGTGTCGCTGTTGAGATAGGCAGCTAGCTCCCCACCATTTGTTGTGTCCGCACTTGTCGTTGTTATAGTCGAACTCCTTGAGGAAGAGCCACCTGCACCCCATATCTTTCCCCACGCAGTTTTCGTCTTACCTGTTGTGGGTACTGGTGGAGGTCGCTGCATGCGAACTCCAGCAAACTTATGATCATACTTAGCATAAACTTCAGATAAGTTAGCACGGACATTTGAAAAATAACTAGAATAATCAGTACCTACAGCATCACTTAGAAGTGAGAGAACATTAGAGAATCCTCGAACTTTAGCTCTAGGATCCAAAATAAATGCAAATGCATATAACATAGGAATTTCTCGCCAATATTTCAAAAATTTAGTTTTCATAGCATAAACAGATTCACGTAAGATATTATCATTTTCGTGGGTCCTTAAGTAGGTAGCAATTTCTAAAATATGATGCACAATTAAAGGAGAGGTTAAGTGATAAACTCCAGATAAAGTAACAGTGGAATCATAAAAAATTTCTAAAAATGACAGCAAGTATTTAGCAATATACCAATGTTGCTCTGTGAGTAGAGGTTGACCATCCTGTCTACGATAGTGCGTGTTAATAAAAACAGAAAATGTGCTCTCATATGGTACGAGAGACTTAAGCATCAAGTAAGTAGAGTTCCATCTAACAGGCATATCCAAATCAAACTTACGCGGACGCACATCCATTGCAATACAATAAGTCTTATATGCTGCTACTCGTTGATTAGAATTATTTAAGAAAGATATTGCAGTGCGAAAAGGTTCAATATACTGATTTAACCTCTTCAAACCACATTTAACTATAAGATTAATAATATGGCAAGCACAACGCTGATGTAATAAGAAAGATTCAGCATAAGAATTGAAAAGCGGAGTAAGAATGTTCATGGCAGAAGTATTTGCAGAAGCATTATTTAATGTTATTGCAAAAATCTTATCACTAAGACCAAAATCTTCCACAACTTTTACAATACAATCAGCAATATTTTCAACAGTGTGTGCTACATCAATTAATTTGAATCATATAATCCTCTTTTTTAGTTGTCAATCATCGTTTACATAATGAGCAACTACACTAAAGTCTCTTTAGCTCTACCACTGCATATATTAGATGTTAAAGACATGGAAAAGTACAGGTACTAAAATTTTCTTTTAGTTTATTGCCACAATTATTATAATTTTCAATCAAATCTCTAGTTGTTGTTGGTCTAGAAACTGCAGAAAACCTAGGATTATGAGTGATCCTAATATAGCTTTCAAACGTAGCTGACTCACCAAAGTTTAAAGGAAGATCTTGAAAAGCAATTAAACGACAAAGAGATTCACGAGCTACCTTAGGATTGTAGTCCCAGTTACATACCATACCGCCGGGGTTGTACTACAGCTGCGTCTGTCTGAAAGTCATCCCTACTTTTTTCTAGACCTCTCAGCATGCCTCTTCAAGTGCCCCGTTCCACCTGAAGATTTCGTAGTTAATTTGTTCTTACAATATTTACAAATAGCATACCTGCTCTGAACGCCATTTGATGTCTCAAAAATCTACTCGAAATCTTCCCAGACTCCCGATGTACTACGTCTTTATCTTTTCACCCCGGTGCTTGCCAACGCAGTAGCACTTGTAGAGCCTGAGGATGACATAGCTCCAATAGCTTCTTGCGCTTCATAGGATGCAGCAAGAAACTCCTCAGGTGAAATCCCTAAATCAGAAGCTGAAAACGACGGAAAATCCCTGTGCTCCATAAAGCAAACTGCAAGAGATAATTAAGCTATTAGTACTAAAATATGATTTAAAATACTAACAAAATGAAAAATTAAATCACAATTATTACCTTGATTTCTTAACAGAAGCCGGAAGTTAAATTTCAGATTTTTGGTTTTTTGGAAAAATTATTTTAAATTTTGTCAAATTACCACCAGAAGCAAAAGAATTTCCACAAGAGAATGAATAAAAGAGAATGCAAGATTGCTGGTGTAGAAATGATGGGGCAGCCACCTATTTATAGGGGAAAAATCATGATTTTTTTCAATTTTTTCAAATTTCTTAATCCTCCACAGCTATCAAAACGGCTATTTTTTAACTAAACGAGCTAAACAGGCCGTGCCGGGCTAAATGGGATGTGCCTCCCTTAAACTTGCCGGTCCGCCGTGCCGAGGTACCGGCTCAAGCACAACACAGACTCGTGGATCATGCCATGCTCGGACCAAGCTAACAGTGTCGTGCCTCGGGTGGTCCATTTAACCATCTCTAGCTGCACCACCATAGCCCATAGCAACCATTAAATTGAAGATATTTGAGGGCTTTATCTGTGAAAAGGAAAAGACGAAATTTCTATCCAAATAGCTAGTTCCTCCCGTTGTTCTAATCCACCCCTCCCACTGCGGCGCTTCCCTGCCCCGGCGATGACGAGCTTGGAGGCGGCCCAACGCCTCCGCCTCGGCCTGGTCCCGTGCGAGCCCCGCGGCCGGCGGCTGCCGCCATGGCGGCTCGTCCTATCCCCTTCCTCCTCCTGCAGGTTGGCTCGTTTTTCCGCTCGCTCTTAATGGCATTGGCTCTACTACCTCACATATTAGTCGAGTAGAGTTTTGGAACTTGTATGGCGTCGTCTCTCCATTATGCTGATTCCGACTCCATGGGGTCACTTGCGCCGCCAAGCACATGGATGGAGGCATGGAGCTGCCTCTTGGGTTTTAGCCTCTGTACAGTATGGATGTCCCTGTAATTGCAGGATTGAAGCTGAGATTCTTGGCGAGGTCTAGAATCTGACCATCTTAAGATATATCATATATGCGTGTATAAGCACATGATAAGTGGTAGTTTCTGTTGAAGTATAAGTGAATTGCCCACACCTTTCCTAAGCTTAAGCTTTTGGGTGAATTGGCTGGGGCATGCAACTCAATACCGTATAGAGCCAAGAGGTCTCGAGTTCAAGACCTAGTTAGCGCAATTAAAAAATAATAATTGCAGCTCACTTTTATCCCACGTTTTAGGCTTGAGGGAGCCTATACATGAGGGGGAGTGTTGAAGTATAAGTGAATTGCCCACACCTTTCCTCATAAGCTTAAGCTTTTGGGTGAACTGGCTGGTGCATGCAACTCAATAGTTTCAATGTAGTACTACGGGATCCGGTTAGAATTGCCTCGAGAAAGCTTCTTTCTTTGGGGAATCAGAGTTCGCATAGAAGAACTACACAACAATATAGCATGTAAATGTAGCTGAGAAGGAGCTTAATGCTCAGTATTTGGTCAACTATGCCACTTGCTTTTTTTATTGAACCGACAAGAACCAGGATGGTCAGGCCTCTAGAAAAGAAGATGAACATGTAACAAACATTAGGCATTGTTTTATGTGTGCTTACTGATTTTCATCCCATGCTTTATTAATTATTGGCTCCACCGTACTTATCGCTGCCTTCTGTTCATACAGGCTTTATTACACTCTAATTTCCCGACAGCTTCGAATTTGCAATGCACAATCATGTGAGTTTACCGATTCATCACTTCTTAAGAACTTTTCCTCCATCTGACTATGAGATATGCACAAGTTAGCTTTACGGTGCTCACCAACTCTCTGCGGTGCAGATGCTGATGATTTATGGGTAGCTAGTGCTCCAAGTTCCATGGCTGTTCGATCAAGGTTGCTTGCTGCAGAAAGAGAGGAAGCAAAAGCTGTGCTATCGCTGTTCTTAAGACAGAAAGGTTTGAGAAGTACGTTGGCTGCACGGATCGTCAACAAATCAGATGGTTTCATTGAGCACCTGGTTTCAAAGCTCCGTATTACTTACAGATCTCGATATGCTGAAGGTTCCCATTCTTGATTATGCTTGCTGTACACTTATGTCTTCCTATTGGTTCTGAACTTTTGACAACATATTTATTTTTCAGGGAGAGAGCTTAGTACACCTGAGATCAGAGATGCTCTCCTCCCATATCTAGAAGCTCTTTCTAAAGAACACGGAGATGGTTTGATCGAGGTGGTGGGGAACTTCCCTGATCCTTTTGCTGTGGAAAGGGAAGCCTTGTCTTCTTCTATGGTACTTACACCCACAAGCTTAAATAAACAGAAGGCAATTGCTCGAGTGACCACGCCAACCTCAGGGGGAGCCCTCCCTGAGCTAGTGCTCTACCTACTGGACCTCGGCATGGATCATGAGGAGATCAAGAATGTTGTGCGTAAGTTCCCAGCACTTGCATATTACAATGTGGATCGCAAGATAAAACCCCTGGTGGAGCTACTACTTGAGCTTCATGTGCCAAGGTCAAGCATACCGGGAATCATCAAGAAGAGGCCTCAGCTATGTGGCATCAGCATATCAGATAATCTGAAACCTACGATGACCTATTTGGAGAACATTGGTGTCAACAAAGCTCAGTGGAGCAAGATGATATGCCGGTTCCCCGCATTTCTTACCTATAGCAGGCAGAAGGTGGAGACTACTGTGAGCTTTCTTACTGAACTAGGAGTTTCTAAGAAAAACATTGGCAAGATCCTGACACGATGTCCTCATCTCATGAGCTATAGCGTCAACGACAATCTCAGGCCAACTGCTGAATACTTCCGGTCGATCGGCGCAGATGCTGCATCTCTTATTCAGAAAAGCCCACAGGCTTTTGGTCTGAACATAGAGGCAAAGCTGAAGCCGACCACACAGTTTTTCCTGGAGAGGGAGTTCAGCATCGAGGAAATTGGCACTATGGTGAATAGATTTGGGATTATTCACACTCTCAGCTTGGAAGACAATTTGCTTCCCAAATATGAATTTTTTCTGACGATGGAATACCCAAGGTATGAGCTCGTGAAATTTCCGCAGTACTTTGGGTACAGCTTAGAGCAACGGATAAAACCTCGGTATGCTCGGATGACCAGTTGCGGGGTGAGGTTGATTTTGAACCAGCTGTTGTCAGTCTCAGATAGCAGATTTAAGGAAATTCTACGGAAGAAGATGGACGGAGTTTGAGATCACAATTTCAGATAAGCACAGAGTTGGACAAGTTCATTTCAAAAATCGGTTGGTAGATTAATGTGGCCGTAGATGGATAGTTTTGAGAACAAGAAGTATCTCGGAAATTTCCAATTCGTTGTGCACTTCTATAGAGACACCGATTGGCCCTTAGCCCACTGCCCCTTTCCATGACAGTTGATGGACGAGCAGCATTTGGATATGAACGATTTGATGTGTAACTGTTGGTGGTTTAGGTAGCAAATTCAGCTGTTACTATTTGATACAGTTCTTGTTGCTCATTTATGTTTTCTTATTGCTCATTTATGTTCTAGATATGATCATCAATTAAACGGCCTGATTTTTCTTCCAACATATATTGTACTCCTTTTTTTTAGGCTAGGTAACTTTTTGAAGTAAATTATTATAGCCAACTCCCCTAGAAAAACGCCTGCAATCTGACAGGCTCGCTTGCATGTTACGGTTCCTTTTGTTACTTCTATGTTTTTTTCAAAATTTCTCCTCCATTTTGGAGAAGACATGTATTGAGAACACGAAAGATGAGCGAATCTTCGTATAATGCACCTGAAAGTTTCTTCCTGAGCTGTTGTTGCCTGACAGGAAGAAAACAATCAAGCTAGATGATACCATCAGAATCTATTGGTATCATTGACATCTTTAGAAATCAATCACTACTGTAGCCAATGGTCCTCCATGATAGGAGTTAACAAATACGGTACAGTGTACAGACATGCAGGGGCACCGCCAGTATCTCAGGTTTAGCCTTCACCGACTTGTCATCACTCATCAAGGCTAATAAACACATCAATATAATGCAGGGATGCCCTTGATTTTTCTTTTTCATCAAATATCTTCTAGGGTTGCGTCCATGCCTGCATTGCACATATAGTTCCTTCCTGAACTTTAGTGCCAAGTTTCAGATCGTGAAGAATCCAAGAACAAACAACCTAATAAGAACGAACCAGAATAAGAAATGCTGAAACATGAGGTGAGACAGTGACTGCAGAAGATTGAGTTCAGCAAAAAAAAGCAGTAAGATCAATCGCAGTTTCACCGATGCATCATGATTAATGAAGAAAACTAGCTCATCAAATGGTTCAAAAAAGGAGCAGAACAGGATATAGAAGACCAAGTTCGAGACTTCATGCTACACAGCGAAAGGGGTGTTTCAGTTGCATAGTAAAAACAAGTCAAAGAACGATACTTTGGAAATGAGATCATTAATTAGGAACCATACGATTCAAAACAACAATAGTTCAGAGTTCAGACACGGCTATAGTATTGCATGTTTACCCAAACCTGCCTTGCTAACCAGCAGGATTTCCTGCTTCAAGGATGATATTTTTTCCAGCATTAGCACAAATATACAGTTGAATCGCAACTTGGGAAAAAGCCTCCAGTGCATCACACCTATAAGGCAATAACTTCATCCTCCGCAATCCAACCTGATTGGTCGGGGAAAAACGTTGGTAATTAGTATCAACTTCAACCAATGCTTTCAGTTGTTTTGAGCTTTGACCATTTTTTCACATGAAGGGCAAGTGCTTCCTCAATGTGGCTGACAACTCCTCGACAGAAATTACAAAAAGCTGCAGTGGTGGGTTGACAAATTGAACTCCAACAACAGTTCAGATCAAGGATAAAAAATTCGTCGAAAACCGACGAAATTTCGCCGAAATCTCGGATTTCGGGCCACCACAAAATCCAAATTACCGGCCAAATTAAAAAATTTGAAAAAAAAACTAAACTGCTACAGTTATTTCATTTTTTCGTCGGAATTTCGCCCGGCCGGATTTTGTCCAATAACCCTTAAGAAAGTCATCATCTATGAAAACTTGTTGAAAAACTGAATTTTTGAGACATTTTAAAATTTTGGTAAAAACACTGTCATATTTTTATAAAATTGTACAGGTTTGATAATGATCTGAAAAATTTATGGTACTATCTTTAGTAGTGTAGGATCATACATAAAAATTTTCAAAATAATTGAACTTCATTTGTTATCTTTAAAAAATCAAAACTAGAATGAACATAATTGGGACAGTAAACTTGTCAGAATTTTATAAATTTGCTCGAGTGTGATCATAATCCAAATTTTTTTATGAGAGCTTAATAATTTCCTCAGTACCATTCTATAAAATTTTCAATAAATTTAAACTTCTTTTGTTTGCTCAATCAAATCTATGTAAGCATTGAACTTCCTTTGTTATATTTCAAAAATCAAAAAGAGAAATAACATAAATGGTACAGTGCTTTGTAAGAATTTTATAAATTCACTAGAGTGTGATCATAATTCAACATTTTTATGAGATCTTAAGAATTTCCTTAGCAACCTTCTGTAAAATTTTCAAAAATTCTAAGCCTTTATTTATTGCTAAAGCAAATCTATGTATTGATCATCAGGCTTTTATCAGGACGTAGCATTATTAGAATTTTTGAACATTCTTGAAGCTTAATCATCTAAAAAATTTATTGAAACATTAATGATACATCAGAATCATCCACAAATTTTTTAAAATTTTGCTAACATGGTTTGAACTATTTTTCATTTTGTTTAAGTTTGCCGGTAAGGCTTTTAACATGACAGTAGCACTTTACAAATTTTTAAAAATTCAAAAAGTTTGATCATCATCTAAAATTTTTATGAGAATATTATGGATGTGTCAGGACCATCCACAAAAAATTTTAAAATTTTCTAACCTTGTTTGTTCTAATTTTCATTGGGTTCAAACTTGCCGTTCAGCGTTTTATCAGGACAGTAGCAATGTTTGAATTTTTAAAAATTCCTCAGACTTGATAATTATCTGAAATTTTTATGGGAACATCATTGATGTGTCAGGACTCTCCAGAAAAAAATTCAAAATTTTTCGTCATCGTTTGACCCCACTTTTTGGCCCGTGCAAAACCGCCAAAATTTTGAGTAAACTGGCCGAAATTCGGGTTTTTTCGATTGCAAATGGACCGGATTTGAATTTTGCTTTTTGAATTTCGGCCGAGATTTGTCCGAAATACCAAGATTTCGACGAAATTTCGGATTTCTGTCCCATGCGAGATTTTATCCGAAAACGAAATTTGAATCCTTGGTTCAGATACAGTTCAATGAAATATGACATCAAAACTTTATAGCTGATGCCTGATATGATCAATGTATATGAGTTAGACATTATTGTGTGCAGCCAACATTTCAGCATATATCTTCAGCTAAAATAATCGTTTATGTGGAGCCTGATACCAAATTTCACCAGAATAGAAAATAAATTGTGAACACGATTAATCAGAGGCAGCTAAAAGAATGAGTGGTATGCAGTTCACGCAGCCAAATCAATTAATCATATTGAACTCTAGGATCGGGCGGCAAAAGTTACTCATTTCAGTTGTTGATGCCATGGTTTTGAACACAACTTTCAACATCCACACACACACACACAATCAATAATGCGATGCAAATGGTAGATTATAAATCGTAACACAAAGAGGCTTTGCATCATCAAATTGAACTCTTTACAGCAAGAAGGTACTAACAGTAAATGAGCACAAACATATTACAGGGCAACAAAAAATATGTGGAACACTCTTATGCTAAAGCATCTTGAATACATGACTACAGTACTTTTTGAGTCAAGAACACAACATCAGTTAAATAATTCATCGAGCCATGATAAAAAAAAGAACAGCACACACACACACAATCAATAATGCGATGCAAATGGTAGATTATAAATCGTAACACGAAGAGGCTTTGCATCATCAAATTGAACTCTTTACAGCAAGAAGGTACTAACAGTAAATGAGCACAAACATATTACAGGGCAACAAAAAATATGTGGAACACTCATATGTTAAAGCATCTTGAATACACGACTACAGTACTTTTTGAGTCAAGAACACAATATCAGTTAAATAATTCATCGAGACATGAAAAAAAAAGAACAGACCATCTCACCTAGCGTCGCACATTGAGCATCTCCTTGGCCTCCTCCTGCTCGCCCTGCAGGGTGTCGCTGGTGTACTTGCTCAGCAGCTCCTTCTTCTTCCGCTCTAGAACCATCCGCTCAATCTCCTCCTCATCGGGGAGTGGCACATGTGCAACAAACTCCCTCCCGGCTTCTTCTCCCATCTCCCTCTCCCTCTTCTCCTCCTCCCGCCTCCTCTCCTCCTCCACCTCCTCCTCCACCTCCTCGAACAGCACCTCCCTAGCAGCCTCCCCACTGCGCCCACCTGCCGTGGCCACCTCCCCGCTCACAACCCCCTTCATGGCCTCCCGCCGCACCCGCTCCACGCGGTGCCATTCCGTGATGGCCTCCTCACGCATGCGTTTCTCAGCCACGGCCTCCAGGCGCTCAAGCACGCCGTCCTCGTCGTCGTAGTAACCGTAGTACCCGGCGTTTATGCGCTTGTGGATCTCGTAGCGGGTGCGACGCTTGCGGATCTCGGGAGGCTTGTCGAAGAGCTCGCGGACGCCGGGGAGCTTCTTGGCGGCGCCGAAGTAGCGGTAGCCCGGGCCGCGGCCGGAGGGGTTGGGGACGGCGACGATGTTGCCGTCGAGGTCGGTCATGAGCGGGGCGTTGGAGCTGCGGGAGTGGTCGCGGCCGCCGAGCTCGACGATGCGGCGCTCCCAATGGCCGCGCTCGCGGAGGAGCTTGTTGATCTCGTCGTTGAGGTCGCGGAGGCGGTGCTCACCGAGGCCCTCGTTCTGGATCTCGGCGACCTTGGCGCCGATCTCACGGAGGATCTCGGAGCGCCAGCGCTCGGCGTCGGCGAGGTCGCGGCACTCGGAGGCGAGGTAGGGCCGGCGCTCGCGGGGCTTGCGCTTCTCCTCCTGCTTCATCGTGATGAACCGGTTCAGCATCGACTGCGCTTTCTCCTCGTTGCGAGCCATGGCGGCGTGTCGGACGGCGGCGGCGGCGGCAAGGTTCTTGAGCTGGGCGAGGGTTTGGGGAGAGGGGGAGGCGGGCGGGTTCGATTGTGAATTTGTGATTTGTGGGTTGGGTTATGGAAAGAAGCTGTTTCGATTTCTGACTTGGTCTCGTATCCGCTATTCCACTTTGCCCTCGTGGTCGGCGTGTGATTAGAATTCGACGCTCCAGATGGATGGAGATGAGAAAGGGCACAACAAGTCTGAGGTTATCTTGAAATTTTAAAGATACATTCCTAATAAGTAATGTGTTATTTTCTCCGTCTTAATCCACCCTTTTTTTTTTGCGTACCTCTTGAGTCTTGAGTACTCATTTATCCTGCTCCCTTACTTTCTCCTTAACACAAAAATTTCAAATTAGAAAAATTTAAACAGTAAGTTTCAACTCGAAAAAATTTCAAATAAAAAATTAACTAGGAAAAAATTCAACCCTTCAAGTTTCAAATTATAATTTTTCAACCAAGAAAGTTTGAATCACTCAAAAATTTAGAATTAGAAATTTTCAATTCGAAACTTTCAACTCGGAAAAATTCAAATCTAACTTTCAAATAGGAAAATTTTAACTCGGGAAATTTCAAATCAGAAAAAATACAAGTGGGGAAATTTAGAACAGGAAATTTCAGAAACTTTTGGTTTGAAAATTTTTGATTCAATTTTTTTTTTGTTTTGAAAAATTACAATTAGAAAAAATTTGGTTCAAAGACTTTCAGTTCGAAAAGTTTCGATTCGAAAAGTTTCAAAAATGGTTTAAAACACTTCGTATTAAAAACTGAGGAGGAAATTTGAAAATAAAATCTTTTTGCAAAAACTAAGGGGGAATTTGAAAATAAAATCATTTTGGGGTTTGAGAGAAAGGAAATAAGGGAGAAAGTGGGATGAAGGGATGCTGGCACGTGTCACGATGAGAGGGTCTTTGAGGAGGAAGGAAGGAGGTGCTACCTGTCGGCGTTTCGAGCACCGGCAAGTAAATTTGTAAGTCTAAGGGGCCGCGCGTTCCCTCTCCCTGAATGGTTAGACTCGGAAGCCCAAGATGTATACTGGTTCGGGCCGAATGTCCCTACTCCAGTTCGTGTGGTGATATTGTATTGCCTTCGTTGTAGATGGCTGCACCGTGTTTACAAGCGAGAGCTGAAAGTCCTAGCGCGAGAATGTTGATTGCCTGTTCGTAAGGACTTGGCCAGAAGAGTCGGTCTCTCTCCCCTCTCTCGTCCCCTCCTGGGGCTCCGCCTCCTTCATATATCGGGAGGGCAGTTACATCAAAATCGGGAGAGGAAGGGTGAAGCGACTTATGCTAAGAGCTTCGTCCTTCGCTCTAGTGATCGGTCATCGCCGCTTTCCCATGCCGGTCGGTAGTCCCGCTAGGCGAGGCGGTGGTACTCCGTCGGAAATGGCGCACCGCTTCGTGAGCTCGACGAGGCCGACGCCGCAGTATATGACGTCTGGTGCCGCGGAGGAGCGTGCCTTCAGATTGTTCGTGGTCGGTGATGGGACCGGAAGCTTGACTTCGCAGCCATTATGCCATCTCGGGAAAGAGCCACCGCTCTCGTCTGACCGCTTCGATTGACCCGTTCGTGGGGCACGTGGTCGTCACCGGTGAAGGCTCGACACGCGGCTCTCGGGCGAGATTGCCTTGGTTTGGTCGGTCGGAGGATCCCGACCGCGCGCGGGGTCGGGAGCCCTACTGGTCGTGATGCTCCTCCTGGTCGGCCGGGGAGGGGCATCCTTTGTAGTCCCACGGGTCCTTTGGTCGGCAATGGGCCCGGTGCCACTTGTTAGGTCGGAGCTGGGCTTGAGGCGGCCTGCTTATCATTCTGGGCCGTTGGGGTGCCCCTGGTATGAGTATTCGTTAGTAGCCCCCGAACCCTCGAGCGAGTTCGTCAAATACGGTTGGGGGTTGAACTTGGTCGCGAATCATGACCGGGCCCGACTGGTCCGTCCGACCGACTGGGTCGACCGGTTTCCGCCAGGTGTGCCCCAACGCGTCCGACGGCTGCCCAGGAGCCTAGCCGGGGGCATTCGAACCGCCGGGAGCTTTTAATCGTTTCGTTGTGTGTGCCGCGTATGGCTTGGTGCGCCTTGGCCGCATGTCTTCTTGGCCGCTTCGGGCTCTGATGGAGGGCGCTTCGTTTTCCTGCGCTTGCATTTATTTTGAGACGTTCGATCTCCCTTCGTCTGGGTATATATGGGCGCTTCCGCTCGTTTGAACGATTGGCCCCTAAGCCAGAGTCCTCTTTTTTAATCCTCGAAATGTCTTCGAGGCACCCATTGATCTTCAGCTTCGGCGATGATGTCGTGGTGGAAGAAGAAGATCCTCTGGCCGAGCTCTGGGCTGAGTGCGACCAGGCGATGGCTGAGCTCAGGGAGGAGGAAGAAGCCGTAGACCGTGATGCCGCTGCCGTTGACGCGCTGCTCGAGGCCGTTCCGAGGCTCAAGGTGGTAAGGGGGGCCCTCTTGGAGGCGATGGCGCGAGCGCGTCGGTAGCTGCCAGTGCGGCGACGGCGAAACCGATGCGCTGATTGTAGTCAGCGCAGCGGCGGCAGCTCCGCTGAACTCCAGGAAGTGAGTCGCCGTCAGTGAGTGCACTGACGCCGCATTGATGCTCAAGATATGATACTTGGTGCTGAAATAGCTCCACCATATCTTGTAGCTCTGCGTAGCTTTTGAGCCTGCCGCGCTTCATGTAACATTGTGTAAAGTTTGAGCCTGTTGGCCTATAACGAAATCTCCTTTCCCTTTACAAATATCTTTGCGATGAGCTTTGTAAGGACCCGAATCCACTGATTCGAACCCACTGTGTTTACCGCACTAGTCCCAGGATCAACGCTAGTGCACACAGCTCAACATTGGTACATATCACATCATACACAACGGTAATAGAATAATAGTTCATTCATTGATACATCTAAAGGTATGATCTTATGACCAACTTACATTATTAAGCCACGCAGGGCAAGACTGAAAATATAAACTAGTAATTAAGCAATGAAAGTAGAAAACGTAGATAGCTCATCACCACCACAGCAACCGACAAGGCTCGGACCCTAATGACTCGTGTCTTCCTGGACTTCATCTTCCAACACAGGTGTGGATTCTTCAACTGTTGATTATTGTTGTTTGGCAAGGGTGAGTACTTAAAGCACTCAACAAGTTGTGCACAGAATGCAATTCTATGTATCTATATGCAAGGCTTATTCCAATGGATAGGCTATCATGGTTATTTTGCAATAAGCAGCATTTATGAACAAATACATTAAATAGATTGTAAAGAATGTAAAACAAATAACAGTAATAAATAAATAATTCAATATTTCTTAAGTAAACCAAGTTTCCAATCCTAAGTCAAATTCCATCTTCCATATGGCATCCCGCCATCCCAACCAAGTTGTCCAATTAATTAAACTAACCCTTAACTGTAATTCCCGAGCATTGCTCAATACCGCGAGCACGGCTATCCGAATAGTTTCACGCTCTGCAGAGGTTATGCACTTTACCCACGCGATACAACCAAACACCACCAAGGCGAGTGATTATAACAAAGCCTTTACAATGCTCTGGCTTATCCTGATACTACCCGCTAAGGTTTCAACACTGGTGGGACTGGTTACCACATCCAGGGCCCCCCTCTTGCGCCATGTGAATTACTCCATAACTCGGGAATTCACACCGACCACGATAGTACCAAAAATTAAGTCATTGCAAATTACTCAGCTAGGTTGGCCCATACCAGACATGTGGTTGCACGATTGACTCAGGTCAAAGGCTTGCAAGGTTAAGTCCTTAGTGTGATCAAGGCAAGACATCCACATACCCTCTGCCCATCGGGCCCACCTTGGCATACTCGCCCCTTGTCACTTGCCCCAATCTAAGTTATTATCACCCAGTTGATTACCAAGCACCACGTGCCATCAACAATTCAACATCGTTGCGTGACATGACTCGCCACAACAACTCAATCTCATCGTGTGATTCCACATGACACACAAGTTCATAACATTGTTCCATATTCCATTAATCAAGATTAATTATCAATGATTCTGACACATGTGATGACGTGGCAAGGCTAAGCAACTAATACGAACTAATCCTCCAATGTTGATCATAATTACTAATCAACTATATTAAACCAATCTAGGGTGACAATGGATCATGGCATACAATGACAAGGTAGGGTGTAGATCAATCTGGCATATTAGCTAAACCCAATCTAATTTAAAACAGTTGTATATTTGAAATATATGCAATAGGGTAAATCAGACATAGCAATTTTATAAACATGGGTTCAACATGATCAAAGCACAACTTTCCTTGGAATAGGTCCAGATCTGGTTCTGGAACTTGCTCTTGAGTTCTTTGGATCTTCCTCCAAGTGTCGCACAATTCAACGCCTACGCTGCATCAAGGAGAAAAGCAAATAAATACCAAAACAGAGAGCAAATGAACTCCAAAAATCAAATAAAATTCACCATTAAATAGATCTTAATTTTACAAATTTTAGAAACTGGAATCACTCAAATCCGAGTTACGATGCAAAAGATATAGCCTTTTGAAGTTTGAAATAAATCATCAAATCGTAAAATCGAAATTCGGAATTAACATTTATTTTTATTCGAAAAGCGATTTATGACGTCAGCGTGACATCAGCCCGATTCGACCAACCAAACGCCGCCACGTATTACCAGGTCCATGGATCGCGCCCACGGATCTTCTCGTCCACGGTGCACCCGTTTACGCGGTTCGTCATCGACACGCGGGCCGCGTCTCTACCGATCGATCTCCACGCCGCCGCTTACCCGCAAGACGCCGCGCCGCCACCTCGGCGCGATCCGAGCCGGTCGCCACGCAGCGCGACACACGGCGACGAACCAAAGAAACCACGCCGACGGCGATGGCGCGGATACCTAGGGTCGCTTGCGAGGGTTGGGAAGTACCTTCGCACGCCTCAACGTTACCGTCGGTGACGCGATCGATCCTCCTCTCGACCACCAAACGTCGGCGACGAGGACTTCTTCATCGGCGCGGCGGTCTCCTCGGCGATCTCTTCTTCCGATGATGCTCCAATAAATTAGCGCGCGCACGTGATGCTCAACAACCACGGCGGATGCGTCAAGGTGCAAGCCGCGATGGCTTGACGGCGGTGAATCGGCGATCTTCGACGCGGCGCGCTCGCAAACCTCCGCGAAATCACAACGAATCGGCGGCGCTCTCACGGCTAAACCTAGGGTTTCGGTTGCTGGGGTATTACGCACTCGTGCTCGCCTTTTATAGCGCTAGGGCGGTTGCCTTGCCCGATTGTTCGCGAGTCCATGGCGACACGGAGCGAGTCCCAGACGGACACGCCAAGAAGATGACCGGATCGGCGACACGTGGCAAATCGGACGGCAAAGATAGAATGTAAGTCCTCAACCGCAGACGCATTGCTCTCATCCTTCGATCCAATCCAACGGCCAGATTAAACTTAGAAAATGGGCCGAACGGCCACGCCGCCTCCCGGCGCTCAAGACGGAAAATGGGCCAAGCCCACTATTGTTCATGCAGATTTTAAAAGGTTTTTCCATTCAAAATAATTCCAGAAATTCATTTTATTTATTTTAGGCAATAAAATAATAATCCAATCCAAGAAAAATCTCAAAATACTTTGAGACATTACGAACTCCAATAAAATATTTTTGGCAAAACTTTATTTTAACTTTGCATAGATAGATTTGAATAAAAGGCAATAAACTTGATTTCAAATTAATTCAAATAAATCCAAAAAATCCAAATAAATTCAGAAAATCATAAATGCACAAATAAGAAATAAAAACTTAATTAAGCCAAATTTTGGGATGTTACAAACCTCCCCCTTAATGAATCTCAACCGAGATTCGTGGCTAACTAGAGAATAGGTTCTAAATTCGACTTCAAATCCTCTTCTCGCTCCCAAGTGGCTTCACTTTCTAATGATTGCTCCATCAACTCGCAAAGCTTAATAGACTTGTTTCGGTCTTGCGCCCATAATATCCAAAATTCGACCGGTTGCTCTTTGTAAGTCAAATCTTCTTGCACTCAATTGCATCCAACGGGTTTGCTCATGGCACTCGAGACACTTCTTAAGCTGCGACACATGGAATACATCATGCACTCGCCCAATGACCGAGGCAACCCTAATCGATACGCTACCTCTCCTCGACGACTCGTAATCTTGAACGGACCGACATATCTTGGCGCGAGCTTCCCTTTAACATGAAATCTTTTAACGCCCTTAAGAGGGGTAACTCTAAGATACACATGATCTTCTGGTTCAAAACTCAATTCTCGGCGACGGTTATCTGCGTAGTTTTTCTGTCTTGACTGTGCTATCTTCAACCTTTCTCTGATCATTGCGACTTGACTTTCGGCTTCCTCGAGGATATCTGGCCCGAAAACCAAACGCTCTCCTGTTTCATTCTAATTTAACGGAGTACGACAAGCACGTCCATACAACGCCTCAAATGGTGACATCTGCAGGCTAGCTTGATAGCTGTTATTGTAACTGAATTCTGCATATGGCAAACTTTTATCCCAAGATGTAGCATAAGCTAAAGCACAAGCTCTCAACATATCTTCTAAAATCTGATTTACTCTTTCGGTCGACCATCATGTCATGGGTGATATGTCAGACTAAAATTCAGACGAGTTCCCATTGCTTCGTGCAACTTATTCCAAAATCTTGAGGTAAATTGGGTCCCTCTGTCTGACACGATCTTCTTGGGCACTCCATGCAAACATACAATCCTTGACATGTACAACTCCGCTAAACGATCTCCGAGTAAGTGGTCTTTATCGATAAAATGGGCGACCTTGGTTAGACGATCCACAATAACCCAAATGGAATCGTACTCTCTCGAGTTTTAGGTAAACCGTGATAAAGTCCATTCCGATTTCTCCCACTTCCATTCCGAATTTTCAATGGTCGCAACAAACCAATGGGTCTTTGATGCATAGCTTTACCCTCGACATACGTCGATAAAGCAACATGCTCACTACTTCACGCTTCATGTTAGGCCACCAAAATCTCTCTTTCAAATCCTGGTACATCTTGGCACTTCCTGGATGAATCGAGTACTTAGAATCATGAGCTTCCTCAAGAATCAATTGTTTCAGTCCCTTTTTATTCGGCACGCAAATTCGGCCTTTGAAAAACATGGTTCCTTGCTCATCCAGAGTGAAATCTACGGCTAGGCCTTCTTCCTTTTTAGCCTTGATCTTAGAAATTTTATCGTCATCTTTCTGGCCTTCACTAATCTGACCCTCCAGTGTTGGCTTCATTTCCAGTGCAGTTACCATTCCTTGCGGAACGACTTCCAACCTTAGTTTTTGAAATTCCTAGCATAGTTTTGGTTGATCTTCCATTGTTAGCGTATTTGCGCTATGGCTCTTTCGACTCAGAGCATCTGCTACCACATTGGCTTTCCGGGATGATAATGAATTCTACATTATAATCCTTAATTAGCTCTAGCCACCTTCACTGTCTCATATTCAGATCCGCTTGAGTGAATATGTATTTCGTGCTCTTATGGTCTCAGATATATCTCACATCTATTTCCTATGAGATAATGACGCCATATCTTTAAAGCATGCACTACTACGCTAACTCCAAATCATCGTTGGGTAGTTCACCTCATGCGGTCTTAATCGTCTCGACGCATAAGCAACGACTTTGCCTTCTTGCATTAACACGCATCCCAAGCCTTGCTTTGAAGCATCGCAATAAATATCAAATCCATTCTCGCACATCCGTAACACTAATACGGGGTCCGTTAAACGCTTCTTTAATTCCATAAAGCTTTTCTCGCACTCTGGCGCCCATGCAAACTTCTTTTCCTTTTTCAACAATCGCGTGGGGTTTAGCAATTGTCGAGAATCCTTCTATGAACCGACGGTAATATCCCGCCATTCCCGTAAAACTACGGATCCGAGTAATGACTTCGTTGCTCCCAATGCAACATCGCATCCACTTTGTCGGGTCAATCGCAACTCCTTTAGTAGTCATTACATGACCAAGAAATTCAACCTTTTCCTTCCAAAATTCACACTTGCTAAACTTAGCATATAGTCGATGTTCTCGCACTGCCTAAAACCATCCTCGATGTTCTCGCATGCTCTTCCTCCGCCTTCGAGTAAACCAAGATATCGCCTATAAAGACTACAACAAACTTATCCAAATATTCCATGAAAACCTTATTCATCATGTTCATGAAATATGCAGGGCATTCACAATCCAAATGACATGATCGTGAACTCATAATGTCCATATCGCGTAGAAAACGCAGCCTTAGGCACATCCTCCGCCGGATCTTCAATCGATGGTATCCCGAACGAAGATCTATCTTGGAGAAAACTCCACTCCTCTTAATCGATCAAATAAGTCATCGATCCGGGCAACGGATACTTATTCTTGATCGTTATTTCATTCAAAGGCACGATAATCGATGCACATTCTAAGACTTCCGCCCTTTTACGAACAAACAAAACCGGGCTCCTATGGTGATGAACTAGGTCTAATGAAACCTTTCTCTTGCGGTTCCTCAATCATTTCTTTATTTCCACTAACTCGCTTGGTAGGCATCC
The DNA here is from genome assembly GCA_036346275.1 of Otatea glauca. Taxonomy (NCBI): domain Eukaryota; kingdom Viridiplantae; phylum Streptophyta; class Magnoliopsida; order Poales; family Poaceae; genus Otatea; species Otatea glauca. The sequence goes on from CM070713.1 coordinate 57,178,881, forward strand.
GATATGGTCTCTTTGATATCGGTCTTGCCCCGGCGCTAACTCGATCACGAACTCGATATCACGATCCGTGGCAATCCCGCAAATCTTCCGAAATACATCCGTATTCGCGACCATCGCACATCTTCCATGTCGATGGCTTTCACGCTGACCATTAATTGCCCATCTCGAACAATGGTCACTTGAAACTCTACTTTCTTGCCACTAGGGCCTTCCAAAGTCACGATCCTTCTACCACAATCTAAAACGACCTTATGCTTAGATAGCCAATCCATTCCAAGGATGACGTTTAGGATTGCGCATCTATCAAGATAAGATTCGCTAGAAATTTATCCCATCCATAAGCAACTTAGCTCCCAAACACCCAAGGCTAGATCTAAGCTCGGATCCCGGGCTTGGACTAAGAGCACACACTTAAGATTCACCACTTTAAATCCATTCTTGGTTGCAAAACTTTGAGAAACGAACGAATGCGAAACTCGTAATCAAACAAAGCATGGCAGTGTAATCGAGTTGACCAGAACTTACCCAAGACGACGCCCGTAGCCTCCCCGAGCTCCATCACGGTGATGTGGTTGATCCTCCCACGCACCGTTGATTGCGGGTCGCCCACTTGACCTAGCACACGATTTCCTCCTGAGGCTGGTGCCTTGGCAGGTGTTGTTCCCAAGTTGAAACGAACTGGCGTAATGCCTCCCTTCTGTGGACACCTATTAGAAAAGCGCCCTGGCTCATTGCATGTGTAGCATGTTTTCACTGCAGACTGCTGATTCCCTCCTGGCGCATTGTTGCCCTGTGCTGGTGTCTGAAAGTTCTGGTTGGCAGGGCGAGGTGCAGGGGTTGATGTCTTGTTCACGGCTGGCGGTTGGAACCTAGCAAATTGTTGTGGTGACATCCTCAAACGTAGATGGTTTGGACGTCCACCCTGATTAGTCATTAAGCGCTTACGCTTTTCACCCAGCTCTTTGCGCTTGTCCTCTAGGATCAAAGCCTTATTCACTAGCTCCTGAAAGTCTAGAAAGTTGTGGGTAATCAGTCCCACCTGCAGTCCTGAATTCAGTCCCTTCATGAAACGAGACTGCCTAGCTTTATCTGTCGCTACGTCTTCAGGGGCATAGCGAGCTAACTGAGTAAACTTGTTCAGGTACTCGGCCACTGGTTGGCCTCCTTGTTTCAGAGCCCTGAACTCTTCCTTCTTTAGGTCCATCATTCCCTCCGGGACATGATACTGGCGAAAAGCATTAGTAAACTCCTCCCAGGTGATCTCTTGTGGGGCTCCATGAGCGGCACAGTAATTCTCCCACCATTCTGCGGCGGTTCCTTCAAGTTGATGAGAGGCGTAGAGCACCTTCTCATTGCCTTCACATTGCGTGATGTGCAACTTCTTTTCAATAGTTCTAAGCCAATCATCGGCTTCCAAAGGATTCACATTTCCTGAGAAGGTTGGTGGCCTAGTCCTCATAAAATCTGATAGCTTTGAGTGAGGTCGGGGTCCACCATGGTTGTTCGAGATACTGAGGTTGTTGTTGTTGGTCGCTGCGTTGGTCATCTGCTGCATCCGCCGCATCATAGTCCGTGATCGCTTGAGTCTGCTACCGCAAGAAATGCTCCCAGATTCTCGCATGTCCACCGGCGGTGGTTGAGGGCTGCCTCCGTCATTGGGGTTGTCATTCGCGCATCCACTTCAAGCACCGTTGTTTCTCAGTATTCACCATCCGATGATTGCCTCTTGGGTTAGGAAAGGTAGATGTAGCATAGATAAGAAGTAAGACTTTCTAAAGCGGGAGATAGGTTATACCCAATGAAATAATTCTTTATTATTCTTGGTATGGCCGCTTATTTAAGCCTACAAGCTTTGCAACACATACTGCACACTCAGCATTACAAAGAAGCAAACAAAACACGAAACCTTAATGTCAACTAAAAAGGTAAAGACTAACTTAAAGACGCGACTCACACTCGAGTCTCAACACAGCTCCAAGACTGACACTCACTCATCCAACCACCCTGGCTGAGGCTGACCCGGCGCATACACCGGCGGGTGAGCTGGTATAGGAGCGAGCCTATCCTGATGACCTACTACGGGGTCCTCTGCCACAACAGGGTCTGCGCTCCCCTCTGACTCCCACTCTCGCTCCTCTGGATCCTCCTCAGACTCCTCAGCTGGCTCCTGAACTCCTCGAGTCACGCGCTCCAACTCGTCCTCGACTGCCTCCAGGGCCTCTCCCAGCTCCGTGATCATCCCGATGGTCAAGCACGGTCACCTCAAGCTCCTGCTCTGCCACTCTGAGTGCCTCGTACACAGTCTCCAACTCCTGAGTAGCATCTCTCATATGATCCTCCTGGGCAAGGGTGAACTCCGCAAGGTGAGTTGCGGTAGCACACTCATCCTCCACGATCCGTCGGCGTCGGCATGCTTGAACGTCTGGGTGAAGTCGGAACACTGAGTCGTGAAGCTCGTCGGCGTAGTCGCGGCAGACACGGCGAAGAGCAAGTCGAGCAACCTCTTGAATCGCAACCTCGTACGAGAATCTTCTGGCGGAGATGTTGATTGGTCTGCTAGCTTCCTCGTTTTCCCGAGCGTAGATAATCAGCTTGCAAATAAACCCTCGGTGTACACCATTAAATGACCAGCTGCCTCCTCGGTAAAGCGGACGATAGAAGCCTCCCAGCGTCTGAAGAACTCTCCACAACTCCATGGCGTAGCCGCTAGCTGACTCCTCGAAGATCAGAACGATCGGCATCTGCTTCACAAGAACTTTGAATAAGTTCTCCACCCGAAACGGCAAGTAAAACGGGTAAATTCAGCAAAGGCGAGAAGTAGACAATGAGATGAGTCGAGAGTGTTTTATTAGTCAAGTTTAGATTTTCTTTTAGAAAATAGTTTGGACACACACAAGACACCTCCATACTATCTAGGGCCAAGACCTACAGTTAGTATGCTCTGATACCACCTCTGTAAGAACCCGAATCCACTGATTCGAACCCACTGTGTTTACCGCACTAGTCCCAGGATCAATGCTAGTGCACACAGCTCAACATTGGTACATATCACATCATACACAACGGTAATAGAATAATAGTTCATTCATTGATACATCTAAAGGTATGATCTTATGACCAACTTACATTATTAAGCCACGCAGGCAAGACCAAAATATAAACTAGTAATTAAGCAAATGGAAAGTAGAAAACGAGATAGCTCATCGACCACCACAGCAACCGACAAGGCTCTAATTCTAATGACTCGTGTCTTCCTCGACTTCATCTTCCAACACAGTGTGGATTCTTCAACTGTTGATTATTGTTGTTTGGCAAGGGTGAGTACTTAAAGCACTCAACAAGTTGTGCACAGAATGCAATTCTATGTATCTATATGCAAGGCTTATTCCAATGGATAGGCTATCATGGTTATTTTGCAATAAACAAGATTTATGAACAAATACAATAAATAGATTGTAAAGAATGTAAAACAAATAACAAGAATAAATAAATAATTCAATATTTCTTAAGTAAACCAAGTTTCCAATCCTAAGTCAAATTCCATCTTCCATATGGCATCCCGCCATCCCAACCAAGTTGTCCAATTAATTAAACTAACCCTTAATCAGAATTCCGAGCATTGCTCAATACCGCGAGCACGGCTATCCGAATAGTTTCACGCTCTGCAGAGGTTATGCACTTTACCCACGCTGATACAACCAAACACCACCAAGGCGAGTGATTATAACAAAGCCTTTACAATGCTCGCTTATCCCGATACTACCCGCTAAGGTTTCAACATGGTGGGATGGTTACCACATCCAGGGCCCCTCTTGCGCCATGTGAATTACTCCATAACTCGGGAATTCACACCGACCACGATAGTACCAAAATTAAGTCATTGCAAATTACTCACCTAGGTTGGCCCATACTGACATGTGGTTGCACGATTGACTCAGTCAAAGGCTTGCAAGGTTAAGTCCTTAGTGTGATCAAGGCAAGACATCCACATACCCTCCGCCCATCGGGCCCACCTTGGCATACTCGCCTTGTCACTTGCCCCAATCTAAGTTATTATCACCCGCTTGATTACCAAGCACCACGTGCCATCAACAATTCAACATCGCTATGTGACATGACTCGCCACAACAACTCAATCTCATCGTGTGATTCCACATGACACACAAGTTCATAACATTGTTCCATATTCCATTAATCAAGATTAATTATCAATGATTCGACACATGTGATGACGTGGCAAGGCTAAGCAACTAATACTAACTAATCCTCCAATGTTGATCATAATTACTAATCAACTATATTAAACCAATCTAGGGTGACAATGGATCATGGCATACAATGACAAGGTAGGGTGTAGATCAATCTGCATATTAGCTAAACCCAATCTAATTTAAAACAATTGTATATTTGAAATATATGCAATAGGGTAAATCGAACATAGCAATTTTATAAACATGGGTTCAACATGATCAAAGCACAACTTGCCTTGGAATAGGTCCTGATCTGGTTCGGAACTTGCTCTTGAGTTGCTTGGATCTTCCTCCAAGTGTCGCACAATTCAACGCCTCACGCTGCATCAAGGAGAAAAGCAAATAAATACCAAAACAGAGAGCAAATGAACTCCAAAAATCAAATAAAATTCACCATTAAATAGATCTCAATTTTACAAATTTTTAGAAACTGGAATCACTCAAATCCGAAGTTACGATGCAAAAGATATAGCCTTTTGAAGTTTGAAATAACATCAAATCGTAAAATCGAAATTCGGAATTAAAGATTTATTTTTATTCGAAAAGCGATTTATGACGTCAGCGTGACATCAGCCCCGATTCGATCCAACCAAACGCCGCCACGTGGCCACGGTCCATGGATCGCGCCCACGGATCTTCTCGGTCCACGGCACCCGTTTCACGCGGTTCGTCATCGACACGCGGGCGCGTCTACGGATCGATCTCCACGCCGCTACTTACGACGCCACGCCAGCGCCACCTCGGCGCTCGTCCGAGCCGGCCGCCACGCAGCGACACACGGCGACGAACCGAAGAAACCACGCCGACGGCGATGGCGCGGATACCTAGGGTCGCTTACGGCGGCGAGGTTGGGAAGTACCTTCGCACGCCTCGCGGCGTTGCGAATCGGTGACGCGATCGATCCTCCTCTCGACCACCGAACGTCGGCGACAAGGACTTCTTCATCGGCGGCGGCGGTCTCTCGGCGATCTTTCTTCCGACGATGCTCGGCAAAATTAGCGCGCACAGGATGCTCTGAACAACCACGAAGCAGATGCGTCAAGGTGCAGGCTTCGCGATGGCTTGACGGCGGTGAATCGACAGATCTTCGACGCGGCGGCGCTCGGCAAACCTCCGCGAAATCACAACGAATCGGCGGCGCTCTCACGGGCTAAACCTAGGGTTTGGTTGCTTGGGTATTACGCACTCGTGCTCGCTTTTTATAGCGCTAGGGCGGCTGTTTTGCCCGATTGTTCGCGAGTCCATGGCGACACGAGCGAGTCCGCAACGCGGACACGCCAAGAAGATGACCGGATCGGCGACACGTGGCAAATCGGACGGCAAAGATAGAACAGAAGTCCTCAACCGGTACGCATTGCTCTCATCCCTTCGATCTGAATCCAACGGCCAGGATTAAACTTCTAGAAAATGGGCCGAACGGGCCACGCCGCTCCGGGCGCTTCCGCACGGAAAATGGGCCAAGCCCACTATTGTTCATGCAGATTTTAAAAGGTTTTTCCATTCAAAATAATTCCAGAAATTCATTTTATTTATTTTAGGCAATAAAATAATCGGGAAAAATCCAAGAAAAATCTCAAAAATACTTTGAGACATTCTGAACTCCAATAAAATATTTTTGGCAAAACTTTATTTTAACTTTGCACAGATTTAGATAGATTTGAATAAAAGGCAATAAACTTGATTTCAAATTAATTCAAATAAATCCAGAAAAATCCAAATAAATTCCAGAAAATCATAAATGCACAAATAAGAAATAAAACTTAATTAAGCCAAATTTTGGGATGTTACAAACCTCCCCTTTAATGTAATCTCGACCAGAGATTCGGGCTAACTAGAGAATAGGTTCTAAATTCGACTTCAAATCCTCTTCTCGCTCCCAAGTGGCTTCACTTTCTAATGATTGCTCCATCAACTCGCAAAGCGAATAGACTTGTTTCGGTCTTGCGCCCATAAAATCCAAAATTCTGACCGGTTGCTCTTTGTAAGTCAAATCTTCTTGCAGCTCAATTGCATCCAACGGGGTTTGCTCTGTTGGCACTCTGAGACACTTCTTAAGCTGCGACACATGGAATACATCATGCACTCCTGCCAATGACTGAGGCAACCCTAACTGATACGCTACCTCTCCTCGACGACTCAGAATCTTGAACGGACCGACATATCTTGGCGCGAGCTTCCCTTTAACATGAAATCTTTTAACGCCCTTAAGAGGGGTAACTCTAAGATACACATGATCTTCTGGTTCAAAACTCAATTCTCGGTGATTGTTATCTGCGTAGCTTTTGTCTTGACTATGCTATCTTCAACCTTTCTCTGATCATTGCGACTTGACTTTCGGCTTCCTCGAGGATATCTGGCCCGAAAACCAAACGCTCTCCTGTTTCATTCTAATTTAACGGAGTACGACAAGCACGTCCATACAACGCCTCAAATGGTGACATCTGCAGCTAGCTTGATAGTCATTATTGTAATCAATTACGTGATATGGCAAACTTTTATCCCAAGATGTAGCATAAGCTAAAGCACAAGCTCTCAACATATCTTCTAAAATCTGATTTACTCTTTCGGTCTGACCATCTGTCTGCGGGTGATATGCTGTACTAAAATTCAGACGAGTTCCCATTGCTTCGTGCAACTTATTCCAAAATCTTGAGGTAAATTGGGTCCTCTCGTCTCGACACGATCTTCTTGGGCACTCCATGCAAACATACAATCCTTGACATGTACAACTCCGCTAAACGATCTCCCGAGTAAGTGGTCTTTACTGGGATAAAATGGGCGACCTTGGTTAGACGATCCACAATAACCCAAATGGAATCGCACCTCTCTCGAGTTTTAGGTAAACCGTGATAAAGTCCATTCCGATTTCCTCCCACTTCCATTCCGAATTTTCAATGGTCGCAACAAACCAATGGTCTTTGATGCATAGCTTTACCCTCTAACATACGTCGATAAAGCAACATGCTCACTACTTCACGCTTCATGTTAGGCCACCAAAATCTCTCTTTCAAATCTTGATACATCTTGGCACTTCCTGGATGAATCGAGTACTTAGAATCATGAGCTTCCTCAAGAATCAATTGTTTCAGTCCCTTTTTATTCTAAGACGCAAATTCGCCTTTGAAAACATGGTTCCTTGCTCATCCAGAGTGAAATCTACGGCTAGGCCTTCTTCCTTTTAGCCTTGATCTTAGAAATTTTATCGTCATCTTTCCGCCTTCACTAATCGACCCTCCGTGTTGGCTTCATTTCAGCAGTCTGCTTACCATTCCTTGCGAACGACTTCCAACCTTAGTTTTGAAATTCCTAGCATAGTTTTGGTTGATCTTCCATTGTTAGCGATTTGCGCTATGGCTCTTCGACTCGAGCATCTGCTACCACATTGGCTTTCCGGGATGATAATGAATTCCCACATTATAATCCTTAATTAGCTCTAGCCACCTTCATTGCCTCATATTCAGATCCGCTTGAGTGAATATGTATTTCGTGCTCTTATGGTCTCGTATATATCTCACATCTATTTCCTATGAGATAATGACGCCATATCTTTAAAGCATGCACTACTACCGCTAACTCCAAATCATGCGTTGGGTAGTTCACCTCATGCGGTCTTAATCGTCTCGACGCATAAGCAACGACTTTGCCTTCTTGCATTAACACGCATCCCAAGCCTTGCTTTGAAGCATCGCAATAAATATCAAATCCATTCGCACATCCGTAACACTAATACGGGCCGCTGTTAAACGCTTTTTAATTCCATAAAGCTTTTCTCGCACTCTGGCGCCCATGCAAACTTCTTTTCCTTTTTCAACAATCGCGTGGGGTTTAGCAATTGTCGAGAATCCTTCTATGAACCGACGGTAATATCCCGCCATTCCTAAAACTACGGATCTCGAGTAATGACTTCGGTTGCTCCCAATGCAACATCGCATCCACTTTGTCGGGTCAATCGCAACTCCTTTAGTAGTCATTACATGACCAAGAAATTCAACCTTTTCCTTCCAAAATTCACACTTGCTAAACTTAGCATATAGTCGATGTTCTCGCACTGCCTAAAACCATCCTCGATGTTCTCATGCTCTTCCTCCGCCTTCGAGTAAACCAAGATATCGCCTATAAAGACTACAACAAACTTATCCAAATATTCCATGAAAACCTTATTCATCATGTTCATGAAATATGCAGGGCATTCGTCAATCCAAATGACATGACCGTGAACTCATAATGTCCATATCGCGTAGAAAACGCAGTCTTAGGCACATCCTCCGCTCGGATCTTCAATCGATGGTATCCCGAACGAAGATCTATCTTGGAGAAAACTCAGCTCCTCTTAATCGATCAAATAAGTCATCGATCCCGGCAACGGATACTTATTCTTGATCGTTATTTCATTCAAAGGCACGATAATCGATGCACATTCTAAGACTTCCGCCCTTTTACGAACAAACAAAACCGGGCTCCCTATGGTGATGAACTAGGTCTAATGAAACCTTTCTCTTGCGGTTCTCAATCTGCTTTTTATTTCCACTAACTCGCTTGTAGGCATCCGATATGGTCTCTTTGATATCGGTCTTTGTCCCGCGCTAACTCGATCACGAACTCGATATCACGATCCGGTGGCAATCCCGCAAATCTTCCGAAATACATCCGTATTCACGACCATCGCACATCTTCCATGCTGATGGCTTTCACGCTGTTGACCATTAATTGCCCATCTCGAACAGCGGTCACTTGAAACTCTACTTTCTTGCCACTAGGGCCTTCCAAAGTCACGATCCTTCTGGCCACAATCTAAAATGCCCTTATGCTTAGATAGCCAATCCATTCCAAGGATGACGTCTAGGATTGCGATCTATCAAGATAAGATTCGCTAGAAATTTATCCCATCCATAAGCAACTTAGCTCCCAAACACCCAAGGCTAGATCTAAGCTCAGATCCTGGGGCTTGGACTAAGAGCACACACTTAAGATTCACCACTTTAAATCCATTCTTGGTTGCAAAACTTTGAGAAACGAACGAATGCGAAACTCCAGAATCAAACAAAGCAGAAAGTGTATCGAGTTGACCAGGAACTTACCCAGTACGACGTCTGTAGCCTCCTGAGCTCCATCAGCGGTGATGTGGTTGATCCTCCCACGCACTGTTGATTGCGGGGTCGCTCCAGCTTGACCTAGCACACGATTTCCTCCTGAGGCTGGTGCCTTGGCAGGTGTTGTTCCCAAGTTGAAACGAACTGGCGTAATGCCTCCCTTCTGTGGACACCTATTAGAAAAGCGCCCTGGCTCATTGCATGTGTAGCATGTTTTCACCGCAGATCACGATTCCCTCTGGCGCATTGTTGCCCTCGGCCGTGTCCAAAGTTCTGCTAAGGCGTGGCGAGTGCGGGGTTGATGTCTTGTTCACGGTGGCGGTTGGAACCTAGCAAATTGTTGTGGTGACATCCTCAAACGTAGATGGTTTGGACGCCCACCCCGATTAGTCATTAAGCGCTTACGCTTTTCACCCACTCTTTGCGCTTGTCCTCTAGGATCAAAGCCTTATTCACTAGCTCCAAAAGTCTAGAAAGTTGTGGGTAATCACCCCACTGCATCCCGAATTCACCCCTTCATGAAACGAGATCGCTTAGCTTTATCTGTCGCTACGCCTTCGGGGCATAGCGAGCTAATCGAGTAAACTTGTTCAGTACTCGCCACCGGTTGGCCTCCTTGTTTCGAGCCTCGAACTCTTCCTTCTTTAGGTCCATCATTCCCTCCGGACATGATATCGCGAAAAGCATTAGTAAACTCCTCCCGTGCGATCTCTTGTGGGGCTCCATGAGCGCACAATAATTCTCCCACCATTCTCGGGCGGTTCCTTCAAGTTGATGAGAGGCGAGAGCACCTTCTCATTGCCTTCACATTGCGTGATGTGCAACTTCTTTTCAATAGTTCTAAGCCAATCATCGGCTTCAAAGGATTCACATTTCTCGAGAAGGTTGGTGGCCTAGTCCTCATAAAACTGATAGCTTTGAGTGAGGTCGGGTCCACCATGGTTGTTCGAGATCTGTGGTTGTTGTTGTTGGTCGCTGCGTTGGTCATCTGCTGCATCCGCCGCATCATAGTCCGTGATCGCTTGAGTCTGCTACGCAAGAAATGCTCCTGATTCTCGCATGTCCACCGGCGGTGGTTGAGGGTGCCTCCGTCATTGGGGTTGTCATTCGCGCATCCACTTCTGAAGCACCGTTGTTTCTCAGTATTCACCATCCGATGATTGCCTCTTGGGTTAGGAAAGGTAGATGTAGCATAGATAAGAAGTAAGACTTTCTAAAGCGGGGAGATAGGTTATACCCAACTGAAATAATTCTTTATTATTCTTGGTATGGCCGCTTATTTAAGCCTACAAGCTTTGCAACACATACTGCACACTCAGCATTACAAAGAAGCAAACTAAACACGAAACCTTAATGTCAACTAAAAAGGTAAAGACTAACTTAAAGACGCGACTCACACTCGAGTCTCAACACAGCTCCAAGACTGACACTCACTCATCCAACCACCCTGGCTGAGGCTGACCCGGCGCATACACCGGCGGGTGAGCTGGTATAGGAGCGAGCCTATCCTGATGACCTACTACGGGGTCCTCTGCCACAACAGGGTCTGCGCTCCCTCCGACTCCCACTCGCCTCCTCCGATCCTCCTCGGACTCCTCACCGCCTCGAACTCCTCGAGTCACGCGCCCAACTCGTCCTCGACGCCTGTGGCCTCTCCCACTCCGTGATCATCCCGATGGTCAAGCACGGTCACCTCAAGCTCTGCTCGCCACTCGAGTGCCTCGCATACGCCTCCAACTCCCGAGTAGCATCTCTCATATGATCCTCCCGGGCAAGGGTGAACTCCGCAAGGTGAGTTGCGTAGCACACTCATCCTCCACGATCCGTCGGCGTCGGCATGCTTGAACGTCTGGGTGAAGTCGGAACACTGAGTCGTGAAGCTCGTCGGCGTAGTCGCGGCAGACACGGCGAAGAGCAAGTCGAGCAACCTCTTGAATCGCAACCTCGTACGAGAATCTTCTGGCGGAGATGTTGATTGGTCTGCTAGCTTCCTCGTTTTCCCGAGCGTAGATAATCAGCTTGCAAATAAACCCTCGGTGTACACCATTAAATGACCAACTGCCTCCTCGGTAAAGCGGACGATAGAAGCCTCCCGCACTCAAGAACTCTCCACAACTCCATGGCGTGGCCGCTAGCCGACTCCTCGAAGATCGTAACGACGGCATCTGCTTCACAAGAACTTTGAATAAGTTCTCCACCCGAAACGGCAAGTAAAACGGGTAAATTCAGCAAAGGCGAGAAGTAGACAATGAGATGAGTCGAGAGTGTTTTATTAGTCAAGTTTAGATTTTCTTTTAGAAAATAGTTTGGACACACACAAGACACCTCCATACTATCTAGGGCCAAGACCTACAGTTAGTATGCTCGATACCACCTCAGAAGAACCCGAATCCATCGATTCGAACCCACCGTGTTTACCGCACTAGTCCTGGGATCAATGCTAGTGCACACAGCTCAACATTGGTACATATCACATCATACACAACGGTAATAGAATAATAGTTCATTCATTGATACATCTAAAGGTATGATCTTATGACCAACTTACATTATTAAGCCACGCAGGGCAAGACTGAAAATATAAACTAGTAATTAAGCAAATGAAAGTAGAAAACGAGATAGCTCATCACCACCACAGCAACCGACAAGGCTCTGACCCTAATGACTCGTGGTCTTCCGGACTTCATCTTCCAACACAGGTGTGGATTCTTCAACTGTTGATTATTGTTGTTTGGCAAGGGTGAGTACTTAAAGCACTCAACAAGTTGTGCACAGAATGCAATTCTATGTATCTATATGCAAGGCTTATTCCAATGGATAGGCTATCATGGTTATTTTGCAATAAACAGCATTTATGAACAAATACAGTAAATAGATTGTAAAGAATGTAAAACAAATAACAGTAATAAATAAATAATTCAATATTTCTTAAGTAAACCAAGTTTCCAATCCTAAGTCAAATTCCATCTTCCATATGGCATCCCGCCATCCCAACCAAGTTGTCCAATTAATTAAACTAACCCTTAACTGTAATTCCCGAGCATTGCTCAATACCGCGAGCACGGCTATCCGAATAGTTTCACGCTCTGCAGAGGTTATGCACTTTACCCACGCGATACAACCAAACACCACCAAGGCGAGTGATTATAACAAAGCCTTTACAATGCTCTGGCTTATCCTGATACTACCCGCTAAGGTTTCAACACCGTGGGACTGGTTACCACATCCAGTGGCCCCCTCTTGCGCCATGTGAATTACTCCATAACTCGAATTCACACCACCACGATAGTACCAAAATTAAGTCATTGCAAATTACTCACTAGGTCGCCCATACTGCACATGTGGTTGCACGATTGACTCAGTCAAAGGCTTGCAAGGTTAAGTCCTTAGTGTGATCAAGGCAAGACATCCACATACCCTCGCCCATCGGGCCCACCTTGGCATACTCGCCTTTGTCACTTGCCCCAATCTAAGTTATTATCACCCGCTTGATTACCAAGCACCACGTGCCATCAACAATTCAACATCGCTATGCGTGACATGACTCGGTAGTATTTTTGAGTTTTTCTCTGATTTTTCCCGATTGTTTTATTGCTTAAAATAAATAAAATGAATTTCAAGAATTGTTTTAAATGAAAAGTTCTTTTTTAAAAGTCATGAATGAGCTTGGCCGGCCCGGAACTCATGACCCAAGTCACCAAATCACCTGCTTCGCAAAAAAACTCTAACCCTAATCGCGATCAACCGCTGATGGAGATCCAACGGCCGAACCTTCGCCGCCACCGAGCTGCTCGGGCCATCGGATGGATGACGCGGGACGCCCGGATGCGTCCGCGTTACCTTCTCCGAAGTCGCCGCCGAGTCCGCCGCCGCCACGGAGCCAACCTTGAGTTCGGCCTTGCACGCCTTCCCAGCGACTATTTAAGTCCCCGAGGCGGGCGCCGAGATCCTCATCTCGAGCCGCGTGTTCAGTGTAATTCCGAGCCTGTTTGGCCGCCGCTTCGCGAAAGAGCTCGTCGGAGTTGTGTAGGAAGCCGCCGCGGTTTGACTGCTTTCATGGTCGCCGCCGTTGTCTTCCGTCGCGTGTGCCCCGATCGGAGCTCTTCGGTTGCGCCGCGACCGGATTCGGGGGTTTCGCCTTGAAGGACCCTCGTTTCACCGCCGCCATCGCCTTCTTCATCGCCGGTAAGGTTGCGCCGCCGCCGCCATCTTCGAGCAGGTGTTGACAACCGTCCGATCTAGGGTGGACGCCTCATTGAGCCGCCGTAATGTCGCCGTCGGCGCCATCATCCGAGATCGTCCGATCTTCTGCGGGCGGTCCTGATCCTGCCACGCGTCGATGATCGGGGCGCGCATCGCGTGCGGTGCTGCAGCCAACCAGATGCAGCCGCGTGTCGGCACGAGCTGCGAGGCGCCGTGGACCGTGGTCCGGTGGGCCGCGGTGGTTCCGTGGACCGCGGCCCATGGACCAGACGCGCGGGCAAGATCGGATTGGTCGGCGCCCGGGCGACGCCAAGATGACGCCGGGCCGACGCAATAATCGGTTTTCGTAATAAAACAAATCATTAATTTCGAATTTCGATTTTCGATTTCAGATTTATTTCAAACTTCAAAAGGCTATATCTTTTGCATCGTAACTTCTGATTTGAGTGATTCCAGTTTCTAAAAATTTGTAAAATTGAGATCTATTTAATGGTGAATTTTATTTGATTTTGGAGTTCAATTGCTCTCTGTTTTGCTATTTATTTGCTTTTCTCTTTGATGCGCTGTGAGACGTTGAATTGTGCGACGCTCGAGGAAGATCAAGCAACTCAAGAGCAAGCTCCGTATCAAGATCAGGACCTATTCCAAGGCAAGTTGTGCTTTGATCATGTTGAACCCATGTTTATAAAATTGCTACGCTTGATTTACACTATTGCATATATTTCAAGTATACAATCTGTTTCAAATTAGATTGGGCTTAGCTAATATACCGATTGATCTATACCCTACCTTGTCATTGTATGCCATGATCCATTGTCACCCTAGATTGGTTTAATATAGTTGGTTAATAACTACAATCAACATTGGAGGTTTAGTTCGTAATAGTTGCTTAGCCATGCCACGTCATCACATGTGCCGTAATCATGGATAATTAATCTTGATTAATGGAATATGGAACAATGTTATGAACTTGTGTGTCATGTGGGATCACACGATGAGATTGAGTTGTTGTGGCGAGTCAGTCACGCAACGATGTTGAATTGTTGATGGCACGTGGTGCTTGTAATCAACGGGTGATGATAACTTAGATTGGGGCAAGTGGCAAGGGGCGAGGAGGCTAAGGTGGGCCCGATGGGCGTGATGGTATGTGGATGTCTTGCCTTGATCACACTAAGGACTTAACCTTGCAAGCCTTTGACTCGAGTCAATCATGCAACCACATGTCCGTATGGGCCACCTTAGCCGAGTAATTTGCAAAGTCTTAATGTTGATACTATCGTGGTTTGTGTGAGTTCCCTGGTCAGGTGTAATTCACATGGCGCAAGAGGGGGCCTGGATGTGTTTACGCACCCGCCAAAGTTGAAACCTTAGCGGGTAGTATCGGGTTAAGATAGAGCATTGTAAAGGCTTTGTTATAATCTCTCGCCTTTGTGGTGTTTGGTTGTATCACGGGTAAAGTGCATAACCTCTGCAGAGTGTGAAACTATTCTGATAGCCGTGTTTCATGTATTGAGCAATGCTCGGAATTACGCTAAGGGTTAGCTTAATTAATCGGACAACTTAGTTGGGATGGCGGGATGCCATATGGAAAATGAATTTGATTTAGGATTGGAAACTTGGTTTATTGAGAAATACTCAATTTATTTATTATCATTATTTGTTTTACATTCTTTACAATCTATTTATCAGATTCGTTCAGAAATGTCGCTTATTGCAAAATAGCCATGATAGCCTACCTTTGGAATAAGCCTTACATGTAGATAAATAGAATTGCATTCATGCACAACTTGTTGAGTGCTTTAAGTACTCACCCTTGCCAAACAACAATAATCAACAGTTGAAGAATCGACACTGTTGGAAGATGAAGTCCAAGAAGACACGAGTCATTAGGGTCCGAGCCTTGTCAGATGATATTTTCAGCCTTGCTCAGTGGCTTTAATAATGTAAGTTGGTCATAAGATCATACAAGTTATATCAATAAATGAACTATTATTCTATTATCGCTGTGTACCAATGTTAAGCGACTAGTCAATAGTTAGGTCCTTACAACTCGCCACAACAACTCAATCTCATCGTGATTCCACATGAGTTCATAACATTGTTCCATATTCCATTAATCAAGATTAATTATCAATGATTCGACACATGTGGTGGCAAGGCTAAGCAACTAATAATGTAACTAATCCTCCAATGTTGATCATAATTACTAATCAACTATATTAAACCAATCTAGGGTGACAATGGATCATGGCATACAATGACAAGGTAGGTGTAGATCAATCGGCATATTAGCTAAACCCAATCTATTTAAAACAAATTTATATTTGAAATATATGCAATAGGGTAACCGATATAGCAATTTTATAAACATGGGTTCAACATGATCAAAGCACAACTTGCCTGGAATAGGTCCGATCTGTTCGAACTTGCTCTTGAGTTGTCGGATCTTCCTCCAAGTGTCGCACAATTCAACGTTGCTGCATAAATACCAAAACAGAGAGCAAATGAACTCCAAAAATCAAATAAAATTCACCATTAGATCTCAGAAACTGGAATCACTCATCAACGATGCAAATATAGCCTTTGAAGTTTGAAATAAATATCAAATCGTAAAATCAGAAATTCTTATTTTATTTTTATTCTAAAAAGCGATTTATGACGCCATGACATCAGCCCGATTCGCATCAACCAACGCCGATCCATGGATGCGCCCACGGATCTTCTCGTCCACGGTGTTGCTTTCAGCGGAGAACTTATTCCATTCTTGTGAAGCGTAAGCACCGCGCTACGCCATGGAGTCGTGGACTTCGACGCGTTTCTATCGACTTTACCGAGGAGGCAGCTTGAGGACGAGAATAGTTCAGAGCCACCGAGAAGTCCGAGGAGGATCCAGAGGAGCGAGAGGGGAGCGAGGGGAGTGCAGGCTGTTGCAAGGACCCGAATAGGTCATCGTGGATAGGTTTGTTCGATGCCGCCCACACCCGCCGTGTATGCGCCGGATCGCCTCACCAGTGGTGGATGAGTGAGTGTCGCCTTTGAGCTGTTGAGACTCGAGTGTGAGTCGCTGCCTTTAAGTTAGCCTTACCTTTCTAGTTGACGTTAAGGTTCGTGTTTAGTTTGCTTCTTTGTATTGCCGAGTGTGCAAAGATGTGTTGCAAAGCTTGTAGGCTTAAATAAGCACCATACCAAGTTAAATAAAGAATTGTTCATTTGGGTATAACATATCTCCCCGCTTTAGAAATTCTTACTTCTCATCTATGCTATATCTACCTTTCCTAACCTAAGAGGCAATTATCGATGGTGAATACTGAGGAAACAACGGTGCCAGAAGTGGATCACAGTAATGACAATCCCAATGATGGAGGCAGCCTCAACCACCGCCAGTGGACATGCAGAATCTGGGAGCATTCCTTGCAAGACAGACTCAACCGATGTGCATAATGATGCAAAGCAGATGCAAAGATGACCAATGGTGGCAACTCGTAACAATCATGGTGGACCTCGACCTATGTCCAAGCTATCGGATTTTATGAGGACTAGGCCACCAACTTTCTTTGGAAACGTGAACCCTTTGGAAGCCGGCGATTGGCTTAGGACCATTGAGAAGAAGTCGCACATCACTCGGTGAGAGGCAATGAGAAGGTGCTCTCGCGCCTCATCAACTTGAAGGAACCGCCGCAGAATGGCGGGAGAATTATCGTGGCCGCCATGGAGCCCCGCAAGAAATAACTCGGGAGGAGTTCACTAATGCTTTCCGCCAAGATCATGTCCTGTAGGGAATGATGGACCTTAAGAAAGAAGAGTTCGTGGCTTTAAAGCAAGGAGGCCAACCAAAGGTCAATACTCAACAAGTTCACCTCGCTTAGCTCGCTATGCCCCAAGATGTAGCGACGGATAAAGCTAGGCGCCTGCTTTATGAAGGGATCAACTCAGGATTACAGTGGAACCGACATACCCACAATTTCCTGCATTCCAGAGTTAGTGAATAAGGCTCCGATCTTGGAGGATAAGCGCAAAGAGTCAGGTGAGAACCGTAGCGCTTGATGAACAATCGTGGTGGACGCCCAAACCATCTACGCTTGAGGATGTCACCACGAAGAATTTGCTAGATTCCAACCACCACCGGGAACAAGACATCAACCCCGCATCGCGCCCGCCAATCGAATTTCGGCACCTCGCAAGCAAGGCAACAATGCACCAGAGGAAATCAAGAATCCGCAAAGGAAGAGATGCTATACTTGCAACGAGCCATGCACTTTTCCAATAGGTGTCCACAAAAGGGAGGCATCACGCCAGCCGCTTCAACCTGGGAACAACACCGCTAAAGCACCAACATCGAGGAAATCGTGCACCAAGCCAAGCCGAGCGACGCCACAACAATAGCGTGGAAGAATCAACCACATCACCACGATGGAGCTCAGAAGCTACGACGTCAGATCGGGTAAGTTCCCGGTCAACTCGATTACTGCCACGCTTTGTTTGATTCGAGCTTCGTGATTCGCTTGTTTCTCAAAGTTTTGCAACCAAGAATGGATTTAAAGTGGTGAATCTTAAGTGTGTTTTAGTCCAAGCCCCGTGATCCGAGCTTAGATCTAGCCTTGGGTGTTTGGGAGCTGTTGCTTATGGATGGGATAGAATTTCTAGCTTAATCTTATCTTGATAGATGCGCAATCCCTAGACGCCATCCTTGGAATGGATTGGCTGTCAAAGCATAAGGTCATTTTGGATTGTGGGCCAAGGATCGCGACTTTGGAAGGCCCTAGTGGCAAGAAAGTGGAGTTCCAAGCGACCGCAGCCGAGATGGATGCTTAATGGTCAATCAGCATGAAAGCCATCAAGATGGAAGACGCAAGCAAGAGCTGTGAGTACCTTGACGTGTTTCGTAAGATTTGCCAGATTGCCACCGACCGAGATATCGAGTTTGTTATCGAGTTAGCACTCTGCACAAAGACCGATATCAAAAGACCATATCGGATGCCTACCGATGAGTTAGTGGAAATGAAGAAGCGATTGAGGAGCCGCAAGAGAAAGGTTTCATTAGACCTAGTTCATCGCCGGGAGCCCCGCTTTGTTCGCTCCTTAGTGTGATCAAGGCAAGACATCCACATACCCTCTGCCCATCGGGCCCACCAGACCATAAGAGTCTCTACTCAATCGACACAATATTGTCACTTGCCCATCAAAAGCCAATGGTAAGTTGCATTGTCATCAACCCAAGGAATTTTGAAGCTAAGATTGGAAGATTCGATTAAAGAAGGTCAAGAAATGACCTAGCCTTAGATTTTACTCGATGAACAAGGGACCATGTTCTTCAAGGTCAATTTGTGCCAAATAAAAAGCACCACACGATGCCATCCAAAGTGCTAAATTCATTTGAAAGAGAGATTCGGTGGCCAAGTATGAGCGTTGGTTGCATGTTGCGCTATGCGATGATGCATCAAAGACCACCGTTCATTGCGGTAGCCGCTGAAAATTCCTGGAATGGAAGTGGAGGAAATCGAATGGATTTTATCACCGTTTACCTAAGACTCGAAGGTTACGATTCCATTTGGGTTATCGTGGATCACCAAGGTCGATCCCAAGAAGACCACTTACACCGAGATCGCTTTCACGTAATCTGTACATGTCAAGGATTGTATGTTTGCATGGACACACATCAAGTTCATAAGGTGAGTGCACAAACCGTTGATGGAGATCCAACTACGAACCTTTCGCCACCGAGCTGCGTCGGGGTTATCGATGGATGACGCGTGGACGCCCTCGTCTGCGTTACCTCTCGAAGTCGCCACGAGTCCGCGCCGCCACGGAGCCAACCTTGAGTTCGGCCTTGCACGCCCTGTGCGACTATTTAAGTCCTCGAGGCGGCGCCGAGATCCTCATCTCGAGCCGCGTGTTCTGGTAATTCGAGCCCTGTTACCGCCACAAGCTTCGCGAAAGAGCTCGCCGGAGTTGTGTAGGAAGCCGCCATGGGTTTGACTGCATTCACGCCGCCGGGTTGTCTTCCGTCGCGGTGCCCCGGATCGGAGCTTCGGTTAGTGCGCGACCGGATTCGAGGGTTTCGCCGCCGAAGGACCCTCGTTTCACCGCCGCCATCGCCTTCTTCATCGCCGGTAAGGTTGCGCCGCCGCCGCCATCTTCGGAGCAAAGTTGACAACCGTCCGATCTAGTGGACGCCTCCCAGTTGAGCCGCGTAGTCGCCGCCGGCCGCGATCATCCGAGATCGTCCGATCTTCGCGGGCGGTCCCGATCTCGCCACGCTGCCGATGATCGGGCGCGACGCGCGCGGTGTCAAGCACCAACCGGATGCAACCCGCGTGTTTGCACGAAGCCGCGAGGCGCTGGGACCGTGTCCACGGTGGCCGTAGGTGGTTCCGCGGACCGCGGCCCATGGACCAGACGCGCTGGCAAGATCGATTGGCCGGCGCCGACTGACGCCAAGATGACGCCTGGCCGACGCATAATCGGTTTTTCGTAATAAAACAAATCTGTTAATTTCGAATTTCGATTTTCTGATTTCAGATTTATTTCAAACTTCAAAAGGCTATATCTTTTGCATCGTAACTCGGATTTGAGTGATTCCAGTTTCTAAAATTTGTAAAATTGAGATCTATTTAATGGTGAATTTTATTTGATTTTTGGAGTTCAATTGCTCTCTGTTTTGCTATTTATTTGCTTTTCTTTCGCGACGCTGTGAGACGCTGAATTGTGCGACGCTCGAGGAAGATCAAGCAACTCAAGAGCAAGCTCCGATCAAGATCAGGACCTATTCCAAGGCAAGTTGTGCTTTGATCATGTTGAACCCATGTTTATAAAATTGCTACGCTTGATTTACACTATTGCATATATTTCAAGTATACAACCGTTTCAAATTAGATTGGGCTTAGCTAATATACCGATTGATCTATACCCTACCTTGTCATTGTATGCCATGATCCATTGTCACCCTAGATTGGTTTAATATAGTTGGTTAATAACTACAATCAACATTGGAGGTTTAGTTCAATAGTTGCTTAGCCATGCCACGTCATCACATGTGCCGTAATCATGGATAATTAATCTTGATTAATGGAATATGGAACAATGTTATGAACTTGTGTGTCATGTGGGATCACACGATGAGATTGAGTTGTTGTGGCGAGTCGTCACGCGAACGATGTTGAATTGTTGATGGCACGTGGTGCTTGGTAATCAATCGTGATGATAACTTAGATTGGGGCAAGTGGCAAGCGAGGAGGTTAAGGTGGGCCCGATGGGCGATGGTATGTGGATGTCTTGCCTTGATCACACTAAGGACTTAACCTTGCAAGCCTTTGACTGAGTCAATCATGCAACCACATGTCCGTATGGGCCACCTAAGTGAGTAATTTGCAAAGTCTTAATGTTGATACTATCGTGGTCTGTGAGTTCCTGTCGGTGTAATTCACATGGCGCAAGAGGGGCCCCGGATGTGATTTTGCACCAAACCGTGTTGAAACCTTAGCGGTAGTATCGGGTTAAGATAGAGCATTGTAAAGGCTTTGTTATAATCTCCGCTTTGTGGTGTTTGGTTGTATCACGGGTAAAGTGCATAACCTCCGCAGAGTGTGAAACTATTCTGATAGCCGTGTTTCATGTATTGAGCAATGCTCGGGAATTACAGCTAAGGGTTAGCTTAATTAATCGACAACTTAGTTGGGATGGCGGGATGCCATATGGAAAATGAATTTGATTTAGGATTGGAAACTTGGTTTATTGAGAAATATCCATTATTTGTTTTACATTCTTACAATCTATTTATCAGATTCTGTCAGAATGTCGCTTATTGCAAAATAGCCATGATAGCCTACCCTTTGGAATAAGCCTTACATGTAGATAAATAGAATTGCATTCCAGGCACAACTTGTTGAGTGCTTTAAGTACTCACCTTGCCAAACAACAATAATCAACGCTTGAAGAATCACACTGTGTTGGAAGATGAAGTCCAAGAAGACACGAGTCATTAGGGTCCGAGCCTTGTCGGTTGCTGTGGTGACTGATGAGCTACCACGTCAATAATGTAAGTTGGTCATAAGATCATACATTTAGTTATATCAATAAATGATCTCATCGCAACACAGCTGGGTTCAATCGGTGATTCGGTCCTTACAACTCGCCACAACAACTGTGATTCCACATACATTGTTCCATATTCCATTAATCAAGATTAATTATCAATGATTCTGACACATGTGATGACGTGGCAAGGCTAAGCAACTAATACGAACTAATCCTCCAATGTTGATCATAATTACTAATCAACTATATTAAACCAATCTAGGGTGACAATGGATCATGGCATACAATGACAAGGTAGGTGTAGATCAATCGGCATATTAGCTAAACCCAATCTAATTTAAAACAGTTGTATATTTGAAATATATGCAATAGGGTAAATCAGACATAGCAATTTTATAAACATGGGTTCAACATGATCAAAGCACAACTTGCCTTGGAATAGGTCCTGATCTGGTTCTGGAACTTGCTCTTGAGTTGCTGGATCTTCCTCCGAAGTGTCGCACAATTCAACGCTCACGCTGCACAAGGAGAAAAGCAAATAAATACCAAAACAGAGAGCAAATGAACTCCAAAAATCAAATAAAATTCACCATTAAATAGATCTCAATTTTACAAATTTTTAGAAACTGGAATCACTCAAATCCGAGTTACGATGCAAAAGATATAGCCTTTTGAAGTTTGAAATAAATCAAATCGAAAAATCGTAAATTCGGAATTAACAGATTTATTTTTATTCGAAAAAGCGATTTATGACGTCAGCGTGACATCAGCCCCGATTCGAGACCAACCAAACGCTGCCACGTGGTTATCGTCCATGGATCGCGTCCACGGATCTTCTCGGTCCACGCGCACCCGTTTACGCGGTCGTCATCGACACGCGCGGGCGCGTCTCGGTGATCGGATCTCCACGCCGCTTACCGGCATGCCACGCCAAATACGCCACCTCGGCCGATCCGATCCGGCCGCCACGCAGCGACACACGGCGACGAACCAAGAAACCACGCCGACGGCGATGGCGCGGATACCTAGGGTCGTCGGCGCGAGGTTGGGAAGTACCTTCGCACGCCTCGGCGTTGCGAATCGGGTGACGCGATCGATCCTCCTCTCGACCACCGGAACGCCGGCGACGAGGACTTCTTCATCGGGCGGCGCGGTCTCCTCGGCGATCTCTTCTTCCGACGATGCTCGGCAAAATTAGCGCGCACGGATGCTCAACAACCACGGCGCGAAGCGCGTAAGGTGCGAGCCGCGATGGCTTGACGGCGGTGAATCGACAGATCTTCGACGCGGCGGCGCTCGGCAAATCTCCGCGAAATCACAACGAATCGGCGGCGCTCTCACGGGCTAAACCTAGGGTTTCGGTTGCTTGGGGTATTACGCAGCTCGTGCTCGCCTTTTATAGCGCTAGGGCCGGTTGCCTTGCCCGATTGCTCCGCGGAGTCCATGGCGGACACGGAGCAGAGTCCGGCACGGACACGCGAAGAAGATGACCGGATCGGCGACACGTGGCAAATCGGACGGCAAAGATAGAACAGAAGTCCTCAACCGGTACGCATTGCTCTCATCCCTTCGATCTGAATCCAACGGCCAGGATTAAACTTCTAGAAAATGGGCCGAACGGGCCACGCCGCTCCGGGCGCTTCCGCACGGAAAATGGGCCAAGCCCACTATTGTTCATGCAGATTTTAAAAGGTTTTTCCATTCAAAATAATTCCAGAAATTCATTTTATTTATTTTAGGCAATAAAATAATCGGGAAAAATCCAAGAAAAATCTCAAAAATACTTTGAGACATTCTGAACTCCAATAAAATATTTTTGGCAAAACTTTATTTTAACTTTGCACAGATTTAGATAGATTTGAATAAAAGGCAATAAACTTGATTTCAAATTAATTCAAATAAATCCAGAAAAATCCAAATAAATTCCAGAAAATCATAAATGCACAAATAAGAAATAAAAACTTAATTAAGCCAAATTTTGGGATGTTACAAACCTCCCCCTTAATGTAATCTCGACCCGAGATTGGTGGCTAACTAGAGAATAGGTTCTGAATTCGACTTCAAATCCTCTTCTCGCCTCCCAAGTGGCTTCACTTTCTAATGATTGCTCCATCAACTCGCAAAGCGAATAGACTTGTTTCGGTCTTGCGCTCCATAAAATCCAAAATTCGACCGGTTGCTCTTTGTAAGTCAAATCTTCTTGCACTCAATTGCATCCAACGGGTTTGCTCTGGCACTCGAGACACTTCTTAAGTCGCGACACATGGAATACATCATGCACTCCTGCCAATGACTGAGGCAACCCTAACTGATACGCTACCTCTCCTCGACGACTCAGAATCTTGAACGGACCGACATATCTTGGCGCGAGCTTCCCTTTAACATGAAATCTTTTAACGCCCTTAAGAGGGGTAACTCTAAGATACACATGATCTTCTGGTTCAAAACTCAATTCTCGGTGACGGTTATCTGCGTAGCTTTTGTCTTGACTATGCTATCTTCAACCTTTCTCTGATCATTGCGACTTGACTTTCGGCTTCCTCGAGGATATCTGGCCCGAAAACCAAACGCTCTCCTGTTTCATTCTAATTTAACGGAGTACGACAAGCACGTCCATACAACGCCTCAAATGGTGACATCTGCAGGCTAGCTTGATAGCTGTTATTGTAACTGAATTCTGCATATGGCAAACTTTTATCCCAAGATGTAGCATAAGCTAAAGCACAAGCTCTCAACATATCTTCTAAAATCTGATTTACTCTTTCGGTCTGACCATCTGTCTGCGGGTGATATGCTGTACTAAAATTCAGACGAGTTCCCATTGCTTCGCAAACTTATTCCAAAATCTTGAGGTAAATTGGGTCCTCCGTCTCGACACGATCTTCTTGGGCACTCCATGCAAATATACAATCCTTGACATGTACAACTCCGCTAAACGATCTCCGAGTAAGTGGTCTTTCTCGATAAAATGGGCGACCTTGGTTAGACGATCCACAATAACCCAAATGGAATCGCACCCTCTCCGAGTTTTAGGTAAACCGTGATAAAGTCCATTCGATTTCCTCCCACTTCCATTCCGAATTTTCAATGGTCGCAACAAACCAATGGTCTTTGATGCATAGCTTTACCCTCGACATACGTCGCATAAAGCAACATGCTCAGCTACTTCACGCTTCATGTTAGGCCACCAAAATCTCTCTTTCAAATCCTGGTACATCTTGGCACTTCCTGGATGAATCGAGTACTTAGAATCATGAGCTTCCTCAAGAATCAATTGTTTGATCCTTTTATTCTTAGACGCAAATTCGCCTTTGAAAAACATGGTTCCTTGCTCATCCAGAGTGAAATCTACGGCTAGGCCTTCTTCCTTTTTAGCCTTGATCTTAGAAATTTTATCGTCATCTTTCTGGCCTTCACTAATCTGACCCTCCAGTGTTGGCTTCATTTCCAGTGCAGTTACCATTCCTTGCGGAACGACTTCCAACCTTAGTTTTTGAAATTCCTAGCATAGTTTTGGTTGATCTTCCATTGTTAGCGTATTTGCGCTATGGCTCTTTCGACTCAGAGCATCTGCTACCACATTGGCTTTCCCGGGATGATAATGAATTCCCACATTATAATCCTTAATTAGCTCTAGCCACCTTCGCTGTCTCATATTCAGATCTGCTTGAGTGAATATGTATTTCAGGCTCTTATGGTCTGTATATATCTCACATCTATTTCCTATGAGATAATGACGCCATATCTTTAAAGCATGCACTACGGCTGCTAACTCCAAATCATGCGTTGGGTAGTTCACCTCATGCGGTCTTAACTGTCTCGACGCATAAGCAACGACTTTGCCTTCTTGCATTAACACGCATCCCAAGCCTTGCTTTGAAGCATCGCAATAAATATCAAATCCATTACGCATATCCGTAACACTAATACGGGCCGCTGTTAAACGCTTCTTTAATTCCATAAAGCTTTTCTCGCACTCTGGCGTCCATGCAAACTTCTTTTCCTTTTTCAACAACTGCGTCAGGGGTTTAGCAATTGTCGAGAATCCTTCTATGAACCGACGGTAATATCCCGCCATTCCCAGAAAACTACGGATCTGAGTTACAGACTTCGGTTGCTCCCAATGCAACACTGCATCCACTTTGCTGGGGTCAACTGCAACTCCTTTAGTAGTCATTACATGACCAAGAAATTCAACCTTTTCCTTCCAAAATTCACACTTGCTAAACTTAGCATATAGCTGATGTTCTCGCAGCCTGTCTAAAACCATCCTCAGATGTTCTGCATGCTCTTCCTCTGTCTTCGAGTAAACCAAGATATCGTCTATAAAGACTACAACAAACTTATCCAAATATTCCATGAAAACCTTATTCGTAATGTTCATGAAATATGCAGGGGCATTCGTCAATCCAAATGACATGACTGTGAACTCATAATGTCCATATCGCGTAGAAAACGCAGTCTTAGGCACATCCTCCGCTCGGATCTTCAACTGATGGTATCCCGAACGAAGATCTATCTTGGAGAAAACTCCAGCTCCTCTTAACTGATCAAATAAGTCATCGATCCTGGGCAACGGATACTTATTCTTGATCGTTACTTCATTCAGTGCGATTGGGCGCAGGCGTTTCTCTTCGTCGAAGCGGCGCAGGCGTTGGGCGATCGGCTTTGAGCCCGGTCGGATGCTCAAGGAGTGCTCGACGACCTCCCTGGGAATTCCTGGCATGTCGGAGGACTTCCACGCAAAGACATCGTTATTGGCGCGGAGGAAGTCGACGAGCGCCCTTTCCTATTTGGCGGGGAGTGTGGCTCCGACCCGCACGGTCTTGGTCTGATCGCCGGGATCGACCGCAACCTTCTTCGTGTCCTCAGCGGACTTGAAGGATCCCGCCCCCGTCTTGCTGGACTCAGGGGCGGACTCGGAGGATTCCCTCCGAAGGTTGGCGAGCTCGGCGGACGCGATGACCGCCGATGCTAGCTCGCAACTGCTTCGCTCGCAGTTGTAAGCAAGCTGGAAGGACGGCCACGTGATGACTCCGCGCCCGCATCTTCGCCAGATAGATGTAGCTGGGGACCACCATGAACTTTGCATAGCATGGCCTCCCCAGGATGGCGTGGTAGGATCCGGGAAAACCCACGACCTCAAAAGTGAGGGTCTCGGTGCGGAAATTTTCCGGTCCTCCAAAGGTGACGGGCAAGTCGATCTGCCTGAGCGGGTGGGCCTGCTGGCTAGGGATGACGCCGTGGAAAGGCACCTTGCTCGGTCGAAGACTCAAGCGGGGGACCCCCATGGCGTCGAGCGTCTCAACATAGAGGATGTTGAGGCCGCCACCATCCCCATTAGCACCTTTGTGAGGCGCTTTCCCACGATGGGGTTGACCACAAGCGGGTATCTCCCCGGCTGTGGGATGTGATCGGGGTGATCGGTCCGATCGAAGGTGATCGGGGACTTTGACCACCGAAGATATTGGGGGACGACTGGCGTGACGGTTTGGACCTCGCGGTAGGCGAGCTTGAGCCGACGCTTTTCGGCGTAGCATGCCGATCCGCCGAAGATCATAAGGCAGCCGTCGGGTTCGGGAACTCGCCGTCGCCATCTTTTCGTGGGTCTGGGGCGGTGGCCGCTTCTTTCCTTTGCCCCGCGGCATCGTGGGGGCGCCGGAGAGGAAGCGCCTTAGGACCTCGCAGTCCTGGTACTTGTGTTTGACGGGGAACCCGTGGTGTGGGCACGAGCTGTCCATCAACTTTTCGGTGGTCGGGCGACGGTCGGTCGCACTCGCCGCTGCTTAGCGGCGGTCGACGGCCGCCACCACTTGGGCCTCGCGGACTGCTTCCGTCCGCCCGCTTGTCTGAGCGGTCGGAAGGACCGGCTCGGCGCCGGGTCTTGCTTAGTTTTGCCATCCTCAAAGATGGCTCCCACGCCTCGCCGAGGCGTGGTTGGTGGAGATGTTCGCTCCTTGGTGGTTCGGGCTTGACGAGCCCGGGCTTGTGCACCAAGGCCTTGCGAGAGGTGCCGAGATGAACGCCCCACGACATCGGCATCGGAGATGTCGGGGAGCTCGTTGCATTGGCGAGAGAAGCGCCGGATGTAATCCCGGAGAGTTTCTCCCGGCTGCTGCTTGCAGCTCTTCAAGTCCCAGGAGTTCCCGGGGCGCTTGTATGTGCCCTGGAAGTTACCGACGAAGAGGTTCTTCAGGTCGGTCCAGTTCCTAATGGTCTTTGCGGGCAAGTATTCGAGCCAGGCTCGAGCCAAGTCCGCGAGGTAGATTGGGATATATTCGATGATGAAGAGGTCATCCGTTGCTCCCCCTGCCCGGCACGCGAGCCGGTAGTCCTCAAGCCATACACCGGGGTTCGTAGCCCCAGTGTATTTGGCTATGTTGGTTGGTGCCCTGAACCTGGCAGGGAAATTCGCATGGCGACTTCCCTGGCAGAAGGCCCGTGGTCCTGGACCATCGGGGCTTGGGCTACGGTGGTGGTGGCGCCCGTCGTCCACAATACGCGAGTGGGCGGCCTCGTCCGTCGCTTTTCTTCTCGCCTCGAGGGTGGCGCGGACGTCGTAGGCGTCGCCGAGGCGCTGGCGCACCGGGGTGCGTGAGGCCTGGGGTTGTTCGTGGTACGCCGCTGCCTTTGCCGGGCCCAACCGGCCCGGCAGCAATGACGGGCCCGCGGCGGAGGTGTCACCCGAGTGGTAGGAGCCGAGGCTGCATGTCTTTGCCGGTCGCACGCTCCACCAGCCCACCTGAGGTTCCGCACGCGTGGCTTTGGCCTCTGGGTCGATTGGCTCAGAAGGCTTTGAGCGAGATCGCGGCCGCATCCACGCTTCGACTTGCGTGGGAAGAACCGAGGGTCGTCGACTCTTCCACCACTTGTGGTGTACTCGACGTCTTGCGCCAGCGCCGCCAAGCATCCGCTGGGCTCAGCTCATCCCGCTCCAGTTGGCTCGAGCTGGTCGAGCTCGCCCTTCGCTCCTCCAGCTCTTGCCCTGTCGCGGCTCGGCTCTGCAAGAGCTTGAGCGCTGCTCGGTGTGCTCGCGTTGGTATTCCTCCTCTTGCGCCTTAGTGCGCCGGATGGGGGCCCCCGTAGCCGCGGGGGTTACGGTCAAGTCGACCGTGCCCGCCATGTTGCACTCGCGAGAGTGCCGTCTGCGGGCGGTTTGCTCCGTGTCGGAGCTGGAGTCGTGGCTAGAAGAATCTTCCAGCAGCTCGTGGACAGAGGCCGGCATGTAGCCGGCCATCGCCACAAGTTGTGAGCCTGCGGGAGGTGACATGGTCACCGCCCGACCCACGAGCTATTGCCGAAGCGGCGGGTGCTCCTCGGTTCGACCGGGGCTGTAGGGTGCCCTGCCGGAGTTTGACGAGGTCGCGGAGATGGCGCTCGTGCTCCCGACGGTGCCCGGTCTCCGAGAAGGCCGATAAGCACGAGCCCTCCCGCCAAGTGGCGGCGGTCGAGGAGCCGGCGCGATCCAACTTCCGACGCAGCGTGCCATCGCGGTGAAGAATGCCATCGGAGGCAAACGGGAATCCAGAGATGTTGATGAAGACGCGCAAAGCCCCTACCGCGCGCGCCAACCGCCGGCGTTCGAGCACCGCAAGTAAATTTGTAAGTCTAAGGGCCGCGTTCTCTCTCCTGAATGGTTAGACTCGGAAGCCCAAGATGTATACCGTTCGGGCCGAATGTCCCTACCCGATTCGTGTGGTGGTATTAGATTGCCTTCGTGCGTATGGTCGCACCGTGTTTACAAGCGAGAGCCGAAAGTCCTAGCGAGAATGTCGATTGCTGCTCGTAAGGACTTGGCCAGAAGAGTCGGTCTCTCTCTGTCCCTCTCTGTCTGTCCCTCCCCCAGGGGCTCCTGCCTCCCTTCATATAGTAGGGAGGGGCAGGTTACATCGAAAATCGGGAGAGGGAAGGGTGAAGCGACCTATGCTAAGAGCTTCCGTCCTTCGCTCTAGTGACTGGTCATCGCCCGCCTTGCCCATGCCGGGTCGGTAGTCCGCTAGGCGAGCGGTTAGTCGCTCCATCGGAAATGGCGCACTCGCCTTCGTGAGCTCGACGAGTCCGACGTCGCGCTGTATGACGTTGGTGCTGCCTCGGGAGGGAGCGTGCCTTCGTATTGTTCGTGACTGGCTGATGGGACCGGAAGCTTGACTTCAGCAGCCATTATGCCATCTGGGGAAAGAGCCACCTGCTCTCGTACAGTCACTTCGATTGACCCCGTCCGTGGGGCACGTGGCTGTCAGCCGGTGAAGGCTCCGACACGCGGCTCCTGGGCGGAGGTTGCCTTGGTTTGGTCGGAGTCGGAGGATCCCGACCCGCCGCGGGGGTCGGGAGCCCTACTTGGTCAGGGATGCTCGTCCTGGTCGGCCGGGGAGGAGCATCCTTTGTAGTCCCACGGGTCCTTTGGTCGGCAATGGGCCCGGTGCCGCTTGTTAGGTCGGAGCTGAGCTTGAGGCGGTCTGCTTATCATTCTGGGCCGTTGGGGTGCCTCTGGTATGAGTATTCGTCACTACCGCATATCACAACGAGAAGACGTCCTAACCAAAGATTTGATGAGATATCCTCAAATTAGCTATTTTGAAAGAGTTTAAGCCTCCCTTGGAAACATGATTTTTTTTAGAATCATGCAAAACTTCTGGATTTCAAAAATGGCTTATAAGTATGTTGTTTTCTCCTATGATAGATCCTCTATGAATCATTAACCTAGTGGCGATGAACGATGAGTTCCACACCTTTCTAACCTTCACTCATTACTCCTCAAATCCTTTCTCCACCCCTAAAAAATCTCTAACAAAACAAAATTGCCCTATAACAAACACTACTAAAAAAACAATACTTATTCCAATAACATCCCTTCCCTCCCTTTTATAGTGTGCGGCAAACAACGCTGGCGAAGCTAAGGGTGTGGTGTAAGTCGAGAAGGAACTCAACCAGGCACTGCGGTGGAGCCAAGAGTATGGTGCAAACTAAGGCCAACGACAATAACTTAACATGTTTGGGTAATATTGCTTTTATCCCTAGAAAAGCATGGGGCATTCAAAGTGTTTATATTAAAAAAAATTCATGTGCTTATCTATTTGTGATTGCAATCGAATTTGAATTTTATAAATTACAAAAAATGCTTTTGCAAAAGCCAATGCAAGGCCAATCTATATGACAAATTAGGTTATTGCTTTTTATCAAGCTATCAAAGATTTGTCTAGCAAATAATTAATGTCCAAAACGTTAATAAAAATGTGCAAACCTTCCAATATGTGCTACACCAATTTATAAGTATCACTTGGCTCTATTTTTCATCGTGTCGGCTTTTCATAAGTGTGTGTGTATATATATATAGGAAAATAGTTCTATACTTATGGGAATATGTTCTCCTACCTCTCATATACCACTTAAACGAATAAGTTATATATCTTTATCTTTTTGAGCATGCTCTAATCATAATTATAGGATACTCCAAATCAAGTTCCATGAAAAATTTCACCAAAATCCATGTTTTATAGGATAATTTAAATATATACTCCTTTTACATGTATAAAAGGCTATACAGAGAAAATAAAAGGCTCCGATGATTTTTTTCAACCACGTCACATTGAGGTATATTAAAATTAGTATTTAAGTATACCGAAAATGATAAAGACGTATAAGAGGTTCATTTAACTAGTATATTGAAAGGTAAGAACATACTCAGAGTATAAAAAAGACTTCGTGTTGGCGTAATAACTACAAGAGCCATAACAACTTAGTCTCGCTAAAGTTCTTAAAGATTCCCACAAAGAACTAGATTTCAGAGTAAACTCGCTCCTACTAAGAGCATCTCTAAAGGCCTCTCTATCCAGCTTGCTATCTTATTTTTTAACGAGTCACAGCTATTCTCCGTCCTCCAACAGTCTCGCCATCTTGTTCGCAAAAGTAGCTAGCGAAGAAAGACTCACTACATTTGGCGATTCTCTCTCCGCTCGCTATCCGTCTGCGTTACCATTTGCGCAACCGCAGGGACAAATCCCAGAGGAGAGAGGCTTCGTCTCCTCCGGCAGCCCGGTGAGGCTTCCTCTCCCCCAACGCCGCTTCGTCTTTGCCGGCACTTCTTCCTCTCCCCCCGCGAGGCTACGAATCCCCAGCAAGGCTTTGTAGACACCGGTGAATCCTCAGATCTGGCGATCTACCCCGACATCGGCAACCGTGAGCTCGGGCTCCCGCTGCAAGGTGAGCCCACATTGCGATTTGGTGTCTTCTCCTGTGCGGGGATGATTCGTAGCGGGGTTTTAGAGAGAGAGAGTGAGCGCGCGGGGAGGAGGAGGCATGACTCTCTTCAGCCTCAGATGGTGAGCACGTGCCATGTCGAATTCGCCCCCTTCTTCTTCTCCCCCAGCCTGTTCGCTTCGCTCCGTTCTCGAATAGGATTATGCTTCTTGTTTCTTGGATCGGTGAGCCGGCCAGGCCGTGAGATCTAACACAGCTGCTGCTGGAATCGCCCTGTTTCGGCAGATCCATCTCGGATTTCACAGGCCAATTCTTGCTTGATTCGTAAGGTCGTTGTTGCTCTAGCCGGTTGCTCTCTTGCTACAGTCCTAATCACTACCGCTCTGCCGTGCTAGTCTTGACTTACCACCGGAGCTCTTGCCAAGAACACTGCCCTAGCACCTTAGTTCATCCAGATTAGTGCCAACACTTGTAGATTGGATTTATGAATCGCTTGTTAATTTAGAAGTAGGTCTGACATCAAATTTCTTCCCCCCCTGCTGTAGCATGTAGGTTTTTGCGGAATTTGATCCTGTCC
Organism: Otatea glauca; assembly: GCA_036346275.1. Classification (NCBI taxonomy): domain Eukaryota; kingdom Viridiplantae; phylum Streptophyta; class Magnoliopsida; order Poales; family Poaceae; genus Otatea; species Otatea glauca. The sequence goes on from CM070713.1 coordinate 57,211,232, forward strand.
CACTTGCAAGTGTTCCTCTTGCACAAGTTCATTATGCCAGAACGCATGATGGTCAAAAAGTTGCTATCGCCCTCCAGGAACTGAACACAACTTGTTGAATGAAATTAGTCTCTCTCTTCGGGAGAAAAAGGTAAGCATGTATTTAATATTGGAATATTGGATAGTGGAAATCCTATGGGCCTATCAGAATTGTTAACTTCTCAAAAAGTTGGTATTGTATTTCAGTTTCCTGAGAGGTTTGATATGCTCCTTTCGCAATTAAATTATGTAAAACTGAATAAGAATGCCTATGATCTGCATCGTCAAGTGAGCTTGTTGCTTGAAACATCACATTCTTCCTGAAGATAATTTTGTTTGCAACATACTAGGTTGGTTTGAGTACCATTTCAATAGATGAAGATGCACAGTCTCTAAGTGGTGGGTTTAAGCGGCGACTTGCTTTGGCAATTCAACTGGTATTGTTTGTATTGATTTGATACGAGTTCATCCTTTTTTTTAAAAGAAAATTGCAAGGTGGCAAATTGTTTGTTGTGCCTTCTGTTATTTTCTGTCTGTAGGTTCAAAGTCATGATCTATTGTGCCTTCTGTTATATGGAATATGATTAGAATATAGGAGAGAAAATAGAGAGTGTGATACCGAAAGTGTTGTTGGAGAGAAAAGAGGTACGGAGAAATATTTTTTAGAGAGTTCTCTAAATATAATTTTTAGAGAGTGTTTTTGGAGATGCTCTAAAGCTAGCAATAATATACATATATTTGTGTTCGATAGTTAGGGTGGAGTAGGTCATAGGTGCTACATGTATTTATTATTATTTCTTAAAACAAGGAGTGCTACATGTATTTTTGTTTTTCTTAAGTAATACAATGTACGATGTATATCTATACCCCTTTATAATGCACCTAAGCATTCTTTTCTACATCCACCCCAAATAATGCACCCCACTAGAGATGGTCCAACCTTCATACACCCAGCGAAACGTCCTCAGAAACTTGCCTCCATCAAAATTAACCTCTCGGATCTTTCCTCAGCTTTACTCACCCACATCCGATGGCCATTGTTTAATGTGTCTAACTCATCCCTGTGGCCTACAACAGATCTCCCCCCACCTCCAGCATCATCTCAAGGAAAAGGAAACAAATATCCTGGAATTAAGGAAAAGAAAACAAACGTTCTAAAAAAGAAAAAGACCGTATATTACGTGCTGGGAAAAGGAAACAGAAGACAGGGCACTATACTTTAAACTGGTAACAAGTGGTATTAGTATACTATACTATCTGAGAAATGGGGATCACATGTAAGTATATATGTAACTTGTCGCCCAGTCCTTGCATCTCTATTAAAAATTTTAAATGAGCAGTGGCAATGCAAGCAAGCAAAAGTAAGTGAATAGTCCAAGACTCCAAGGCAAAGCACATGGTTTAAAGCTGGTTATTTGGGCAAAGATAGCTAGCCCGGGAGGCTGCTATGCTTATGGACCACTGACCATGCATATATACTCAGAGTGGTTGTCAAGTTTCAAGGGCTAGCTAGCTTCTTGGAAGCTTGTAGATTCAGGCACGAATTAAACGAGTTGCGCGTTGCTTCTCCCTTGCGCAATGCAGAAACGGGAATCGGACGAGTCTTATTTATGGGGAGGCAAATTTAAATCGTTATGTATTTGGGGTTCATGATATATACTAGCTTGTTCCTAGTTAGGATAAGTACAGTTGGAAATACCACACAGTACACATGACATGAGTCAACACGCTACAGCGAAAGGATGAATGAGGAAACTGACATGCAACAAAAGCTTCTGTAGGTTTCTTCTACAATCCCACGGCCCAAAACGGGAGCGGCCTGCTAGAAGCTGAGCAATGCCGGCGCGTCCTGCCGGTCGGCCTTGTTCCCTCCCGGACGAACGCGCCGCCGCTCTTCCGGCCGGACGCGGGACCCCAAATCCCGGCTAAAACCCATGGGTCGGAAGCGGAAGCGGAAGCGGCGTGCCCACAAGGCCGAGTCGTCGGAGGAGCGAGCCGAGCAAGAAATGGCAGGAGAAGAAGTCGAGGAGGAGGACTCCACGGCGAACACACCGCTGGCGGCGGACGATGAGTGCGAGGAGGAGGAGGAGGCCATAGAGGGGCTTCTGGAGCCGTTCAGCAGGGACGAGCTCCTGGACCTCCTGGCCGAGGCCTGCCTCCGGGACCCCGCCCTCCTCTCCCGCCTCGCCGCCTCCGCGTCCTCAGACGCCGCCCACCGCCGCCTCTTCGTCCACGGCCTCGGCCCCTGCGCCACCACCGCTGCGCTGGCAGCCGCCTTCGCCCCCTTCGGCGCCCTCGACGAGTGCCACGCTGTTGCCGACCGCACCACCGGCCGTTGCCGCGGCTACGGATTCGTCACCTTCCGCTGCCGCTCCGCCGCGAGCCGCGCCCTCGCTGACGCCTCCAAGCGCGTCGGCGGCCGCCCTGTGGCTTGCCAGCTCGCCTCGCTCGGCCCCGCCGGTCCCTCCCCCGACCGCAAGCTCTTCGTGGACAACGTGCCCGCGCGCGCCGCGCACGACGGGCTAAGGGGTTTCTTCTCCAGGTTCGGCGAGATCGAGGAGGGTCCCCTCGGCGCCGACCGCGTCACCGGGCAGTTCCGTGGGTACGCCATCTTCTTGTACAAGTCGCCCGAGGGGCTCACGAAGGCGCTCGAGGAGCCCAAGAAGGTGTTCGACGGGTGCGAGCTCCACTGCCGGCGCGCGCACAGGGTGATCAAGAAGAATCACGTCTCCGCGGCCACACCTGAAGACGCAGGTGGCCAGAGCAATGGCGCTGGCGATGCGGCCTTGCCCACTGTCCAGCCGAAGGAGCTTGCATTGACATCCGCCACGCAGCCACTTCTTGGATCAAACCCGCCGGTTGGGTTGATGACAAAGGGGATTAGCGCAGCCACGGCTCTCTCTTCTCAGAATGCCGGGTCAGGTGGGGCTGGTCTGTTGGGTGCATTCCCTTCCACCACTGCATCTCTTTCCACCACGGTTGTGCCCTCTTCGCCGGATCAGAGCACACTGAGTAGCCATTCTGTAGCTGTAAAGAGTAGCCGTCTGTTTTCCATGGGCGCTTCGACTTCGACATCCCAGGCTGGCGAGGGATCAACTAGACCAGGCTTGATACAGCGCTACCTTGGACGATAGGTAAAAATAACATGATATCTTGCTAGCCTAGCAATGCAATGGAACATAGACGTATTGAGCTAAGTAGCAACTAAATGCATAATATCAGTGGTATTTTGTTCCCGAAAAGAAGGAAGACCTTTGGTTATTTAAGTGAATCTCATGGTTTGCAATTACTGTGGTTCTTGTCATCTGAAAAATGATTCTAATTATGAGGGAAGTGTGATGTTGTAAATGATGTAAGATCTTAGAGCAAACTTATAACCAATGACTGAATACAGCCTTGATAGCATCCTTGCGAACATTTGGATAATAATGAGTTAAGTTATGGTGACTGGCTTTCGGTAGGTCATTTGGATAATAAGGAAAATAAACCACCTCTCGCAAAATCTGCAGTCTTTTGAAACCTCTTTGGCCTCAATTTTGCTCGGATATCACTTTTTATGGGGCACAGGGATGAAGGAGAGATCGAGGAGGAGGCCTCTTTGAAGTTCGAAACTGAAGTTTCTGTCTTGCCATCAAACGGAAAGGCAACTTGCGAATACACGCTTTCTGCTGATTGAAACTTGCTTCTCCCTTGATGTAATCTCCGTTTGTTTATAGGCAGCTAGCTATTAATATTCTTGTTTCGCATTGCAAGGCTCTAAAATCAGCTTCGGAGAAATGAGAAATCCAGGTAATACCTGTCTTCCCTTTAGTACCGGGGTTTGCGAGTAGCTAACATAAAAGGAGAATGAATTATCAAGTACTCAGTTTTTTCACTTCTCCATTTGCTCTCTTATTGTGGCAAAGTTAGTCCAGGCGAGGAAAAAATCGAGTAAAAATGAAAGAAAAAAGAGAGACAAGATTTACACTTTCATATTCTTGCACTCTGTTTGATAAAGAAAATAAATGGGAGCTCTCTGCACAACAATGGTCTGCCTTTGTGGACTGTGCGACTGCTGCGGTCTTTGCGGATGCATTTGTACCAGAGCTGATTTTCAGCCAATGGATCAAATTTGAGTTCAATTTAGGCATCAGTAATTCATTATCATTCTCAGCGCGCGATGCGTCAAATTACAACTTTGGAAGAGTGAGCATAGAAACTAGAAGCTGTGATCGGAACAGTCTGATCGCATGATGCAAGGTTTCTAGTCAAAAATGCTCCAAGGCGCAAGCTTTTAAAGGTTGTTTGCACTGAATCCAACTTCAGATTCCTGCGGCCGGCACGTGCCCGCCATTGAAGCTGTGCCCCAAGGATGAATACGAGAAGAGAATTCACCACAGGCTATGGCCTCCTCGCCGCCTCGTCTGGTATAACCCATGTTCACCCTATTGCTCTCGCATATTGTTAAGCCGTCGCCGCCAGCCAAGGCCGGGCTCCCCAACGCCGGCTGCGCCCGTTGTGCGAGGAAGGTGTTCGACGGAATGCCGGAACGGGGTGCCGTGCCGTGGAGCGCATCGGCGGCACATTGCGGATGAGCTAGGAGGGTGGCTTGGCGAGGAGCCCAAGACGTCTCACCGAGATAGCCGTTGGGCCCAGTGGGGCGGCCGCTGCCCTCGGAGCGGTGCGCGCCGGCCAAGCGGGAGGCGCCAATGTCGTTGGGAGCTAGCGTGAATGCGTGAGGCTGTGCTGTGCTGTGCCAGTTCTTGGTAGGGCAGAGAAGCTGCCCGATATGGATGAATCTTGAGAAAGTTGAAACAAATAGCTTGCTCCGTGCACAGTTCATCACATCATGGCAAAAGCGGATGCACTTTAATCAGTACTTCATTCACCGGCCTGGGCTCTGGTTGTTCAGGCATATTCTCTATTGTCAATTTGTCATTCAGGCACCTGGTCCTCCCCCTGCACCAAGGGCCTGTCTACTGAAGGCAGGCAGACAGGCAAGACTCGAGCGGAAGACGTCTCTCTGGATCAATCCAGGGCATAATCTGACTAGGGCTGCACTCTCTTGTCGGGGCTGATTATGGATTTCCCATTTATGCCTTTTAATGGCCTGCTTCTGCACAAATTAGTTTTGCTGGTTTTGGTGGAATCTGAAGAGCATGAATGGTGGATGGGGGAGAGGGTTCTGAATTCTGAATCTCAGTGAGGTCATCCGCATAAATCCTGATCGGATTAGTAATCATTTCATGTCAGGTGATGAAAAGGTTCCTCCTAGCACTATGGCACCATCAAGCTGTGGACCTTACAGTTTTCACTGCAGTGGCCTTCTTGCACACGCGATCCACAATTCGGGATTGCTCTGTGTCAATTCTGCTGGCGTTTTGCGGTGGATGAGATATGTTACATGGTAAGTGAAGTTCATTTCTGGGACACCATAGTCAGTGCTTGTACAGATGGCAAAGTAATCTAGAAATTAAACTACAATGCGGCGCAGCATTTACTAGCACTATCTGGTGCGCTTCGCCTTATGCAACATTTGATCTGCCCTCCTGTTTGTAGAGGAGGAACGCAGTTACCCCAATTTTCATCTGTATCGCCTTCCACCACATCCATTCTCCCTTTGGCAGTTGAAGAACACTGAAGCCACAGGTGGTCCTAGATTGTAAAGTGCTGAGAAGTCCCTTGTGTTAAAATTTGGTCTCCATCCTGGTGCATAAATGGTCTGCCGGACGGACTGTCGGAAAAGCACAAAGACGAACCGATGTATTCCTGCGGTTGGCTTTGGACCTTCATAGCTGACTATCTCATTTCCTGAAATATAGTTTGTCGAACATTTCAGAGATTTATGTAAATATTATGCCTAAGCTTCCAAACATCGTTTTGTAAGCATTTGTGTTGGATCCAGTGTAGAATATATTTGGTGCTTTCAAGCTTCAAAGTCACCTTAAATCTGCTCAAACCACATTTATATATTGCAGACTGACAAACAGATTATACAAGTTTAAGCCAGCCATTTGAATATTTCTCTGCAATGGATCAATGCGGAAGCCAGTGAATATATGCTGCCTACTGTGCTGATCTGTGGTGAGTAATACATTTTTTACTTTGTGCACCTTTTCAGCAGTGATAATTTGCACTCTGTGGGTTGTACAGAGCAATTTGTGTTGTTAATGGAGTTGCAGATATTGGTACTATCGGGACTGCCAAAAGATGGATTCATTTTCAATGACTACTCAATTCTTAAAACATTTAAATCAGGGAAATGAGAGGTAAAAAGGGGAAGAACCCACCAAAACTTGCATTTGTTGATTCTGGAATGTCTGTCACCAACCTGTATGACATGCACACAACTGTAAGCAATACTTTTGCTTTGATGTTTAAATTCCAGTCGGAAATGTTTCAGGTCTTACCAATGAAGGTATTCTCTTTTGGTTGGATTGCATGGACTTGGTGAATCAGGATCCACCATCACCTATTGGTAAGCTTGTTATTGTTCTTTGTTAGAAGCATAAAATGAAATTCTTGTTTCATAAATTAATTATAAAATCAAGTAAAAATGATGTTGAATTGTTTATGCAGATAAACATTTCTTTGAAATGTGCACCACGATAGATTTTTTGCTTGTCCTCTGTCAAGGCAATTACATTATTTCTCTAAATTATTATGTCTGTATAGTTTGATTCTTAGGATCTGAGCTGTCCAATTTTTTTATACTCTTTTTTAGACAAAATGAAGTGTTGTGAAGAGAAGACTATTCAAATGTTAGTTTCTTAGTGCTGTTTTCAAAGCATCTTAATGAGGCCAGCAATTATGTGGATTATTCACAACAGATGACGCATTGCTGGAAGTAGTCGTCATGGTTCCAGGGTCACATAGCCTATACGTCTAGACTCTAGACCAATGTGTATAATTTTTATTGTTTGTCCGCATGCAAAGATGTTGGTGTATTTGCTTACAGTAGCAAAAACAAGGTGAACATCTTTATAGGATATATTGAAATAAAATATAGAAGTGCAAAAGGTCTTTCTCAATCAACAAGGACAGCTTTTAAATCTTCACAAAGTCAAGATTGTTGCCTTTCTGTGATCTATATATACTGAAAACAACTTCAAAGTGGTTGTACTTTGAAACGTTGTCTTGCTGCATGCCGTTTTAGAGAAAAAAAGGTGACCCAACTTGGTCCCTTGTATTGCAGTTTAAGGCTGTTTGGTTAGATCAAAGGTAGAAAGCTTTAAGTCATACTCAATTCTATAATGAGGTAGACAGGTTGTTATGAACTCACCAAAGTGTAAAGGGTCCTCATGTCACGCCCAGCAATCTCAATCCTGGGCTCATTCACTACTTGTGAAGGCCTGAGCTCAGATCCATTAGTCAGTTCTCTATTGTTGTATAGGATTCTGAGTGACGCTGATTTGGTAAATGGGTCCAAGATTTCTCCAACTACGTTGCCTACGACAAGTGGATCCCTTGACATAGTTAGCTACGATTGGTAGTCTTCAGGAGATAGGTAGTATTGCTCAAGAGAAGCTAACTTGGCCTTAAGTGTGAACTTGGGTGAAGTGCAGGGTACAGGTCTGTGCTCTATATATACTCGCAATCCCAAATGCTGGACCACTTGTGACGACCGAAACTATTAGCTCTGGAGTATGGACACCATGGTATCTTACTTTAAACTGCAAACAATGATATATATGGGTTGCCATCACTTGAAATATTTCGGGCTGTCCACTCTCTGGGCCTACACCAATGGAAGAAGTGCTCTGCAATTCCACGTAGGTGAATAAGATCTGATGTATCACACTTATTCCCTATACCTAGAGCCTAATAAATGGTTGTCAGTAGTGAAAAGGGGATTGCTTTTTGACTTGTCTCCCAGACTGATGCATTATGTTCTTCGTTTTCAGCTATAAACTTCCCATCCCTCGTTTTCACAGTAAAGAGTTTTAGGCAAATGCAAGTGTCATTTAAGTTTCATGCTTGCCTAAGGTTCTTTCCTTTTTCCCTCGGTCTTGTAACATGTTGTCTTATACATGCTAAAAAGTGATTATGTATCGGGAGGATCATTTGCTCTAAGTAGATTGAATAGCTAAGAGGTTTCTTAATTGGTATAAGCATGGTGGGATGAGAATACTATACTGCAATGATAAAAAGTGGTAGGGGGTTTTCTGTACAAATGTATCAATTGTTCGGTGTCTTCTCCTAAAATAATAATTTCCATGTCCCTGGATAGCACATCTATCAGTTGGATGCTCAAGATGCTAATAGGTGGTACAAGTGTATGGTCTATCTCCTTGCATGCCATCATATAGAATTCCGAATCATGTCCAGTTCGTTCCGCAAAGATTATAAACAAGAGCTGTTTGTTTTCACATAATAACACAATGATGATGAGGTGGGGCATCGGCATGTATTCAATCTCGTGTTCAATTTAATCATGCTAAAAGTTTGAAAACTGCTTCTCTCTATTTCTGCCAGCCAGGAGGAATTATCTTTTAGTCCTATGGCTTAAAACATTCGAAACAGACTTCCTAGGGGCTGTTTGAATGAAACTGAACAAATGATGTTGGTATTGCAATACTTTTAAGATCTGTTCTGATTTACCAACGTAAGTTGTGGACAAAGGTAATATTAGCTTTTTACCTTATTCTGTAACAAAGTGCTCTTTTTTTCTTTGGTGTGGAACAGATATATCAATAATTATAAAGCCATAGATTCATTTGCCTTTGCCTCTAAAATTTCACTAGCTTTTGTTCTGTTGACATATTATAATGTTATCCTAGATCATGCTGTGTTTCTGGGATTATGCTTGTAACTGACTGCATAAGATCATATAACTTCTAGTCATTATATGCCTCTTTATATTGTTCCGTTCCTATATGAAAAATAAAGGATCTATTAATTAGTTTATATTGCACAACGAACATATCTTAGTACAATTGACTAGCCATATTTGAAGTTAAAATGTCCATGTCATACTTAAATATTCTGTTGAAGGATATTGATTCTGATGTCTAATGTGCATGTGTTGCAAACGCATCCACGCAACCACATTCTACTTAAATTTATCTCTTCTGTTCCAGTTTATCTGATGGAATATGATCTTTGAGGATGAGACCTCAATATAAGTTCTTGTGAGCACTTGCAGAAGTTTATTTGTTCTTTGACATATGTGCCATTCCAACTGTGTGATGGAATATCATTTGCAAAAGATTCTGCCCCCAGTTGCTGTTCTTTTTTCTTAACGAAAAAAAAGCTGTCTACGGCAGCTAATATGGACTTCAGATAAATGAGGGGCAATGGTGTGTTAGATAAGGTCTACATTGATCTTGACTAGCAGGGGACCATAAAATCTCATTTTATTCATCTGATACTAGCATTCTGCAGGTTTTCAGCTGTGCAAGTTTCATCAGTTTCTGCGTCATAAGCCTGAAACTACTTCCAGAGCTTGGAGCAAGAAGCTTTACACTTTGATGTAAATGACGTAGGGAGTTATCTCTCAAACCTAAATGTTAAACAGTAGTGCCAATTTTGCGTGTTCCAAATAAGTGGTGATAAGAGTTTAGTTCGCATGATGATTGATCATGAACACTTAAATTTGATAAAATCTATGGATCTCTTTTCCGTTAGGTTATCTTTACACAATCTTGAATCTTGACCAAGGAATAAAGCAGCTCGGCCCTTCACGTGGGCATATATCCCCCATTAATCCAGCCACTCCAACGGTGAATGGAACTAGGAAAATGACGGACATTACATGGGTTGTCAAAGCACAGAAATGCACATTTGACACAGAAACCTTCAGCATGTAATTGCATGAAACAGACACGAATATGGAAATAAAATCCAGAAATGGAAAAAGGAAAAAAAACATCCTGCCAGGTTTAGCATTTCACCGGCTACAGTCGATGAAAAATTGAATTTTGCTTCATTGCTGCGTTCTGCCATTGCTCGCTTTTGAAAAATTGGATTATACTCTCCATGGTTATCACGGCGTTGTCTGGACGTCTCAGCGGCCGGAGGGAGACGTCAAGATCTAGCGCTCGACTGGAGAGCATTAGGCGACCGTCTGGATGTCGCGACGGCGCGACTAGGCGTCCAGTCTAGACGTTGCGGCTGCGGAATGTTCATGAGATCGGGTAATAATAGAGGACGAGAGTCATGGGATGAAGGGATGGGAGGCTAGGTAACCCTAGCGCATGGAGAGGAGAGGGAAGAGAGCTCCGCAGCCAAGTCTGCCACCTCTGTCGCCTCCACCGATCGGTAATCCCCCTCCGCCTCCACTGCGGTTGTTGCTACCGTCGTTGCTGTTGCTGCTGCCTCCGTCTCCACATCCCCCTCCCCCTCCCTCTTTGCCTCCGCCGCCTCCATCGACCGCCGTCGTCGTTGCTCTGCTCCCACTGCTCCTCCTTTGTTTGGTCGTCTAACTGTCCTCTAGACATCTAGGCAATCCGGAGGCCCCTCTCTGCTGCCTTCATGCTCTCAGAGGGAAGTTGGAGGAAATTTAAGCAATCACTATACATCAATATTACCCGGGGACAGTAAAACTGTACAAAAGAGTAACAGCGCAAGACATCAAGACTGTTCGGGTAATGCTGGTATGTACTACACTTCTATCAACTACCTAGCCATTTTGTCATTGCCTGTAGTGTAGCGCTATTTGCCATTGATGAAGATGTAGGCTGCCATGCCATGACAGTTGAACGGATCAAGAAAGATTGCATGGCGGATCTGGACATGGATCGGAAGAATCCCGTCCGGAAACGACTAGCAGCGTGTACTTGAGCTACAAGGCCTAAGAGTTGAGCTACCGGAGTAGGTGGTATTTGCTGCCAAGATAGCCGGTATCTAGATAGCGTACGTGCGGCATTGGTACATGTATTGCAAGTTGCAGATCGTCTCTGCTCTGCTCTGTCCATCAAGGCATCAATGGAGAGTGTGTTTCGAGCCGAGTGCCACGCGCCGGAGATGGATATGAGCGTGATCGCCGCTTAGCTTGCTCGCTTCATCCAGTGTGCTGCGTTGCGTCGCAATCTTATCAGTTTCCTACAGGTCTGGAGAGAGAGGTCAATGGCGAAGAAAGACGCACAGAAGAGCCGGCGTCATGGCACTCACGCACGACGGCACGAGCACGCTTCTAGTAAGCACCTTGGTACTCTTCTTCTACGTGATAGCGAAAAAAGTCGTCCACGATATCGGTGCAAGGCTAGACCTACTCTGGCCCGCTCTGATGTAGCCGTGTAGCGTAGGCCGGTTTCGTTGGGTACCTACGGTAACTTTGTGGAAATCCGTTTTCTCAATAAACGACTCGATTCTTTACAATAGTGTCTCAGCTGCAATAATGAATAATAATATAAACAACACGGGATAATTTGAAGGTCTCAGATCTAGATCCGACGACCAATAAGAGACTAATTAAGTTACAGTCTCACTGCAAACTGCACAGGAATCCAACCCGCCTATTCGAGGCTTATGCCCCGTTGGAATGACACCAGGGAATTTTTTTGCACATAAAAAAAATAAATTGATTTCTATGAAATTCATGCTTTAAAAGGCCCTTTAGCTTCTTGGATTGTTGGCGAGGCAATAGCTTACTCATGCGATGGTCAATAGCTGGCCGGAGAGGATAATCAGTCACACTGGGATCGAAAGACGAAAGATTTTGCCAAAAAAAATAGCGGGGTAGAATTTCAGCCCAGGTCGGCAGTTTCAGTCCGCTCTTCATGGGAGGTACAAGAAAAAAACACACTGGATACAGATTTATGTTCACTCCCAGATATTTCCTGAACCGAGCAACGATCAATCACGCTCCGAACGCTTTGCCCCTTGCATCCGTTGCAGCCGGTACGTCCTCGTCAGGGCCGAATTCTGAGGCCGCTCGCAGCAGCGGTTCAGTGTAACTGGCAATGATCTGAGTTCGCAATCAGCAACTTGGTTAAAGAAAGACGTATCATGCCGTGTGCGGTGTAACATCGTCACCAAGCTGATCGTTAGGAAATAGCCCATGCTCCGTGGTATTTCTGAACTTGCGTGAGCATCCAGCAGCAAAAAGGAGAGAAAAAAAGCCGATCTTGCTATCCGGCCACAGGCCGGATCCTACAACAGCATATCCTGATCATTGTTTCTGATAGGCTGATATGATCTGACCATCATTGTCATTTCACGGCGATGCGATGCTTATTAGGGAACAAGCCGTAGTCTCCGCTGAAAGCAGATTTTGGAAACGAAGCCGCAGTCTCAGCTGAAAGCAGCAGATTTTGGAACCATCACATTCAGATATTGTTCTACTTAAAAGAAAAGAGAGCAATAAACTTATCAAGCACTATGCAGTGGAGAGCCACATGTTCTCTGGTGCTATGAGGCCCAAGTTGCAGTACAGAAAACTCTCTCAAATTTTCTATACTCTGGGTATCCATATCTTTTACAATATATAGAATGAACATATGAAAATGATATGTATAGTCTTAAAAAGTACTTTCGTAAATTATAAATTTGTTAGATTTTATAGTTCTATTACAAGATAAATTAGTGATCAAAATTGCGTATTGAGAATCTTATTAATGTCCAAAACAATATTCTTCAAGGTTCGCAAGATATATAGGCCCTCTTTGGCACAGCTTTTGGATTGGTTTTTTCCTAGAAAAAGCTACAAACTATGCCAAACAACTAGCTTCTAGTTTAGCTTTTTGTCTAAATCCAGCCTTATTTGTAAAGAAAAGCAGAAGCTTCTAGAAAACGACTTTTCAGTACAACCAGCTAGAAGATAGCTTTTGCGTAAACTCAAGCCGTGCCAAAAAGGGCAATAGGAGGTCCAGTTTATTTCGCAGGGCCAGGTCATATATACCTTGTTTACCTTCACGAGCATTAAACAAACTTCTTCGTGGCCATCAACGTTATCTTTCGTATCTAAGACGATTAACGATGGCTAATTGGCTACACTGGTAACATAATCATACCGCTACGGACCACCAGCATCATAGAGTCGCGGTTAAAATATATACCTTCAGAGGCTCATGATTCTCTAAACCCTTTGCCCAACCATTGTTCTGACTAGATCTGGGCATTAAAGATATTCTGTGATAATACATAACAACGACTCGATGCGCAATGCATGTGTTCATCTTGTGAATGAAGTTAATTAACTACAATATTGATCGTCCTAAATTTCCGATAATAAAGTATATCAACACCGGATCGATGCACGCATCTTGCACTCGTCAGTCGTCACATCAAATCTTCGAAAGGACCCAGCTAGATCTCTCGTCCGTAGGCTACGCAAGCAGATTATATGAAATAATATCCCTTTTCGATGGCGCAAATCTGGGCCTAGCTGCAGTTGCAGCGTACGCTCATTTCGAGCAAGTCAACCGTCGACCGTCGGCGTTCCAGAATTGTTTACTCGAACGTGCGATCTCTCTGCCGGCCGTCCTCTCGCTTTGCATCACATTCTTCGCCGTTGCGAGATGCGGTTTTAAAAGCATCACTACGCCAAAACCTGCAATAGGTGACGGTCTATTTGTGGCGGTTTTTTTTAAATCGCCACAAAGATAATTATTAGTGACGGTTCTATTTCAAAAATAGCGGAAAAAATATCAGTGACGGTTCTATTCTCGAACCGTCACTGATAATTAATTATCAGTGGCGGTTCAAGGATAGAACCGCTCATCGATAACTAAATACATATCGATGGCGGTTGGAGGCTAGAACCATCGCGATAACTAGGTTATCGATGGCGGTGCTATCCTCCAACCGCCATCGACTTATTGATTATCCGTGGCGGTTCTATCCTCGAACCGCCATCGATAATGATTATCGATGGCGGTTCGAGGATAGAACCGCCACGGATATGTTATCGATGGCGGTTCTAGTTAAAAACCGCCACTAATAATATTGCCTATAAATAGGTGGTCGATGCGACTGGTCTTCTTCTTCCGAGAGCAAACCAAAACTTCTAAATTTGATTTCGTTTTCTCCAATTCTTGTGCTTGTACTTCCTCTAGTTGTTCCTTGGTGAGTTATTTTTCTCCTCTCTTGATTTGTGTTAATCTTGTTGCAATTTAATTTTAAACCAAGTTTAATTAGGATTTATATGTAGATGAGATGAAAAATTTAGATTTTGTTTATTTTTATTTAGCTACCATTTTGTAGTTGATGAATTTATTTCCTAGCTAGGTTCATTAGATGATGTTGTGTTCCTTTTATAGATGATGAATTATGATTAAGCATATATTTAATATTAATTGCATTTTAAGTTAATTTGATACATGATGAATTTATTATCTAGCTCCTTTAGATGATAAGTAATTAGATTGGTTTTTTAATTACTATTAATTGGGTTCTATTAGTGTACGGACATATACATCTTGCATATATATGAATTTATTATCTAGCTCTTTTAGATGATAAGTAATTAGATTAGTTTTTAATTACTATTAATTTAGTTCCATTAGTGTACGGACATATACATCTTGCATATAATAAATTTATTTAATTAAGATTATTGGGTATTAATATAAATGAAATTTTAGTTAATTTGGTAGGTGGGTGCTCATCATTTTTAGATGATGAATTTATTATCTAGCTTCTTTACAGAAAAGTATTCAGATTAGTTTTTAATTACTATTAATTTGGTTCCATTAGTGCGGACATATATTAAATTTATTTAATTAAGATTATTGGATATTAATATACATGAAATTTTAGCTAATTTGGTAGGTGGATGCTCATCATTTTTAGATGATGAATTTATTATCTAGCTCATTTAGATGATAAGTAATTATATTAGTTTTTAATCAATTTTTATATGTTAATTAATTTTAGATGAACCGGAGATGGATGTACAATGCGAACCGTTACAGCCGAGATTACATCGATGGGGTATCCTTTTCTAAGAGCCACTGAGGAGAACAAGTTGCACAAGAAGGCGGAGTACATACATTGTCCATGCATTGATTGCAAGAATGAGAAAATGTTTTGGACAAAGAGCACATCCACTTGCACTTGATTCAAGAGGTTTTGTACTTGGCTATACACGTTGGACAAGTCACGGTGAAGAGGAAAACATACATGAAGGTGATAACGTATTGGATGATGGGGAAGGCATTATGGCAGCTGACATCAGTTATGGATCTGATGAGGATAGGTTGGACATTGATGACGATAATAATCTTGCTCAGATGTTGCGCGATGCAGAAGGGAACTACACTAGTCAGAGAGAGTTTAATCAATTCAAGGGTTTGTTGGACGACTCGGACACACCTTTGTTCCCGGGTTGCAAGGAGGAATACACAAAGTTGCACACCGTGCTTTCACTTCTAAAATTGAAGGCAAGCAATGGTTGGTCCGATAAAAGTTTCACGGCGCTATTACAACTCTTAGCGGACATGCTTCCGGATGGAAGCGTATTGCCGATAACCACTTATTTAGCTAAGAAGGTTGTATGTCCATTGGGATTGGAAGTAGAAAGAATACATGCATGTCCAAGCGATTGTATACTCTATCGCAAAGAGTATCTGAGACATGCATGTATGTCCGTGTGCAAATCATCACGATACAAGCGTAAAGGCCATGACAATGAGGGCACCGTGGTGAAGAAAGGGCTCCGCTAAAGTGGTGTGGTATTTACGGTAATACCTCGGTTGAAGCGTTTATTTGGAAACAAAAGCATGCCCAATCGATGCGATGGCACTCGGAAGAGCGTAAAAGGATGGAAAGTGAGACACCTGCTGATTACGCGGTGGAGAACCATCGATAGGCTCTTTAGGATGGACTTGAGAATGAACCGAGGAATGTAAGGTTTGGGTTGAGTACGGATGGAATGAATCCTTTCGGTAACATGAGTAGTATTCATAGCACTTGGCGTAACTCTGTATCTACAACCTTCCTCCTTGGTTGTGTATGAAACGAAAGTACATTATGATGTCATTTGCTTATCCAAGGGCCGAGACAACTGGCAATGATATTGATGTATACCTACAACCATTGGTGGAAGATCTTGTGATCTTGTGGAGCGAAGGTGCATGGTATGGGATGAGTACAAGCGAGTACTTCATCCTACGGGCATTGTTGTTTTGCACCATCAATGATTTCCCTGCCCTTGGTAACCTATCCGGTCGTACTATAAAGGGGCCAAAGCATGCCCCAATGCATGGATGAAACCGCTAGTGTGTGGCTCAATAACTCGAGGAAAACCGTGTACATGCATCACCGTAGGTTCCTTCGCAGGAATCACCCCTACCGCAATATGAAAAAACAATTCGACGGGACAAAAGAGGATGGTATAGCCCCAAGGCCTCGTCGTGGGAAGAGGTATATGATATGGTTAAGGATATTAATGTCGTACTTGGAAAGGGAGATAGTAATAATACATCGAGGTCTCGTACTGAGAAGACCACATGGAAGAAGAGATCGATATTTTGGAACTTGCCCTATTGGAAGGACTTAGAAGTTCGACACTGCATAGACGTCATGCACGAGAAAAATGTATGTGATAGCTTGATTGGTCTTTTCTTTGAACATTCCTAGCAAAACTAAGGACGGACTAAAGGCACGAAGGGACCTGGAAGATATGAAAATCAGAGCTGAGCTACATCCTCAGGACACCGGGAAAGGGCGACTTTACCTTCCCCAAGCTTGCTACACTCTTTCGAAGAAAGAGAGAACAGAACTTTGCAAATGCTTGCATGGTGTGAAAGTTCCGTCCGGTTACTCATAAGCATCAAGAAACCGGTCTCGATGAAAGATTTGAAGTTAAGCGGCATGAAGTCTCATGATTGTCATGTGATGATGACACAAATGCTTCCTATTGCAATTAGAGGTATTTTGCCTGAAAAGGTCCGAGAGGCAATCATGAGGTTGTGTTTCTTCTTCAACACGATTTCACAGAAGGTCATCGATCCCATCGGACTTTCTGAATGGCAGAATGATGTGGTCAAGACACTATGCCGCTAGAGATGTATTTCCCTCCATCATTTTTCGATATAATGGTTCATCTCATTGTTCACCTTGTGAATGAGATAAATGTATGTGGCCCCGTATTCTTGCATCAGATGTACCCGTTCGAAAGGTACATGGGTATCCTGAAGAAGTATGTACGCAATCGATCTCGTGGGAGGGTGCATTGTGGAAGGTTATGCAACCGAGGAGGTTATCGAGTTTTGCGTGGATTACATGGAGGGGTGGAACCGGTAGGAGTGCCTGTATCTCGACATGAGGGTAGGCTGGCTGCGAAAGGGACGATTGGAAGGAAATCAACAAATTCTTACGATCATGGATTATCCGAAAAAGCTCATTTCACGCTTTGCAATGATCGGTTGAGGTGTCCTCGTATATGGACATGCACAAGGATAAGCTACGAGAGGAAAATCGTGGACGATCAGAGGTTTGGGTAACAAAAGAACATAACCTTTTGTTCAATCATTGGTTCAAAGAGCATATGACTGGGAAAGAAACGAGTGTCATGTTGAGGTGGCTGGCAAAAGGGCCATCAGGTACAATCTTGACATGGCAAGGATACGACATAAATGGATATACCTTTTACGAGATCTCGGGATAGCAAAAGCACTTACCAAAATAGTGGTGTTCGCATAGATGCCTATGACAACACAGCAAAGAAGAAGAGTAGTTTCTATGGGTTCATAGAAGAGATTTGGGAGCTCGACTCTTCGTATTTTTAAGATCCCAATGTTTCGGTGTTGTTGGGTACAACTCCCAAAGGGTGTCAAGGTGGACAAGTACGGCTTCACTACTTTGGACATCGAACATGTCGGATACAGAGATGAACCATTCGTACTTGCGAAGCAAGTAGCACAAGTCTTCTATGTAATCGACCCTGCAGATAAGAAGCGCCATGTAGTTCTTCAGGGAAAAGAAGGATCGTCGGAGTTGAGAATGTCGTGGATGAGGAAGAGTACAACTAGTTTGATGAGTTGCCTCCTTTCGTAGATGGCAACATCGTGGCTCGAGGAAGAAACCACTCAGGAAGCTACCTATCATCGCGACGATCATGAAGAAGGGCAAATTGTGAAAGAAAATAATTAGCTATATACGAGTAATAGCAAAATATCAGAGGCGGAGCCAGCTCTCAGGCGAGCGGCGCCTTCCGGATCGCCGGCGATGACCAGGCCGCACAAGTCTTCTTCTATGTAATCAACCCTAATGATGACCACTGTTGAAGATAATCTTGTGCATGGTAGTTTAAAGTCTGTTTTCGGTTTTGTTTCCTAGCTATGTGCTAGTTTTTCTGGTCTTTGAGTCAGTTTTGGACTTTGCTAGTTTTGATGATTGTTTCAGTGTCTGAAGAGTACTTGTTTGTTTTGCCGGATGACAAAATAGTGTTCTATCCGGTTGAAAGTTTGGAGAGTTTGTTGAGTCCATCAGGTGAAAGGAGTCCGGATTCTTTCCTGTAAACTGCTTATGTATTTGCTTTACAAGTATTAGACAAAATCAGAAAACGCTGTAATTGCGCAGCACCAAAAACTAGGTCTTCTGAACTCAGCGCTGCTATTCGACAATACAGCGTATAAGATTCAGAAACAAATTTCAGGGTATAGAGGCACATCAGTGGCGGTTCTCCAAAAGAACCACCACTGATAACATTATCTGTGGCGGTTCGTATAAAGAACCGCCACTGATACAGTTATCTGTGGCGGTTCAAATAAAGAACCGCCACAGATAATATATTATCAGTGGCGGTTCTTAAAAAGAACCGCCACTGATACAGTTATCTGTAGCGGTTCGTATAAAGAACCGCCACAGATAATATATTATCAGTGGCGGTTCTTAAAAAGAACCGCCACTGATACAGTTATCTGTGGCGGTTCGTATAAAGAACCGCTACAGATAATATATATATCTCGTGGCGATTCGTACAAAGAACCGCCATCGATAAATTATCGTGGTGGTTCGTATAAAGAACCGCCACGGATAATCAGATAGTGGCGGTTCTTTTTAGAACCGCCACCGATAATGCCCGTCTATAAATAATAGATACCGCCGCTTCTAACTCACCTAAACCCTTAAACTCCCGCCCTTCTCCGCGCGAAACCCTTAAACTCCCGCGCTCGGCGCCTTCCCGCGACGCCTCGCCCCGCGCGCGCCGCGCCCGTCCTCGGCGCCGCCGCCCTCGACAGCGCCGCCCGTCGCGCCCTAGCCCGACGACGCCCGCACTGACCCTCGCCGCCACGGTCGCCGCCCCCGCGCCCTTGCCCGACGCCCCCCGCGTAAGTGCACAAATAGTAGCTATCACAGTTGGTGAAATGTATGCTTGATGTCGTGCTCACTGCTGAAAATGTCAAAACATAAAAGCTATTATCTAGTTTTTGTAACAAAAACAATTATTCTGATGCATAAATTCAAGTCTGGAGTATTGAGAAAATTAACCAAGAAACTGTACTGAAGAATTATCTTGTGATCCTTCCAAACATCTTTCAACCCTAAAAAAAGCACAGCAAGAATAAGCTACACTTTGATCATTGTTGAGTGATTCCTATCGCAGATAAAGCACATATTGCTATTACCAAAAGTAAAACAATGCACTTAAACGTCCATTTACTATCTTACAGAGAGATCAAAGGTTGCTAAATGAAAGGAGAAATTAGTACTGCAAAGCATATATCAGAAACTGATGTCTGAACAAATGAGAACATTTTCCACTAAATTCTAACTCCTTATCAACAGCAGCTAGTACTTTCTAAGTTGCAGAAACCCAGAACATTTATCTTAGTAAATGAAAAAGTAACTATCACATATTGGATAAGAACACTGGTACATAAGAAATAAATTTACCCATATATTTAGAGGCTGATGTGACACAAGCATGATAACCATAGGCATTAGAACCCCACAGCTGCTCATCTGATAAGGAAACATCTACAGATTAGCAGTAGAAAGCGGTCTGCATATAAGATGAGATCAAGGGTTATGAATGCATGCCTCTCAACATTAATAAAAGTGGTCTGCATATGTTGATATTTAGTTTCATCTATTCATTTCATACATTGGAAGTTCGAAATAAGAACAAAATTGTTTGGCTACGCTGCTAAATGTAGCATTTTATCACGTCAAAAGAAAGCCACAATATGCATGACAACATAGGTAAATTTAAGGGCGTGATTTGGCTCAGGAAATTAAAAAAATGATAGTGGTTTCAGATTTTGCAGCTCAAGAATAGAAGAGAACATTTACCAGACATCCCATCCGAAGGAACATAGACCGGCAGCTTCAATGGTAGCTTGTAGCGTAGGAGGCAGCCCTTGTGCCACAGCAATCTCCCCAGCTCATCCTCCCACACAACCTCCGGTCCTTCCACCGCTTCCAATCCGTTGCTTACAGAAACAAGAAATTGAATCTTCTCAATGTTCGCATCCACGTAGCCTCCCACCATGCCATGGCTCACCCTCTCGTTGAACAACCGCTCCTCGGCACTGGCTAGCTCGAGCCTTCATCGGTGTCCGCTTTGAAATTTGCACTCAAGATGTCGAATCCCGTTAGGAGCAATTTCAGGATTTCATCTGCACACCGCACCAGAGACTGTAAGATCAGATAATGTATGCGCTGAAGTATGAGTAAGAAGAGTGGTCGGGGGTCGACGGGGACGGCGACGAGGGCGGAGCTCAGAGGCCGACGAGGATGGGGATGGGGGAGCTCAGGGCATAATAATATGTATCACTCCTTTTGAGAACATAATAATAGGAAGTTACTTACAATTAAAAGTGATATATGGCAAGTCTGAAATCTGAGTATTGGATCACTCTATTATCATACTGTGATGTCTCTTTTGACTACTACCTAATTTTACTTCACACCCTGATGTTTAATCATGTGTTGTTTCTAGATTGCTGAACATGCCGCTGTCTAATCATTTCCTAAGACTTTTATAACTATCTTGTGAAATTCTATTCTGTTTGTGGTTGGGTATACACTTAATGAATGGTTAAAATCATTTATACTTATTAGACAGACACATTACTTCATTCTTCGCTTCTACCATATTTTAGGCCTAGCTAAGAATGCTACGGATCATCTTCCACTTGTTGCATCTGCATGCTTTGTTCTGTAGTCATCCACTTGCCCTACATGTTTTCATCTTCCACTTGTCCTACATGTTTTATTTAGATTGAGTTTCATTAATGCAAACCATGGGCGTTGCAAGGTGTATGTGTGTAGCATTTTAGTGCTCACTGTATGCACCATAGCTACATATTGGGTCCACAAAATTTACAACCAATCAGAACTAGTTCAAGAGTTAATGCTTGCTTAATTAGTTTTGTTCTGAGCTAATTAAGTATCTTGCTCTTGCAAAATCATTTTCATCTTAGCAACACACAATATTACACACAGGACAGTACATCTGTACTTTGAAATTCCATGAGATGATTCTGTAATAATTGACGAAAATTATGTTTCGGGTTGAACTGTAGTTCTAATGGAGCCCGAAACCGAGCCTATAGTGGAGGAGAGCCCGAGCAGGTACCTTACCCTCCACCCAACCACCGAAGGTGCCGAGGCCTCCACCGCTGTTGCAGATGATGCTCCTGTTGCAAGACGCCGAGGACGAGGAAAACTAAGAAGCTCAAGGCGGCACACCATCTCGAGGTCTTAGATCTGGGGCCTCTGTTGCACCGAGAAAATCAGCGATAAAATACAGGTCAACATGCGGGTACATCGTAAGGGATAAAGTGCCAATCACCTATTCGGATTGGCATAAAGTGCCCTGAGCCACCAAAGAGGATCTCTGGGCGAACTCAAAGAAACCTTCGAATTCCCGAAGGAGCCGAAGATCTTGTGCGTCGCGGCGCATTGATGACCATGGATGCGGCGTGGAGAAACTTCAAGCGGTGAACACAAATTATGTGAAGCAAAACCGGTCGACCATCGGAGAGTACCCAAGATTGGAGCCATATTGGGATGAGTTTGTGGCGATGAAGCAATCGGAGCGACAAGGAAGTCCAAATGAGGACCACATTTGCATCGCAAGAAGGAATACTCACCCCACGGACTTGCACGAGTGGGTGCGGGGTAAAATTGCTCAATGGGAGAGGCAAGAATTAGAAGCGGTCCAATTGGCTGGCACAAGTCCCTTGATCGGACTACTAGACCGAGTGAAGCACTACGTGCTAGCGAGGGCAGATATGTTGTCTACTGGGGGTTTATCATTCAAGAGCAGTGAAGACGAAGCAATGACGCAACGAGTTCACGAGTTTCACGCCCAGTCCACCCAAGGATCTTTTCACCCAGACAGGGAGAAAGACGAGCTAACAGCGGCCCTAGGAAACAAAGAGCACCCTGGTCGGACACGAGGCGTCGGGGTCAAGGTTCCATGGAGGAGTGGATTCCCTGAGCACGGAGACTCTTATAGGAGTCGGAAGAGAGCTAAAGATGAGCGGGCTGAGAAGGAAATGGAAATGATGAAGGAAAGGGTTCTGCGAGAAATACAAGGCACCATTGAAGAACAAGTTGAACGACAAGTACAACAAGCCTTGAGTCAGTCGCAGGCCCACAACGTTTTCTCGATCCTACAGTCGTCGCGGCGATTCGCGGCGTCCACGCCATTAGCGGCGGACAACAACCATTATCCTGTGGATGACATACAGGACCCCACACCTGTCGACTCAACGTGCGTGATGAACATATTTATGCAGTGCGCTCACGGGGTAGTCTATCCGTGCCAAGAAGGGTGTCTGCACAATACCCGATAGCGCCGAGTTATGCAAAGGTCCAAGTGGACACGGTATTTGCACAGTTTGCTGAGATCGGACTGGAAAAACCCACCAATGATGAGATAACTACTCTAGGAAGTGCCGTCCACTCATTCATCCAATGGCGCAAGCGTGACATCGTCTTGGACCATGCAGTGCCATCCTCTCTGCGAGACAATCCTCGCATCCGTCACCAAAGACCGAGAGTGAAACGGGAAGAAGCAAAATGATGTAGAAAAGAAATGCATTGAGGACCCCATCAAGATGGCCACCGTTAGTACTCCAAAGCGAAAACCTATAACACAGGTACTTCAAATGACAAACCTACAACCTCGATCCCAAAATTGGCACATTAGACAAGTCAGATCGGCCGGATCAAAGTGAGGCGGGATCGAGTATGATGTCGTCGACAAAAAGTAAGGGCAAGGCGAAGTCGATGACCAAGATGATCAACAAAGATTGAAATTCGAGGTAGGAAGCCCTTGGTCACCGCTTGAAGTTAAAAGTCTAACACCCATGATGCAGCGATTACATGCATGGTACTTAGATCGATCCAACCAAGGCGTACTCCCAAAGATGATCACCGCAATTTTCCGTGAGAACATTTTCACCATGAGGGCCATGGCTACTTCTTAATAGAATTCGATAACTTGCACAACTTGTTCTATCACGGCGCCCTCGACATATCTTTTTGAGATCTTTGGTCACGTAAGTGTCTAATATATTAATCTTGGCCTACATTCACGTAATAACGATAAATTTCATGTCTAACTAATTCGTTATATAGATACGAGATGATT
This sequence comes from Otatea glauca, assembly GCA_036346275.1. Taxonomy (NCBI): domain Eukaryota; kingdom Viridiplantae; phylum Streptophyta; class Magnoliopsida; order Poales; family Poaceae; genus Otatea; species Otatea glauca. Next base: position 57,234,723 of record CM070713.1, read on the forward strand.
GAAGTACGAAGAACCAAGGGGCCAGTGGGATTCCTCGACCCGGGAGCGGTTTGCCAACATGAAATCAAAAGAGTACCAAAGGAGGTCGAGGAGTACGTATATAAAGTTTTGATTAAACTACAAGACAAGGAGTTTATACTTTTGCCATACAATTTTAAGTAAGTTGCTCACTAGCTAGTTAAATTACTCGTTTATTTCGTTATTTACTCTGATGTAAGGACTAATGACTGGCATCATGCATGTGTATGTAGCTTCCATTGGATTCTCGTAATAATTCATCCAGAAAAGAGCAAGATGCTGATCATGGATCCACTAGATAAACCTAAAAAAGACTTTGAAGAGATGACACATTTAGTGAATTAGGCATTCAAAAGATATTGTCAGAAGAGCTCGAGATACCGCCCATACCACAAATCCCTTACAATCCGTACGAAGTTTCCGGTACGCACGAAAGGAATACTCTTATATCATATTTCATAGTAAATAGCTCCTTCGACGACATCTTAGTTCATTCGATTTTGCGGTGTCACAAGCGGTAGAAAGGAACAAATTTATGTGGGTACTTCGTGTGCGGATGCATGCGAAATCTTATCATGCACAATAAAAGACAATGGCGTAGAGGTCACTCATGCTGACATGACACATTGATTCACACCACTCAATTTCTATATTCTCTCTTAATTTTGTTTTTATACTTACAGTACCTCAAGTTGTCTACGGTAGGATTGCTTCCTTACAAATCCAAGGCATTCGAGGGCAGCGCCTACTTCATCATGAAGGAAATAATCAACAGAAATGGCGAGTTTTATGACGAAGACAACAACGATCCAGTCATCCATACTATTGTCCCAAATCACATGTCTTCAACCTCCGAAGACCCGTAGGCTTCTAGTTTACCTCCACTAGTTTAGGCTTTTTTACTTCAATTCTGTTTCATTACAAAGTGTAAATAACTCTTTGTTCCTTTCAAATGGGAATCCCTTCTTTTGCCAATGTCACTTATTTTGTCAGTGGTTGTGGTAATGTAGCATGTACTTTTGTCTTCTTCAGGAACACACACACATGCGAGTGACACTTCTAAATATACTTTTTGAGTGTAGCATGTACTTTCGTCAATGCCACTTCTTTTCTTAGTGGTTGTGCTAGTGTAGCATGTACTTTACGAGTGAATCATGCTTTTCTTGCTTATCATGCTGGTTTCTTCTTAGAAATAATTGCTCATCGTGGATCAAGTGCTTCACACACAAAATAAATCTCAAAACCGAATAACTCTAGCATGGAGAAACTCATGGCTCGAAGAATGAAAGGGCGCACTCTTGATGGGCTTAGTGTCATGGTCATCGATGAAGATAAACATCATGCAAATTTGGCAAGGTCTATGCTCAGTAAACTCAACTTTTATGGTAGCGCCATCAATTCCTGCCAGCAATCCATGTCTTGAGAATCATGCACAAGATGTAGGGAAGCTCTTAGTCACCGCTTCGAAGTTAAAAAGTCTAACACCCATGATGCAGCGATTACATGCATGGTACATGGATCGATCCAACCAAGACGTACTCGAATGATGTAGCCAAGACGTACTCCGAATGATGCATGGTACACCCATGATGCAACGATTACATGCATGGCACAAGAATATGGCATTATCTACATGCTATCGCAAATCTCGTGTGAAAAGCAATTCAGTAAGAACAATATCTTTTATATCTGAGTGGACACATCTTCATGCGTGTCGATGTGCAAATATAATTGCATCTAAGTTTCTTTTAGTCTGATTATCCAACAATAAATTAAATGCATGACCTAGGCTACTCCTATCACTATAGCACAACAAAGATATAAATCAAGAACTAAAATTAGTAAATGGTATGGTGTAAAGTCTGCTATCCCTTGTTCTTGTTTGCAATTATGGATCTTCCATTTTGAAAATCTGTACGTATTCTGCTTGTTTGGTGCTATGTCCATTGAAAGACCAAAATTGTTATTTTTACCACACATGGTGAGATATTTGTTTGATCGACCTCAAGTGGCTTCTTTTGTTTGTGTAGGCAATAGATCAGAAATGAAATCAAGGGGTGACAGGGAGATGGACAACCAACACATCCTGCAAATGTAAGAGAAGGAAGTCGTGTCATCTGTTGCGGCGGTATTATCGACCTCTGTGGTCCTGGGATTGGATGCCCATGGCAAAACTCCACACGAGGTATGTTATGGAAAACATATTCCTATCTAATTTCTATCTTGAAGTAAAAGTATAATTTATTACCCCGATTAGTCCAAATTGTCTTACGTGAAACAATTGAATCATCATCGTGGCTTGGAAAAGGCAAGTCTACATTGAAGGGATGTACCATGTGATTGCAATTTACAACATTAAGAAAGGAAATTTTGATTAAAGTGAGTGATAACATGAACATACATTTTAAGAATATCAACTTGGATAGAAGTCAGGTGCTAGTATCCACCTTACATCAATCTGAACGGATAATCCAGATCATGAGCAGCACCATTCCATGTTAGCACATATGATCTGGACTGTAGTCTGGGTTATGTTGGCTACTTGTTCCATTAGCAGTCATTGTCATACCTTAATAAATAGCTTATTTGCAGGTGTATATATGGTAATATGTCAAAACTATCATATAAAGGAATGCAATTTTGGGCCTGTGTGCTATAAAACTGTTAGCAAATGCATTACTTTGACTGCTAGCACAGTAGTTTCTTAATGTTGTAAATTGCAATCACAGTAGTTTCTTAATGTTGTAAATATCTAGACCTTCCATTTTTAGAGTGGGTTGATCATTTGCTGGTTTGTTACCAGCACCCACAAAGTTAGCTTTGGTTCTTTTTTTGACATGAAGATGGTGATTTCTTTTCTTTTAGACCTCGGTAGTAGCTACCTAAAGAATTTGGGAAGCTAGTTTTAATTGACCCCTTATGCTCTGATATATTATTTTCATCCATTGGTCATTGATTATTTATTGTTTCTTTCTATAAATTCGAACTTCTATCAGTACCTTTTTTACGAGTATCTCCTTTTCTTAGCGTGGGTTGATTTCATTTTGGCAATGTGCACATGGAAGAGTTGAGTGGTTTTCAGTTCCTTGAAGTTGCCAAAGAGTTGTATAAAAACCTTCAAGTGATTAGTAAGTAGATAGAATCTTAACTATTTTGTGTTATCTCCAAGTCTTCTATGCCCAAATCCAGTTTTATCTCTCTTGTATGTGACAGTTTTATAAAATGATTATGCTAATAAATCTTACATTTGAACTAGTGATGTCAATCAAACAACAATGTACATAAATCGCATGGCTAGCGCTGCACGAGGCTAGCCACAAATGCCATTTTTATTTTCGTGTGTGGGATTATCGGTGGCGGTTTTAGCGAAAACCGCTCTTGACGTAATATCGCGATGGCGGTTCTATCAAAAACCGCCATCGATAATAGTCCTATCGATGGCGTTTTATACAACCGCCATCGATAGTTTTATCGATGGCGATTCGAGCCAAAACCGCCACTAATCATCCAAGTATCGATGGCGGTTTTGGGATAGAACCGCTATCGATATTTGAGTATCGATGATGGTTCTATTAAAAACCGCCAGCGATAGGACTATTATTAGTGGCGGTTTTGGCTCGAACCGCCAGCGATACTGAATATCGATGGTCGTTCTGGCCAAAAACCGCCAGATAGTATTATTTGTGGCGGTTCTGAACCGCCACTGATAATCCTCGATTATCAGTGGCACTAAATCTGTGACGATTCAAAAACCGTTACTGATGGCAGTTATGAACCGCCACTGATGACCTTTTTCAAGGTAGTACACTTGCGGAGTTGCAGCGCCTGAAACTTACGGTTTATTTCACTGTTGCGTCATGTTTTTGGTCAATGCTTGTTGCTTAGTATGTATGTTAGATCGTGCCGCCGTTGTTTATAGAAGATTGTAGTCTCATCATAAATTCATGCACTACTTTTCTCCTCCACAGTTACACAAATATTAAAACATAAATAAATAGTACTCTTACTTACCTCTTCGTTTACTTTAAGATTTGTATAATCTGTATTAGGAGAGAAAACATCGAAGCAGTGCTTAAAATTTGATTATATATACCCAAAATGAGCTTTTTTTTTTTTTACTGAAAGTATCCATGATCGAGTGACACAACCGCCGGGATCCTTCGGACCAACGGCCACCGTACAAAGGTGGAAGAGCTAATCTGATGAACTTGGTGCTTCTCCCAGGTTGAACTCAGATGAGACTTGGCTAGTGACGAGGGATATAGATTTCGCCGAAATTTTGGATTTCGGGCCACACGAAATCTAAACTACCGGCCGGATAATTTTTTTTTTGAAAAAATTGTGAAATTGCTACAATACTCGAAATTTCGTTTTTTATTGGTGAAATTTCATGATTTTTGGCCGGTTTTCAAACTTTTAGGGCCATATTTGACCGGATTTGGTCCAATAACCCTTAAGAAAGTCATCTTCTATGAAAATTTGATGAAAAACCGAATTTTTGAGACATTTAAAATTTTGGTAAAAACACGGTTAGATTTTTATAAAATTGTACAAGTTTGATAATGATTTAAAAAATTTATGGACTATCTTTAGTAGTTTAGGACTATACAAAAAAAATTTAAAAATAATTTAAATTCATTTTTATCTTTAAAAAATCAAAAACTGAATGAACATAATTGGGATAGTAACCTTGTTAGAATTTTATAAATTTTCTCGAGTGTGATCATGATCTAAAATTTTTTGAGAGATTAATCACCGCCTCAATACTATTTTATAAAATTTAAAAAAATTCAAATTTTTGTTTGGTCAATCAAATCTATGTAATCATTGAACTTCATTTGTTATATTATATTTCAAAACTCAAAAAAGAGAAAGAACATAAATGGTACTGCACCTTGTAAGAATTTTATAAATTCAATAGATTATGATCATAATTCAAAAAATTTATGAGATCTTAAGCATTTCCTTATCACCATTCTGTAAAATTTTCAAAAATTTTAAATTTTATTTATTGCTAAAGCAAATATATGTATTGATCATCAGGTTTTTATCCGGACGTAGCACTCATAATTTTTAAAAATTATTTAAGCATGAAATTCATCTAAAAGTTTTATATAAACATTCATGTTATATAAGGACCATTCATTTTTTTTAAAAAAAAATTCTAACATGGTTTGAACCATTTTTCATTTTGTTCAAGTTTGCCGGTAAGCCTTTTAACAGGACAGTTGCACTGTCTGAATTATTAAAAATAAATGAAGCTTGATCATCATCTAAATATTTTATGAGAATATTAGTGATGCATCATAACCATGCACAAAAAAGTTCAAAATTTTCTAACGTGGTTTGTACTATTTTCATTCGGATCAAACTTCCCGGTCAGTGTTTTATCGGACAGTAGCAATGTTTGAATTTTTACAAATTCCTCGAATGCGATAATCATATGAAATTTTTATGGAAACATAAATGATATGTCAGGAACCTCCAAAAAAAATTCAAAATTGTTTGTCATTGTTTGACCCACTTTTTAGCCTGTGCAAATATACCGAAATTTTGGGATTTTTCGGCGAAATTTCATTTTTTTCGGTAGAAAACGAACCGGATTTGAATTTTTTGTTTTTGAATTTTGAATGAGATTTGTCCGAAATACCCAAATTTCGGTGAAATTTCAGATTCGGTCCCGGGCGATATTTTATTCGAAAGCGAAATTTAAATCCTTGCTAGTGACCTGTTTGAAGGGAATCATTTGTGCGCGGTTCAACGGGCACGCATGAGGCCACGAGCGTAACTGCTTTCATTAGGGTTCAAATCGTCTGTTTATTTTAGTTTTTGATTCTGGATTTTGGCCCCAAAACAAAATAAAAAACAAACAGCCCGAATCTAAAATCCGATTCTCACAATCCAGCCCACCCATATACACTAGAATCTACAATTCACTTCATATGTACTTTTGGATTCCAGCTTTTGTAAAATCAGCTTCTCTACAACCACAATCCAAAATCAGCTTTTAGAGAATACAGAGCTAAAACAAACAGGCCCTTAGTTATACGTATACGTAAGTGTGTCTCACTGGAAAAGCACGTATGTGCACTCCGCGATCTAAAATGTTAACGAGAGATGCTTTCATGATTTTCTTTTTTTACAGTTGCATAAATATTAAAGCATGAATAAAAGGTAGATAGTGATTATTTATCTTTTTGTTTGCTTCTAAATTTATATAACTTATATTAGGAAGAAAAACATTAATGGACCGCTCAATGTCAACTAGAAGCTGATTGAGTTTTCGCTCTTCGAAACCTGGAACTATGCACTAGTGCATGACTGCTGGACCGAGTTAGTCACGTAGTGGGATCTAGGGTGGAAATGGTACTACATGATTTCGAACAATCCGCAGTGAATAGATAAACAAAAATCATAATGGAAACAATGAGCATGAGCTAAGTATGAAGGGAACCGCTGAGCTTGCTACTGATTGGAAAGCACACAGGTTAGGAATGGATCCTTCATTTTTTTTAGGAAAAGGAACGATGCACTTGTGTGTGTCGTGGGATGTTCTATTCCATATACATGCGGACCCTTTCTTAAATGAACTCCTACGAGGCTCCTAATTAGGACTCAGAGTATCAAAAGATTACTCTAGGATCTAGTTTTCTTTTCCTGCAAGAAAAAGTCTTATTCTCTCCCATATATATATAAGTGGGAGCATAAAGTTATATTGTATACACACTAAAAAATATCAATAAAGATGAGAAAGTTGTGGATCTACATCTTATATCTCTAGTCTGATCTTGTGTTTATGTGATCTTGATTAGTCAACAATGACCTTGATATATAATATGCTATCAGCACGAGAGTGTTCTCGAGCGAAGGTCGTTTACCCTTCAAAGGTTGTCGCTTAATATTTCTTAGTTAATTTAGTTGCCGAATTTATTTGGTCCCTCCCTAATTTTCTATTCTTCTAATCCGCCAATGTCTCACATTGGATGGAATTAGCATCGACCAAACCCTGGCCATCGTTTCACACCTTGGCACAATCAGTGTTATTTCATGCCTTCGCATGCATCGGTGTTTATGTCAACTCCTAGGCGTGGCTGCCAAATAGATATAGGCATCGAGTAGCGTTGTGACATCGCCAGATCGATACATCGGCAATCGGGGCGTGACCGACGCCTTGCCATGCCTTGTGTATGGTTGCCGGCCAGTCAACAGGACACACTGTGCGTGTGCCGTCATCATGTGCCTCATTGTGGCGAGGTCACCAGAACACCATTTAGACCACATCATGGCGTGGCTCACCAGAAGCTGTCTTCATCATGCCATGAGAGCGAGCGAGATGTCACGCTATGAGCGTGGGATGTCACCAATGATCTCGCCATGGCGAGACGTTGGGCACCACCATCATCGATCCACTGGGCTGGCCAAACCCGAGACGCTGTTGCTATTGCCATTGTGTGCAGGACGTGATTAGGTCGCAATCAACAAATCGTCTGTGTCCCACCAGAACTGCTGCAGTCGCTGTGCCATGAGCACATATCAGCCAGATCACTGTCATTGATTTCCTTGCTATGTGCGGGGTTGAGACATTGTTGCCGCGTTCTATCGAGGGAGAATGCCGACGGGTCACTGTTGTGCCATCATGCGAGGGCATACAGGCGACGTCGTGCCTCCGACGGGCCACTGCTGCCTTGCAAGGTGCGTGTGTGGGTTGGCGTCGAAAGCCGAAGCCAGGTGCGTGTGTGGGCTGTCGTCGAAAGCCGGAGCCAGGGAAGCACTGGGCTGGGATAGAGTCGGGGTGAAGCCGGGGAAGAGACACTAGGCCATTGCCAAAAGTCGCTATTTCCTTGCTTGGCACATGTGTATGCAGGTTGTTGTCACTAAGAACAACGATGGCGGTGGAGGGCCGGATGGGTAACCGCCGCTGCTATCACCGAGGGTGACATGCAAGCTTAGCCACTGAGGACGTTGTCAGAGACAACAGGGAAGAGCGGGTGCCGCCGCAGCCGGTTGAAGTCCTCATCGGGATCAAAATCAAAATCGATTCAATCGGGTATTCAGGTTTGTTAACCCTAACGTGCTTTAGGTAGAAAGGCGGGTCAGATCTTGATAAGAACCCGATAGGGCCCAAAACCGTCGGATGGTGGAATTTTGCAAAAATCACGGGCGTAAAAAATAACAATGGGACTATGGAAATGGAAATCATGACTCTGTCGTATTAGAAAATCACAGGGAGCTGGTTGATTTATATGAATTGCTAATTGATTTGAATAAAAGGCATGCTACAAATTATGTCAATACTGGAGAAATATACTTGAGACAAGTATGTGCTAATAGCAGCGATTTTGCCTTTAAGATTGCTTTGCATATTGAGAATTTGGATGTCCACCCGAAGACTATTGCTGAATGCAAAAGTTGCTTTGATTGGGATAAATAGAAGGATGTAATTGAGGTCAAACTAAACTTACTAAATAAGAGAAGGTTCTTTGGATAAGTTATCAAGACTCCTCGAGATATCATTCTCGTTGGTCTTATGTGGGTGTTTTTGAGAAAGAGGAATGCAAAGAATAAAGTGGCGAGGTATAATGCGAGATTAGTAGTACAAGAGTTTATGCAGACACTCGACATTAATTACGATGAAACTTATTCTCTTGTTATAGATGGAACTACAATCCTTACCTGATATCTATGGCATCAGGCCTGAATCTGAATATGAAACTCATAGATGTTGTGACTACATATTTGTGTGGGTCACTTTATTCAGATACCTATATGAAGATTCTCGAGGGATTGAAGGTCCCAAGAATGAGCGAGAATGACAACAACAATATGTATAGTGTGAAATTGCAAAGATCATTATATATACATAGTTTAAAATGGTCTAGTCGTATGTGGTACAACCGACTGAGGGAATTCAATATGATGAAATGATATGTCAACAATGATGTATGTCCGTGTGTGTTCATAAATAAATTTGGGACCGAATTCCATATCATATCAGTGTATGTAGATGATTTGGTGTAACATCCCGAAATTCATCAAGATCGAAATACAAGTATCTAAAATTGACATTTGGCCCTTATTTGATTTTTCTGCATTTTCTCGAATTCACGTACTTAAAGGAAATGCTTTTTAAATAGTCTAGTTATGGTTTCCAAATATCCAAATTTGGAAAGTGCCCAAGCCTAGAAAACGTTTTCTCTAAGAGAAGGCGCACTCAAGGGAATTACGCTTTCTCATTTTGCTTTTCCTCTCTCCCCTCTCTTTTCCCTCTCTAGCAGGCGGGTCCCGCTCGTTAGCTACCCTCCCTAGCTAGGCCCACTTGCCAGCCTCTTCCACGTCACCGCCTTGTCTCGGTGCCATGCCACCGACCTCGCCCATGCCTTGCGACACCAAGCTACGCCACGCCAAGGCTCCAGTACTTGTGCGTCGTGCCTGCCCGAGCCGTCGCCTCACTGCATGCCCGAGCCGTCGCCTCACTGCATGCCCGAGCCGTCGCCTCACTGCATGCCCGAGCCGTCGCCTCACTGCATGCCCGCTCTGTCACTTCACCCCACTGCCTCCGCTGTTGCTGCCACTGCCTCGATGCACCACGAGCACTGTGAAGCCATCGGTTTTTCTGGAATGCCGCTAGTGTTGTCCTGTTCCCCTTGTTTGCATGTCTAGCTCACGGGTCAAGCGGTGAACCACCTCCCTAGTCCCTATAAAATCCACTCCATGGTCGCCCTAGAATTGTGCACCTGCCCTGCTCCTTCTCCTGCCCTAAGCTCGACAAGATTCGCCGTCGTGAGCTTCATTGCCTCTAAGAAGCTCTCCGGGAAAGCCATGCCCATTCGGTCAATTCGTTGAGCCATTTCCCAACCCCTTGAGTTTGGAGCATCCTGAGCTTGCGATGATTACAAATCTCACCTTGGTTGTAGCTCAAATAGCCCAAAGCATCGCCACCGCAATCGTCTTCTTCTCTGAGCATGGTCATCAATGCTAGCACTCCTCGGTGAGCTCCTCGCCCTGCCAAGCCCAAATATGGAGATCTGAAATCCCCCTAATGCTTTCCCCTCTCTTTTCCGAGCAAGATCACACCCCAAGCTCCCTCGCGACCACTCGCCATGGTCGTCGTTGCTTCGACAAGCTTCGATTGACCCCATCTACCACGATGTCTCCCCTAGCTCCCCTTGGTTCCCTCTAGCTAGCCCGACCACCCACTCCCCGCCGATCATCGTCGGTGAGCCTCATAGAGCCACTGCTCTGCTTTGAGTTTTTGATCGGTGGGCCTATCTTGTCAGACGTCCCAAGTAGTATCTCTCTGTCTCTGACACGTGGGCCCTAGTGTCAGGTTTGTCATTAAAAGACTAATTAAACTCAGTTTTAGTTAATGAGTCTATGACATGTGGCCAGCATAGAAAATAATGGTTTAAATTAAAACCCAAAACAATATTAAGGCAGTAAGTAACAGACATGTGGACCCCACATGTCAGTTAATTTTGAAAAAATAATAAAACCTGACGAATAGGCCCCACATGTTAGCCTCTGGAAATTAAATCAAAACCCCCCCAAAAAAGAGAAATATGCTTTCAATTCAATTGAAAGTGCGCTTTCTCTATTGGAAAACGTAAAATAGCCGAAAGACGCCTTCGACGTCACCCCTTTTTCTATTTGTAGGGTATTTTCAGCCGATTAAATTTCAAATTCTCATAACTTTCGCAAATTAACTCTAATTTTTTCTTAATTCATGAACTTTCTGTTTGTGCAAAAATATTTGAATTTGGACTTTGTTTGAATTCATTTTCTTCTTATTATTACTTCACGTTGAACTACGTGTAGACACCGACGCTCCAAAAACTACAAACGCCGACCTCGACACCACTCAAGAACTCAATGAGCAAGGCAAGCACTCCCTTTGGTCATGTTGATCCCAATATTTTACTTAATTTATGTTGCTTTACAAATTTTATGTATGCATGTGTGTATTTTTAGTAAAGTTACTATATTGGGGTTAATAGTAGATATTCCTATTTGATGCATAGAACTTCCTTGATAAATATATAAATGTCAACCTTGATAACTATAAGGGAGGGACAGGCATAAAATAATGTCAACTTGGGTATAATCGATCATATGTGCAATTGCTTAGTCATGCCTTAGATTTAGGAGAACAAATGATCGGGTGAAACATTTGTTCGTGGGAATTTGAAATAATGATAAAATGGTCTGTGGTATTTTTTTATAAAACCAAAATGAAAAACTATGGTTTGACGCGAGCGAGTTATTTATATATCGTGAAGTTCATGGAATTGCATATAGTGTAGGGGGAGTTCTCGCCTAGATCGGATTAAGGACTGAACAAAGTATTGTATAATCCAAGATATATCATACAACCACAAGTGCTATTATGGGGTAGCCTTAGCCTATTGAGTTGTTTGGGCCTATCTTTGCACATTGGAAGGCTGGAGTAGTACGGGCTTTCTGAGATGGTTTGCTCGAAGGGGTGCCCACACCGAGGTGTTGGGAATAACGCTTGCTAATACAACGGTGCATGCCTTGCTATGTGGGAAAATGGTTGTGACAGGATGTACTGTCATTGTTATTACGAGAATATGAATTTTGTTTCTGCCACCGTAGCAAGGGTCAAACATCAACGGATTGATGCAAAGTTAGGTCTAGGTGATGTAATGGCTCTCATCATGATCTCTTAGCCATACACCAAAGGAAGTATAAAAATAGTGGCAAAAAGAGTTGATCATATCTTATGAGTAAAGTTGTGCTCTTCTACAGAGTGTAAATCTTTTCGAAAAGCCATTCTCGTGGTTATGAGACACTTGGTACACTGACACTAGTTAAAGTTTTGTTATTTTAATAAAAGTGTTGAATCGATAAAATTTGTGGGAAGTTTTTTTTGTCTCAGATTGTATGCCTGGTGCGGCAAGGGTCAAATCGATGAACACAATCATGGAGGATTGTGAGCAGTTTACATTTTATGCTACTCTCACTTATTTAATATATACTTGTCAACTGCTCTTTACAAATTCCATTTAAAATCTATTATTGGTATTCATGTTTTAAATATCGCTTCATGCAAAAGAACAAGGTAGAATAGCCATCTCCCTTTGACATAGCCAAGCATTTACTTATAAATTTGTGATACACTACAATTCTTGCTGAGTACAATAGTACTCACCCTTGCTTGTTGATATTTAGTGGACCAAGAAATCGAAGTCCTCAAGTATTTGTACTTCACTGTAGGTTACGAAAATTACATTGACAACCAGGGTTATCCTTGTTAGTTGAATGAGGAATATTATGGGCCAAGGCATACCGTTAAGCTTTTGTATCTTCCACTACACTCTATTTGGCATTTATGGCTTATTTATATAACTTACATTCTGTTAATGTATTTGTGATATTGTGTATGGATGTGATGATAATATTGTAAATATGTGTACTAGCCACTGATCATGGGATTAGTACAGTGTGCACATGAGACCTTGGTACTCCACACTAGAAGGGAGGGTCTCGACATATGAACATCATTGGAACCAATGAGGACATCATCGAAGGTAGCTCACACTTAAAGACGAAGTTTGAGACGAATGATTTGCGTGAAACCAAATTTTATCTTGGATTATAGATTGATAATCTGTCTGGTACATATTTTTACACCAAACTACCTACACCAAGAAGATATTGGAGAAATTTGCTCATGGTGAAGCAAAACTACTTAGTATACCTGTGGTCATTAGGACATTGGATATAGATAAAGATCTATATGTTCTTAGACAAGAAGACGATGTTATGTTGGGGTCGAAGACCCCATATTTGAGTGCTATTAGTGTACTTTTATACCTTACCAATCTTACCTGACAATGTTTTTGAGTGAATTGTTTGGCAAGATAATTATTTGAGTCCACGAGGAGGCATTGGAGTGGAATTAAACACATTCTCAAGTACCTGAAAAGTATAATGGATCTTGGACTCTTTTACCCAAAAGGTTAGAATGCCAAAATAAGTGGTTACCTCAATGTTTGCTATTTGTATGACCCCTCATTCAAGAGGTATCAATGCGGGCCGCGTATATCAGCCATCGATCCTCTCCGCTGTTTTGCTAGATATCACCTCGCCATAGGGAGACCATCCCCAGGGGAGATGGCACTTGGAGGTTATGTATAGATTACAAAGAGCTCAACTCCAATACAGTGAAAAATAAGTACCTATTCCTGTTATTGAGGATCTTTTGGATGAATTACATGGTGCGAAATATTTTTCCAAGATTGATTTGAGGTCAGGGTATCATCAAATCAGAATGAGTGCAAATGACATATCAAAGACAACATTTAGCACCCACACTGGACATTATGAATATCTAGTCATGCCCTTTGGGTTAACCAACACTCCTGCAACATTTAAAGCATTAATGAATGAGGTTCTAGCAGGATTTTTGAGAAAGTTTGTGTTGGTATTTTTTGATGATATACTCATTTACAGCCAGACATTGGAGGAACACAAGGAACATTTGAGGAAAGTATTGGAGGCACTGAGAAGAAACAAATTATATTCGAAGAAGAGTAAATGTGTGTTTGGGCAAAGACAAGTTGAGTATTTGGGACATACCATTAGTGATCAAGGGGTAGCCACTAATTTAGACAAGATTACTGTAGTACAACAATGGCCAAAACCTGAAAATTTGACTCAACTGAGGGTTTTTTTTGGGATTGGCCAGTTATTATAGAAGATTCATCAAAAACTTTGGGATTATTTGCCAACCCTTGTTTAGTTCACTTAAGAAAAATTCACTTAAATGGGGAGAAGAGCAACAAACATCTTTTTCAGAGGTTAAGAAGGCTCTTACTAATGCACCGGTGTTAGCATTACCTGACTTTAATCAACCTTTTATTTTGGAGGCCGATGCCAGTGGGAGTGGAATAGGAGCAGCACTCATGCAAAATGGTAGGCCCATTTCTTACTTAAGGCAATTGGTCCAAAGGTAGCTGCAATGTCAACTTATGACAAAGAAGCTAGGGCTATCCTGGAAGCTCTCAAGAAATGAAAGCATTATTTGGTGGGCTCAACATTGGTCATAAGAACTGATCAGCAGTCTCTCAAATATATCACTGATCAAAGATTAATCGATGGGATCCAGCACAAGCTCCTGATTAAGTTGCTAGGATTCAACTACAAGGTTGAATATAAAAGAGGCAGAGAAAATAGAGCAGTTGATGCCCTCTCAAGAATTCATCATTCTGAAAGTATCATGGCTATTTCCCTAGTTGTACCGCAGTGGATTTCTGAGATAGTTTTAGTTATCAAGAAGATGAGAAATGTAAAGAGTTTGGAGACCCAGTTAAGAGTAGGTGCTCAGAGTGCACCCCCATATACTTTGAACAATGGTGTATTAAGATACAAGGGGAGAGTTTATGTAGGCTCTAGTTCTAATATCAAGGAACAATTAATGTATTCCTTTCACAATTTAGCTTTGGGAGGACATTCAGGTGAGAGAGCCACTTATCAAAGAATGAAATTGTTGTTTTATTGGCCAAGAATGAAAGCTATGGTGACTGATGTTAGACAGTATCCTTGTTACCTTATATAAGAGATTGCTAGTTGCCCTGTATAGAGATTGTTTGCCTTGTACAGATATTGCCTTATATAGGCTTTCCTTATATACCCTCTTGTTCATGTATATATACTGGCCCATTGGCCTCATGTTGAATACAAGTGCTATTCATAACATGGTATCAGAGCCAAGTTAGGTTTCCTCTTTTTTTTTGGCGTTGCACTTGCGCCGTTCATTTTTCTGACGCGGTCGACTCTTCATCGTCGATTTCCTTTGTGCGTCTTGCTGGCTGCTCGCCGGATCTGCTCCCTCTGCATCTTCTCGTCGCTGCCATCTCTTGGTCTCATTGGTGTCCATCGCTGTCTTCGGTTGGCTTCGACACCGGCCTCGTCTGCACAACCTCGGCTCCGCTCAGCCATCGACCGCCGGCTATCTAGGATTTCAATATGCGCCTTCTCTCGGCCGGCCACCTTTGTTCCGGCACGCAAGGAAGAACCTCGCCTCTGATCGGAGCTTGCGTCCTTGGCCATCTGGTGCCCGGCCCTCCACTGCCGGTTTCGTGTCGCTCATTCCTCGCGGCACCGCTGGCTCATTACTCTGTTGGCCCCGTACTCGGATCGAGCTCGCCTCCGCTTCCGCTTCTTCGTGATTGAGCTCGCTACTGACGACCGTAGCTCGCACCGTGATTGAGCTCGCTGCCGACGACCGTAGCCTCCCTGCCCGCCACGGCACCAGCCTCCTCCAAGCAGCGCACCACTGACGCCTGGGCGCATCCCCTCCCGCCCTTGAGCCGCTCGACCGATCGGATTTGATCCGATCGGGTTGTTTCCAGTTTTAGGGCTTTGTGGGTTCCGGGCCTAAAAAACATATCGTCTTCTGCATGTTCTTCTTCGAGCACTGTCTCTGTTCCTCGCTGTCCGGTTATATTTGATGGTCTCAATTATCGCGACTGGGTTCTTCATATGCGACTTCACATGCGAGGACAACGTCTGTGGGAGTTTCTTACTGGCGAGCTACCATGTCCGCCTCATCTTACTCCCCCTAATATGCCTGTTATTCCTAAGGAGGTTGATGCTGCTGCTCAACAGAAGGCCTCCGATGACTATATTGATGCTGTGGAGTCTTTTCAAACTCAATCTACTGCATATAAGATATGGATTAATGAAGATGCTCGTGCCTCTGCTATTCTGGTTGCTAGTATGGAGGTGCCATCTCACTGGTAATATTGTTGGTTTATCTTCAGCACAGTTGATATGGGCGCATCTTCACGACCGCTATGAGCCTACTGGTGATTCTTTGTACCTTGATGTTGTACGACATGAGCAGTCGTTACAGCAGGGTGATTCTACCGTGGATGAGTTCTATGCTTAACTATCCTCGGTGTGGCGTCAGCTTGATTCTCTTGGACCGGAGGTTTGCTGCACCTATTAGTGCTGCCAGCATCAGCACTCTTACTTGGAGCTTCGTCGCATCTACACTTTTGACCTTTCTTCGAGCTGAATTTGAGTAGATTCATGCTCAGTTGCTTGCTCATCATCCTCGTGTGACCTTGTTGGAGGCTCTTGCAGCTATTCGTACTGAGGAGACTCGTATTCATGGTGCAGGCCTGCTAGTATCTCCATCAGTTCTGGCAGTGCCTCATGCTACTCCTCCACCGATGGCGCCTCCTTCAGTGTTGATTACTAGGGGGTGCAGGGCTTCACTGCACCTACTGCAATAAGAACGGGCATGTGGAGCAGTTTTGCTATCAGAAGAAAAAAGATCTTGTTCGTCGCGGTGGGCGCCCTCCTAAGGGCACTGGACTCCTAGGTGTCTCTCCTCAGCAAGCATCTGCAGGTTCTAACCCCACTCAGGAAATTCTTACGTTGCTACGTCGCATGGTCGCCTCTGCACCGTCAGGTTCTGCTACTCAGTCTTCCAGTGAGAGACTACCTTCCTCCTCATTAGGTATCACACCATAGATTCTTGACTCTGGCGCTTCTTTTCATATGACATCTGATCCCACGAGTCTCCATTCCATTAGTCCTTTTGCTGCTTTATCACTGTGCAGACCGCAGATGGTACCTCTCTTTCTGTTGCAGGACGAGGAACTCTTTTGTCTTCCTCTTTTCATGTTTCTGCTATTTCTCATGTTCTCAAACTAACTATGCAGCTTATATCTGTTGGCTAGCTCACTGATCATGGTTGTCGTGTTATCCTTGATTCTGACTCTTGTTGTGTTCAGGATCGCCGGATGGGGTCTCTGGTTGGTACTGGCCCTCGCCGCCGTGACTCTCAGCGCCTCTGGGAGCTTGACTGGCTTTGTCTTCCTTCCGCTGCCCCTGCCAGTCTTTCAGTCTCCTCCACTACTTTCGCCTCCGTTGCATCTTCTATCGGGTCGTTTGCTCAGTGGCATCACCGTTTAGGACATCTTTGTGGGTCATGTCTATCTTCTTTAATTCATCGTGGTCTTTTAGGTTCTGTGTCTGGTGATACCTCTTTAGATTATGCGGGTTGTAAGCTTAGTAAACAGCTACAACTCCCCTATCCTTCCAATGAGTCTGTATCCCAATGTCCCTTTGATCTTGTTTATTCTGATGTTTGGGGTCTGGCTCCTTTTATTTCAAAAGGGGGTTATAAATATTATATTATTTTTATAGATGATTTCTCTCGTCATACTTAGATTTACTTTATGTCCTCTCATAGCGAGGCTTTATCCATCTATAAGACTTTTGCCACTATGATCTGTACTCAGTTTGACTCCCATTCGAGTTCTTCGTGTTGACTCAGCAGGAGAGTATCTGTCAGGAGCCCTTCATGCTTTTCTTGCTACGCAGGGCAATCTTTCTCAATTTTTCTGTCCTGGTGCTCATGCTCAGAATGGTGCGGCTGAGCGCAAGCATCGTCATCTTCTTGAGACAACTCGTGCTCTTTTACTTGCTTCCGCTGTTCCACCTCACTTCTGGGCTGAGAGGCTATTTCCACTGTCACTTACTTGATTAATATTCAGCCTTCTTCTGCTCTTCAGGGTGGGATTCCGGTGGACCGTCTTTGTGGCATACCCCCTGATTACTCTAGTCTTCGTCTTTTTGGGTGTGTGTGCTATGTCCTCCTTGCACTTCGTGAACGCACTAAGCTGACTGCTTAGTCTGTTGAGTGCGTTTTTCTAGGCTATAGTGCTGAGCATAAGGGATATCGTTGTTAGGATCCTGTTGGCCGACATATGCGGATTTCTCAGGATGTTACTTTTGATGAGTCTCGTCCCTTCTACCCTCGTACTTCTTTCACTCCAGTATCTCTTATTGAGCCACTTTATTTTCTGTCTTTTTCTGATACTCCTGTTGCCACTTTTCCTTCTCCATGGTTGGCGTCTCCTTCGCCAGCCTCTCCACAGGAGTCTTCACCTTCTGTGCCTCCTCCAGATGTTTCTTCTGGCATTGTTCCTTCTTATCCTCTCTACTACACTCGTCGTCCGCGAGCTGAGGATTCTTCTGATGTCTCATCTTCTCCTATTGAGTCGCCTTCTTTAGTGCCTCCTCCTCGCTACGCTCTTCGCGATCGTCAGTCTATTCGGCCTCCTAAGCGCATTGGCTTTGCTGGTGCTGTTCTTGCCGAGCCGACTTCTTACCGTGATGCTGTTGTTCATCAGGAATGGCAGCATGCGATGGCAGTGGAGCTTGCTGCCCTTGAGCACACTGGCACGTGGGATCTTGTGCCCCTTCCTCCACATGTCTGTCCCCATTACATGCAAGTGGGTCTATAAGGTTAAGATTCGCTCTGATGGTTCTCTTGAGCGCTACAAGACTCGTCTCATAGCACGTGGTTTTCAGCAGGAGCATGGTCGTGATTATGATGAGACTTTTGCTCCTGTGGCTCATATGACCATTGTCCGCACTCTTCTTGTTGTGGCTTTTGTTCACGAGTGGTCTATTTCTCAGCTAGATGTTAAGAATGCCTTTCTTAATGGTGAGCTACGCGAGGAGGTCTCTATGCAGCCACCACCGGGGTATTCTATTCCTGAGGGCATTGTTTGTCGCCTTCATCGCTCTCTTTATGGGCTCAAGCAAGCCCCTCATGCCTGGTTTGAGCGTTTTTCTTCTGTGGTCACTGCTGCTGGCTTTTCTGCTAGTGCTCATGATCCTGCGCTCTTTGTTCACACTTCACCTCGTGGATGGACCCTTCTTCTTTATGTTGATGATATGATCATTACTGGAGATGACTCTCAGTATATTGCCTTTGTGAAGGCACGTCTTAGCGAGCAGTTTCTTATGTCTGATCTGGGTCCTCTTCGCTACTTTCTTAGGATTGAGGTCTCTTCTACACATGAGGGCTTCTTTCTCTCCCAAGAAAAGTATATTCAGGATCTTCTTGATCGTGCTTCTCACTGATCAGCGCACCGCTGAGACTCCTATGGAGCTCAATGTTCATCTTCGACCTACTAATGGTGAGCCTCTTGAGGATCCTACTCGCTATCGTCATCTTGTTGGGAGTCTTGTTTACCTTGGTGTCACTCGTCCTGACATATCATATCCTGTTCATGCCTTGAGTTAATTCGTTTCTACTCCCACACAACTTCACTATAGTCATCTTCTTCGTGTTCTGCAATATCTTCATGGAACTATCTCTCGCCGTCTTTTCTTTCCACGCTTCAGCTCTTTACAGCTTTAGGCATACTCTGATGCGACCTGGGCTAGTGATCACTCTGATCGTCGGTCTCTTTCTGCTTACTGTGTTTTTCTTGGTGGTTCTCTCATTACTTGGAAGACTAAGAAGGCATAACAGTTTCTCGCTCGAGTGTTGAGGTGAATTATAGCTACGGCTCTTTGACAAATGGAGGTTACAGCTCGGTGGTTACTTGAGGATTTTGGTGTTTCTGTTTCTACACCAACTCCTCTTTTATCTGACAATACATGTGCTATTAGCATTGCTCGAGATCCAATGAAACATGAGCTCACCAAGCATATCGGTGTTGATGCTTCCTACATGCGCTCACAGGTACAGGATCAAGTTATGACTCTTCAGTATGTGCCTTCAGAGCTTCAGTTGGCAGATTTCTTCACGAAGACACAGACTAGAGTTCAGCATAGTTTTTATCTCTCCAAACTCAGTGTTGTTGATCCATCATGAGTTTAAGGGGGGTGTTAGACAATATCCTTGTTACCTTATATAAGAGATTGCTAGTTGCCCTGCATAGATATTGTTTGCCTTGTATAGATATTGACTTATATAGACTTTTCTTCTATACCCTCTTGTTCATGTATATATACTGGCCCATTGGTCTCATGTTGAATGCAAGTGCTATTCATAACAACTGATTATGTTAAGAAGTGTGCAATGTCAAAAAAATAAGTCTGAAAACCAGTCTTATCCAGGGTTATTACAACCCCTTCACATTCCTGAAATGGCATGGGCTCATATCACTATGGATTTTATAGAAGGATTGCTTAAGTCAAAGGATAAAGATGTAATCATGGTTGTTGTGGACAGGTTCACAAAATATGCCTATTTCATACCAATGAAACATCCATATACAGCACAGACTGTGGAGAGAAATATCTTGAGAATGTACACAAGCTACATGGTCTTCCAGTGGTCATAATTTCTGATAGAGACAGGATTTTTACCAGTACCTTGTGGCAAGAACTTTTCAATGCTTTGGGGGTGAAATTGAGACTCAATAGTGCTTATCATCCACAGTCTAACGGTCAAACAGAAAGAGTTAACCAATGCCTTGAAAATTATTTGAGATGTATGGTTTTTGTTAGTCCTAAGAGGTGGCATTCCTGGCTGTCACAAGCTGAATTTTGGTATAACACTTCTGACGAATACTCATAAAACAGGGGTGCACCAACGGCCCAATTGCAACAAGCAAAGCCCAGAGCAGCAAGCAGGCGGCCTCGAATACGGCCCCAGCCTAAACAGGCCGTCCCTACTGCTACCCAAATGCCTACGAGACCATTCAGGGAGACCATTCCCGACCGGTCCCGACTCGACTTCAATAGGTTCCCGACCCCGCAGCGGGACGGATCCCCGACTCGACTCAGCAGGTTCCCGACCCCGCAACGGACGGGATCCCGCGACTCGACTTCAGCAGGTTCCCGACCCGCAGCAGACGGGATCCCCGCCCGACCGAACCATGATAATCCCCGCCGAGGGCCGCGTGCCGCGCATCGGAGTCCCGTGTCAACCTAAGGCCACGTGCCCCACGAACGGTCATTCGGTGTCGAGCGAGGCGGTGGTCCTTCCCAAGATAGTTTGATAGCTGCTGAAGCCCGCCTCTGTCCCATCACCACCACCCACAAGCAAGGACACGCTCTCCCGAGGCAACTCCAACGTCACACGCGACTACGACAAAGACCCACATGGATCACAGAGAGCGACTCGCCACTTCCGGAGGATTACCTAACCGCTCGACCAGCTAGACCACCGACCCAAAGATAGGCTCGGCGGCGACGGTCAGCGAGCAAGCGACCAGCCGGCGAACGATTGGCCGAGACGGCGGGCAAGATCAAGCCCTAGAAGTAGCTCGCCGGCACTTCGCCAATTCTCGATGTAACCTGCCCTTCAGATCAATAAAAGGAGGCGGAACCTCCTAACAGGCAATGAGTAAGAGCTACAAGAGAGCTTTTTCCTCTTCTTCCTCTTCTTCTTTTTCTTCTCCTTCGAGAGCTAAGTTTAGATCATTCTAGTGTTGAGGCTCCACCTCTCGCTTGTAAAAAACTTGGTGCGATCATCCGCACCCGATGAATACAACACCAACGCACGACCGAGTAGGACCTTCGCCCAACCAAGATACATCTTGGACTCGTGGTCTAACCATTCGTGGAGCGGAACGCGCAGCCCTTAGACTTACAAATTTACTTGCCGCGCTCAAACGCCGGCGGTTAGCGCGCCAGTAGGGGCTTCAGCGTCTTCAGCAAAGATCTCCGATTCCCATTCGTCTCCTTGATGGCATTCTTCTCCAACGACGGCATGATCGTGTTCGGAGCCGATCCGCTTGGCTCCTCGGCTTCACCGTCACCTCGGAGGGAGAGCTCACGCCATCCCAGCGCCGCGGGCGGGCGCGCTGCGGGAGCTGGACACCATCTCCGGCAGCCGTCCCCCACTCGCTTGAGCGCCTCGCGGCCCCAAAGCCGAACACGAGGAGCGCTATACCTCCTTTGGCGAAAGCCCTCCGGCTCTGCGCAGAGATCCGTCACCTCCCGCTTTGCTCACGACTTGTAGCTATGGTCGGCTACATGCCAACCTCCGCCCACGAGTTCTTGGAAGACTCTTCCACCACGGCCCAGCCCGACACGGAGTATCCGCCAGCGCGGCTCTCGCGAGTGCAACGTGGCGAACACGGCCGATTGCCGTGAGCCACCGCTGCTACGACGGTCCCCGTCCGGCGACCGAGGCACGGGAGGGGGAATACCGGCCGCGAGCTCCAACGGCAACGCTGAGAGCCGGAGGAGCGAAGGTCGAAGCGGACCGCCCGTGCCAACTGGAGGAGCAGACGAGCCCGAGCCCGCGCAAGTCTTTGGGCGACGCGCCGCGCGCGCCAAGAGCACCACAAGTTGGGGCGTAATCCGGCGCCCCGCTTTTTCCTCACGCAAGCCAAAGCGTGGCTGCGGCCGCAATCTTTGCCCAGAGGCCTTCCGAGCCCGCAAACCCGAGGCGAGCTACCTACCGTAACCTTCGGTGGTGGAGCGCGCGCCGTCAAGACATGCAGCCTCCGGCTCCTACCACACCGGCGCTACTTCCGGCCACTCGGGCCTGCACCGCCATGCGAGCCGGTTGGTGCGCCAAGACCGCACCCACCATGAACCACCCCAGCCTCACGCACTCGGTGCGCGGCGCCTCGGTAATGCCTCGACATCCGCGCCACCCTCGGGCGCGTAGAAAGATGGCGGAGGACGCCGCCCACTCACGTGTTGCGGATGGTGGCGCCACTATCGCGGCCCGAGCCCCGATGGTCCCGACCACGGGCTTTTTGCCAAGGATCCGCCAGCGGATTTCCCGCCCGATTCCGGCGCCTACCAACATTGCCAAGTACACCGGCCACCAACCCGGTGTCCGCTCAAGATTACCGGCTCGCGTCGTTGGCCGGGGAGCGACAGATGATCTCTTCATCATCCAAGACCTCCCCATCTACCTCGCGGACTCGGCTCGAGCACGGCTCGAGTACCGCCTCCAAAACTGTCGAATGGGGCGACTTGAAGAATCTCTTCGTCGGTAACTTCGGGGCACTTATAAGCGCCACGTAACTCCTGGGACTGAAGGCTGCAAGCAAGCAGCAGGGAGACTCTCCGACTACATCCGAGGTTTTCCGCCAGATAACGAGCTCCCGACATCTCCGACGCCGATGTCGTGGGAGCCTTCATCTACGGCACCTCTTGCAAGGCCTTGGTGCACAAGCCGGGCCGCCTCAAGCCCAGACCACCAAGGAGCTCCTCGACATCGCCACTCAACCACGCCTCGGCGAGGAGGCCGTAGGGCTATTTTCGAAGGAGGAAAGGCCAGCAGAGCCCGGCGTCAAACCGGTCTCCTTCCGACCGCCGACAAGCAAGCGGCGCGGGAAGCGATCCGTGAGACCCAGTGGTCGCCACGGCCGACCGCCTCGCCAGCGGCGCAGCGCGCCGACCGTCGCGCCCTCACCACTTCGAAAATTGATGGACGCCCATGCCCAACCATGGGTTCTCCGTCAAGCACAAGTACGGATCTGCGAAGTCTCGAGGCGCTATCTTTCTAGCGCCCCCACCACGCCGCTGGCAAAGGAAAGAAGCCGCCGCGCCCCGCGAACAGCGGAGAAGAAGGCGACGACGAGTTCCCGAGCCCGACGGCTGCCTCATGATCTTCGGAGGACCGGCTTGCTACGCCGACAAGCGTCGGCTCAAGCTCGCTTACCGCGAGGTCCACACCGTCGCGCCGGG
This sequence comes from Otatea glauca, assembly GCA_036346275.1. Lineage (NCBI taxonomy): Eukaryota > Viridiplantae > Streptophyta > Magnoliopsida > Poales > Poaceae > Otatea > Otatea glauca. Next base: position 57,258,174 of record CM070713.1, read on the forward strand.
CGTCCCCCAATATCTTCGGTGGTCGGAGTTCCCGATCACCTTTGATCGGACCGATCACCCCGATCGCGTCCCACAGCCGGGGAGGTACCCGCTGGTGGTCAGCCCCGTCGTCGAACGGCGCCTCGGAAGGTGCCGATGGGCGGGGCACGCCTTAACATCCTCTACGTTGAGACGCTCGACGCCTATGGGGTCCCGCGCTCAAGCCTCCGGCCAAGCAAGGCACCTTTCCATGGCGTCATCCCGGGCCAGCAAGCCCATCCGCTCGGGCAGGTCGACCTGCCCGTCACCTTCGGGGAGCCGGGAAACTTCCGCACCGAGACCCTCACCTTCGAGGTCGTGGATTTCCCCGGCGCCTACCACGCCATCCTGGGGAGGCCATGCTACGCCAAGTTCATGGCGATCCCCAGCTACGCCTACCTCAAGCTGAAGATGCCCGGACCGCATGGAGTCATTACCGCGGCATCGTCTTTCCAGCTTGCCTTCAACTGCGAGCGCGGCAGCTGCGAGCTCGCCTCGGCGGTCGTTGCCTCTGCGGAACTCAACAAGCTCAGGAGGGAAGCCGCCGAGTCCGTCCCTGAATCCAGCAAATCAGGGGCGGGATCCTTCAAATCCGCCGAGGACACGAAGGAGGTCACGGTCGATCCCTGTGATCCGACCAAGACCGTGCGGGTCGGAGCCACGCTCCCCGCCAAATAGGAAAGCGCGCTCGTCGACTTCCTCCGCACTAACAAAGATGTCTTCGCATGGAGGTCCTCCGACATGCCGGGCATTCCAAAGGAGGTCGCCGAGCACTCCTTGAGCGTCCGACCAGGCTCAAAGCCGGTCGCCCAACGCCTGCGCCGCTTCGACGAGGAAAGGCGCAGGGTTATAGGGGAGGAGATCGCCAAACTCTTGGCGGCAGGGTTTGTAAAAGAGGTGCGCCACCCTGAGTGGCTAGCCAACCCTGTACTTGTAAAAAAGAAGAACGGGCAATGGAGAATGTGTGTTGACTATACGAGTCTCAACAAAGCATGTCCCAAGGACCCATTCCCCTTACCTCGCATCGACCAAGTCATCGACTCCACCGCGGGTGCGAGTCTCTTTCCTTCTCGGATGCCTACTCGGGCTACCACCGATTGCGCTAAAGGAGTCCGACCACTCGCAACTTCCTTCATCACTCCGTTCGCCTCGTTCGCTATGTCACAATGCCCTTCGCCCAAGAACGCGGCGCTACATACCAACGATGTATGCAAGCGTGCTTCAATGACCGATCGGCCGCAACGCGTTGAGGCGTATGTCGGCGATATTGTCATAAAGACCGGGAAGGCCGACGACCTTGTCGCCGACCTAGAAGAGACTTCGCGAACCTTCGACGGTTTCGCATAAAGCTCAACCAGAAGTGCGTCTTGGGGTCCCCAAAGGAAAGCTCTTAGGCTTCATCGTCGAAGCGAGGCATCGAGGCCAATCGGAGAAGATCTCGCGATCGCAAGGATGGGCCCGGCCGGCAACCTCAAAGGGGTCCAGAGGTCGACCGGGTGCTGGCGGCTTTGAGCGTTCGTGTCTCGCCTCGCGAACGCGAATGCCGCTCTATAGGCCGCTCAAGAAATCCGACCGCTTCGCTTGACACCGAGGCTCGGGAGGCCCTCACCCGCTTGAAGGCCTTCCTGTCCTCGCCTCGATCTGGTCGCCCGGCACTGGGTGAACCGGCTCCTCTACATCGCCGCCACTACCTGTCGTCGCGCCCTCGTGGTGGAGCGGCGGAAGAAGGCCGTGAGCTCAAGGTACAACGGCGGTCTACTTCATCGATGAGGTACTTTCCGAGTCCAAGACTCGGTACCCACAGATGCGAAGTTACTCTGCGCGTGCTCATCGCAAAGAGGAAACTTCGTTCACTACTTCGACCAAGACGCCATCACCGTGGTGACCACGTCCCCACTGGCGAGATCATCCACAATCGCGATGCCTCGTGAAGGATAGCCAAATGGGCGCCGAGCTTAGCGGCCATGGCATAATATACGCCCTCTGACGGCGATCAAGTCGCAGTTCGCCGACTTCGTCGCCGAGTGGACCGAAGCCGTGCACCGCCATGGTCAAGACCGTCTTGGACAATGTACTTCGACGGGTCTTACACCAAGAATGGCGCGGCGCGGAGTCGCCATCATCTCCCGCCGGAACAGCTTCAATACGCCATTAGGTTGCTCTTGACGCGACCAACAACATTGCCGAGTCACGAGGCTCGTCAACGGTCTCGGATCGCCGCCGACCTCGGTGCCGCCGGCTCGTCCACGGGACTCCAAGCTTGTCGTCGACCAAGTCATGAAGGCTGCGGAGCCCCGAGACGCCCGCATGGCCGCGTCTTGTCGAAAGTACGCCGACTCGAGGAGCGGTTCAAGGGTTTCGAGCTTCACCATAGCTACCGACGCTACAATGGCGAGGCCGATCACCGCCAATCTTGCCTCGGCAGAGCCCGTCCCGCCGGGATCTTCGTCTCCGACCTCCTGCGGCCTTGTCCGGTGGACTCGGCGGTGGCGGCCACCCGACCAATCCAAAGACGGTCACCCGACCGACGCGCGGTCGGGCGTAGACTTGGCTTGGCGGATCTGCCGCGGTGTGCTAGCACTTGAGTCCGATCGAGGAGGCCCTACATCGACCGCTTGACGGACGGGTCACTTCCCACCCGACCGAGGCCGGCGCCTCGCCCGTGGGCAAAATCTTTCGTCCCCGATCGGCCTGACCTCTACAAAGGAGTCCCTCCGGTCCTCCAAAATGTATCTTGACCGACCAAGGAAAACAATTTGGACGACATACACAATAGTCTGCGGTCACCACGCAAAGACCCGATCTCTTGTGGAAATGCCTTTCGACAAGGTTTCTCTCGCCAACCGTGTCGACGCCGAGCATATCGTGACGACTGCGAAGGATGCGATTCTTTGCTCGTGCAGACGCATCCGCCAAATTTCTGCTTTTACTGACGATCCCCATCACGTGGCCTTTTGCCGTCTGGGACTCGATTTGGTCGGGCCTTCAGAGCGCCCGGGGCTTCACCCACCGCCGTCGCGGTAGATAAGTTCACCAAGTGGATAGAGGCCAAGCCGGTCGTGAGCGTCACGTCGGTACAAGCGCCATCTTCTTCCGCGACATCGCTTTTAGGTTTGGAGTCCCAAACTCCATCATCACCGACAACGAACACGCTTCACGGGAAGGAATTTCGAGTTCTGTGGCGACTTCAACATCCGTGTCGATTGGGCAGCATAGCCCATCCGCGGACTAACGGCGGTCGGCGCACTAACGGCATGATCCTTCAAGGACTCAAGCGCGGATCTTCGATCGGCTCAAGCATTTCGCGGGCGCTGGTAGCCGAGCCGCCTCCGTCCTCTGAGTCTGCGGACCACGCCGACCGGCGACCGGGTTCACACCCTTCTTTATGGTGTTCGCGCCGAAGCCATTTTGCCCATCGACCGAATACGGCTCCCGAGATTGCAAGCCTTCGATGAGGCTCGGGGCTCGCCTGCAACAAGACGCCATCGACCATTTCGGCGAGGCGCGGCGTGGGCCGCCCCGTGGTCGGCCGGATATCAACAAGCCTGCGCGCTACCACGGCCGCCAAGTTCGAGGATCGATCCTTCGGCCACGACTTGGTTCTGCGTCGGGTCCGCACAACCAAAGATAAGCACTGGTGGCGCCCCACAGGAGGTCCTTTCACCGTCGTGGAAGTTCTCCGACTGCACCTTCGACTCAAGGACGCCGATGGTCGCATCCTCCCTAATGCCCGGAACATTGAAAAGCTAAGGCGATTCTATCCCTAAGCTCTTTTCTTTTTCCCGGTATAAGTCTTTACCTTTCTCCCAACCGAGCACACGGTCGCCACGCGACGACTCGGGCCGCCGTGGCGCCCGCTCGTGCCGCTCGGATGGTGTCTGTGGCGGTCGGTGACCCACCGACCACGAGGTCTATCCCGAGCGGTAACCCTCTCGACCCGAGTGCTACGGCCTACGCCAAGCCGGCTATGGTTGCCCAGTAGCACTCCGCGGAAGAAGGAAGCACCTAAGTGGGATGACCTTCTGGTCGATTGGGAACAATCTTCCCCCACGCGAACTCGGCTAACTCACGTACTCATGTGGGTCGGTGACCGACTAGTCACGAGTCTATCCCGGCGGTAACCCTCTCGACCCGAGCGCTACGGCCTACGCCTAGCGGCTATGGTTGCTAAGTAGCACTTTGCGGAAGAAGGAAGTGCCCGAGTGGAAAAACCCTTGGCCGATCGGGAACACTCCGAACCCCCATGAGTGCGCGTAACTACCGCATAAACAAGACTCCTATCCTCTTCGGCCCTCTCAAATTGACCCGACCTACGCATAAGCGACCCCGTGGTCCTTGAGGCTATGGTCGGTCAAACCCAAACGCAAAGGAGAGCAAAGAGGCAAACCGGAGCTTACAATTACTTACGATCGTTTACACAACAGTCTTTGCAAGAAAAGAAAAGAAAAAAAAAGGGGGGCTAACTTCTTTCTTCCTCTTCTTCCTGGTGGCCGACCGGCACGGAGGAGGAGGACCTGGCATCTTGGAAGGCGACCTCAGGCGGGACGTGGCTGGCGATCTCGAGCATGCGGCTCGACACGAGCTCGAACACGCCGACCTCGTCGTCGGTCCGGTTCCGGCGATGCCGCTTACTCACCATCGCGAGGTCGATCACGTCATAGTGCGAGACGGTGTTGACCAGTCGACGGCGAAGCTCGATCTTTGCGCCCGCAATCACACCGCCTCCACAAGCCCCCGCACTCGGGCGCCAGCGAGGGCAAGTGCGCTGGGCTGCCCACATGCCCAAGACTTGGGCGCGAACCTCTGGCCGGCCCTCAGAAGGGCTTCCGCCGGCGCCCATCTCGGCCCTACCATCCTCGGAGACCCTCAGCGCGCGAGCCTGCGTCCCCGGCGCGATCGCCACGTCGCGGTCTCCACGCCGCGTTCCGAGCCTCCATGGCGACGCCAGTTTTTCTGCACCTCTGCGAGTTTTCGGCGTCTCCAGATGAGTCTCCTCTACGGGTTACCCCAACCAAAGAAATCAATGGAGGAGTTGAGATACTTACCAGTCGCAGAGTCGATCAGGCTGCCGACCTCCCCTCTGAGACTCTCGTAGGACGTCCTCAAGGAAGCCAGCTCCTTCCGAACAGTCTCCTGCTCGGACCGAGCTTGTTCGGCATCCTCCCGGGCCTGATCCCGCTCCGACCGCAGATGGGTCGCTTCTGCTTGTGCCACCCCCTCAGCGGTGACGGTGGCGTCCTTGGCCTCGGTGACCTCCGCCAGGGAGGATTCAAGCTCCACCACCCTTGCCCTCAAGGCCTCGGCCCCAAGGCGCTCGTCGTAAGGGCCTTTGAGGCCTCCTCCACTCTAGGCGGAGTTCTTTCGCCTCCGTCCGCCCAATGTTCAAAGCCTCTTGGGCAAGACGAAACTCAAGCCGCAGATGACCACTTTCTTCCATCGCGGCCGCTCACCGAGCATCCGAGCGACGAAGAGCCCGGCTGGCGCTTCAGGCAGGCCCGCAAATGTTTACACAACACGACATTTCACAACCGCGAAGCATATCGAGAGTTACAAAGTCGACTCCTTCGCTCACCTTACCAAACTTACGGGTTGAATCCCCGACCATCACCTCCAATACTGTTTGAAGACTCTAAGGCTAGGGTCGGACCCTTATGGATCGCCCTATCTCCTCCTCCGCAATCGTGGCGCCTGCCGAAGGCAGCCCACTCGCCTCGGCCAGTCCATGGATCCCGGCCACAGGGCCACATCCGGCAGCAGACCTTCGCCTGCGCTCGCCGGAGGAGCGGCGCCCGACTGAGCGCCATGGCGAGCGATGAAGTCGGCCTCGGGGCCCCCCTTGGCGGGGGTCTGACGCCTCGGCATCGGCGCCGCCGGCCGGCCGCGCCGCCGGCCTTCCGCCCGACCCCTCCAAGAAGACTATCTCGGCCGGCACCGCCGGTGGGTCGGCGGTCGCTCCACCTCTTCCGCCAGCCGCTTCGATCGGCGCAATGGCCAGCCGCGCGCCGCCGTCCCCTCCTCGAAGACCCTCGCGTCGGCGGCGGCGTCGGCGAGGCGTGGGAGCTCTTCGCCGCCTCGATCTCTCCTCCTCAAAGGAGGCGCGCCCACGATCGCGTGCTCCATAGGCGCCGACGATCGGTACCACCGAGCCGCCGTGACCGCCACTTGAGAAGTGGTGCGCGACGCCCCACCGCCACGCCTGTAGGCGCCGCCGTCCACGATATTTAAAAGTCGCCGGCGGCTTTGCTACAAAAATGTTCCAGCAGAAGGAAGAAATACTTCTCGAAGGAGCGAGTCGCGCGCTGCGCTCTCTCGTCGGCCCCACCAAAGGCGGTCGGTGGCCGCTTCCCGGCTACCACCGGTCGGCGCGTCGACAAGCTGCGGCGCAGATGACGCCCTCGCTCGAGGACCGCGCCGCGGGCTGCTGTCGGGCCAACTCTCGAGCCACCACTCACCGGAGGGTCGGGAAGGAATGCGTCGTAGTCGGGAAGCTCCCCACTATCGAGAAGTCGTCCCACCGCGGTGGACTCGACACGTCCTCGCGCTGCGTGCCTTGCCGCGCTCCTTCGCTTCTTCTTCCTCCTCTCCTCCTTACGCTTTTGCGGAATCGGCCTCGGCGGTCTTGCCGAGAGGCCGCCTCGCTTCTTTCTCCCGGGAGCGGTGCCCGGAGGACATGCCTGCGAGCCCTAGAGGATACAAAAGCGACCGTCAGTCGACGCTAAGAGCGAAGAAGAAAGAAGCGAAAGAAAAATCCCACAAACTCACGGATTTGGGGATGAGCCGACGAGAAAGGCCGGGTGGCGCTCGCGCCACCGTGGCGCTCCTCCGATAATCGCCGCCACCCGGCCTCCACCTCGGACGCGCCAACTCGGCCACCTCCATCCTTGCCCTGGTCGGATGGCCCTCATCTTGGAACATGGGGTGCGGCACGAACGCGGGGGGCGCGCGCATCCTCATGAAGGCGCACGACAACATCCCCGGCCCGTTTCTCTCGAGCCACGATCTCCTCCACGATCGGGGCCACCTTGTTCTTCTCCTCTTCTCGGCGCCCGTGTCCATTGCTCCATCGCGACGTGGAGCTCGCCGAAAAAAGCTGGGCGCTGCTTTCAACGTTCGGACATAGATCCATTCGAGCGCCATCCCTTGTTAGAGGACGGCGGCTTGATGTCCGTGTACTCGAGCTCCGGCCGCTCGGCTGGAGGCCAGGCCGCACATGGGCGCCGTCGCGTCGACGGCACTGTCTTTCCAAAGCCTCGCTGGAAGAAGTGCGCCACGCGCCAATGCGCTCAATCCCCAAGAAGGCCTCGCATGGGGTAATGAAAATGGCGATGTGAAGGACCCGTTAGGGTTGAGGTGGTGCACCTCCACCTTGTAATGGAAAAGAAGCCCCGGACGAAAGGGTGGAGCGGCAGGCGGCCGCGCTCAAAAAACAGGCGGGACCACAACCTCGTCGCTCTGCGGCGCGGATAACGGCCCGGTCGGCACTCTCGGCCCGGATGTGCCTCGCGGAGGAAGCCCTTCTTCACTAGGCCGAGCGCGCGACTCTCTGTCGCGGAGCACTCCGTCCACGACATCTTCGCGGGAAGCGGCGGAAAGGTGAGAAGAAGAGGGCCGAGGTTTCCTTCTCTGCTCTCTGGCGTTTTCTTGCTTTAGGGACGGAGACGGCGAAGGCGAAAGCGTGGCTACCCGAGGCACCCCAACAACGTACTTATAGGAGGCGGCGGACGCCGACCGAACGCCTCCTCGAGCGAATCGTCGCGTCGCCCGCGCTCGCATCGCCGGCTGGTAACTCCGATTTCCAATTCCACTCGCATTTAATCTGTCGCGTCGGGTTGCGAGTCATAAAGACGCCGCCCGAGCAGCGTGTCCGTTACCTCTTGGTCTCGCCTTTTGGCCGGGCGGTTGTTCCGGCGCGCGAGGCCCATTGGGCCATGCGGTCCCAAGATGGCAAAAAGCTTTGTGGCTTGCGCCAGGGCCCACCAAAGTGGGTTCAAAGGCCTAACCCACCGGATGGGCGTAGGGCCGCCCAATGAAACTTGAGCGAGGGCAAGTGCGAGTGAGCCCCACGGTGGGTCCCGGTTGGGTCGGCTGACGACCCAGTCACCTCTACTCGCGTCCGAGACCATACTTCACACTCTCCCGGGAGCTCATCGATGAGCGACAGCCAGCTGTGCTCTGGGTCGGCTGACGACCCAGGGTCCATACGGGATTGAGTAAAGAAAGGTTTCTTATGGGTCGCCCCACAGCAGGGCCAGGACACCCTACTCTGGGACCGTCCGCTCGGAAGGGTCCCCCTTGGGCGGGACCTCCCAGGACCCACTCGGACTACCCGTTACTAGCTCCAAGAGCACGGCGTTCAAACCAACGCAGGTAAACGCGCGTCGCCACCCCTCCAGTCCCACACTGCGGATGGGGTAAACTTGTGGGATAGACGGCGGCTACTCCTCTCGCAGCTTCCTCGGGGACGGGGACTCGGGATGGATACCCGCGTCCGGCTACGACGTTAAGCGAGCACTCGGACACGGAACCTCGCGGAGGCATCCGGTCGTCCTTGCCGACTAAGCGGCGTCTAGCTCTGACGTTAAGCGAGCACTCGGACACGGAACCTCGCGGAGGCATCCGGTCGTCCTTGCCGACCAAGGCACTCGGACACCGGAACCTCGCGGAGGCATCCGGTCATCCTTGCCGACTAAGGCGCGTCTAGCTACGACGTTAAGCGAGCACTCGGACACGGAACCTCGCGAGGGCATCCGGTGCGTCCTTGCCGACAAAGGCACTCGGACATCGGAACCTCGCGGAGGCATCCGTCCGTCCTTGCCGACTAAGGCAGCGTCTAGCTACGACGTTAAACGAGCACTCGGACACCGGAACCTCGCGGGGGCATCCGGCCTCGCGGAGGCATCCGGTCGTCCTTGCCGACCAAGGCACTCGGACACCGGAACCTCGCGGAGGCATCCGGTCGTCGCTGCCGACTAAGGCGGCGTCTAGCTACGACGTTAAGCGAGCACTCGGACACCGGAACCTCGCGGGGGCATCGGTGCGTCCTGCCGACCAAGGCACTCGGACACCGGAACCTCGCGGAGGCATCCGATCGTCCTGCCGACTAAGGCGGCGTCTAGCTACGACGTTAAGCGAGCACTCGGACACCGGAACCTCGCGGAGGCATCCGGTCGTCCTGCCGACCAAGGCACTCGGACACCGGAACCTCGCGGAGGCATCCGGCCGTCCTGCCGACTAAGGCGGCGTCTAGCTACGACGTTAACGAGCACTCGGACACCGGAACCTCGCGGAGGCATCCGGCCGTCCTGCCGACCAAGGCACTCGGACACCGGAACCTCGCGGAGGCATCCGGCGTCGCCCTGCCGACTAAGGCGGCGTCTAGCTACGACGTTAAGCGAGCACTCGGACACCGGAACCTCGCGGAGGCATCCGGTCGTCGCTTGCCGATTAAGGCACTCGGACACCGGAACCTCGCGGAGGCATCCGGCCGTCCTTGCCGACTAAGGCGGCGTCTAGCTACGACGTTAAGCGAGCACTCGGACACCGGAACCTCGCGGAGGCATCCGGCCGCGTCCTGCCGACCAAGGCACTTTCGGACACCGGAACCTCGCGGAGGCATCCGGCCGTCCTGCCGACCAAGGCACTCGGACATCGGAACCTCGCGGAGGCATCCGGTCGTCCTTGCCGACCAAGGCACTCGGACGCCGGAACCTCGCGGAGGCATCCGGTCGTCCTTGCCGACTAAGGCGGCGTCCAACCACGACGTTAAGCGAGCACTCGGACACCGGAACCTCGCGGAGGCATCCGGTGCGTCCCTGCCGACCAAGGCACTCGGGCACTAAAACTTCCAAGGCATCCGCTCATCCTTGCCGACCAAGGCACCGACTAGCTACGGCGCGAAACGAGCGCAAAGGAAGATCAAGCGACTTCGAGAATAAATGCCGCGCGAGAAAACGGCGCGCCGCCACCGAACCCGGCGGTCAAGAAGGCGAGCGAGCAAAAACACACCTGGCCGTGCGCGCGCGCACAACGGCAATTAAGAGGCTCCCGCGGTTCGCATACCTCGAGCGTAATCCCGGGCGGGCGTCGGATGCGTTGAGACACGCCCGGCAAAAGCTGGTAGGCCCCGTTGGCCCACCTAGTTGAGCGGATCGATCAAGCTCAACAACCAACCGAGTCCGCCGAACTCGATTGGAGGTTGAAACTCTTGACGAATACTCATAAAGCAGGGTGCACCAACGGCCCAATTGCAACAAGCAAAGCCCAGAGGCGTTAGCGGCGGCCTCGAATCGGCCCGGCCTAAACAGCCGTCCCGGCCTGCTACCCAAATGCCTACGAGACCATTCAGGAGACCATTCCCGGCCGGTCCCGACTCGACTCAGCGAGGTTCCCGACCCCGCGGCGGGGCGGGATCCCCGACTCCGACTTCAAACGAGGTTCCCGACCCCGCAACGGGGCGGGATCCCGCGACTCCGACTTCAGCGAGGTTCCCGACCGCGGCAGGGCGGGATCCCCTGCCCGACCGAACCATGATAATCCCCGCCGAGGGCGCGTGCGCGCGCCGGAGTCCGTGTCAACCTAAGGCCACGTGCCCCACGAACGGTCATTCGGTGGATCGAGCGAGGCGGTGGTCCCTTCCCAAGACGCTTTGATAGGCTGCTGAAGCCACGTCTCTGTCCCATCACCACCACCCACAGGCAAGGACACGCTCTCCCGAGGCAACTCCAACGTCACACGCGACTACGGCAGCACCCACATGGATCACGAGAGCAGCTCGCCACTTCCGGAGGATTACCTAACCGCTCGACCAGGCTAGACCACCGACCCAAAGATAGGCTCGGCGGCGGCGACGGGGCGGCGAGCAAGCGACCAGCCGGCGAACGATTGGCGACGGCGGGGCAAGGCCAAGCCCTAAAGTAGCTCGCTGGCACTTCGCCAATTCTCGATGTAACCCGCCTTCAGATTGAATAAAAGGAGGCAGAACCTCCTAACAGGCAATGAGTAAGAGCTACAAGAGAGCTTTTTCCTCTTCTTCCTCTTCTTCTTTTCTTCTCCTTCCGAGAGCTAAGTTTAGATCATTCTAGTGTTGAGGCTCCACCTCTCGCTTGTAAAAAACTCGGTCGATCATCCGCACTTGATGAATACAACACCAACGCCTGAATGGAGTAGGGACCTTGGCCCAACCAAGTATACATCTTGGACTCGAGGTCTAACCATTCAGGGAGCGGGAACGCGCAGCCCCTTAGACTTACAAATTTACTTGCCGGCGCTCGAAACGCCGACAACTTCCTTCCATACTCTTTTAAAGATGACACCATTCCAAGCCTTGTATGGTATGAAACCTCCTTTGGTTACAGAACACATGCTTCCAGATTCAGCAACCGAAGAAACAAGAAATTTGCTGCAGAATAGACAGGTTGCATTTGATGTCATAAAGGCTAATCTGGAGAAGGCTAGTTCAAGGATGAAGTATTTTGCTGACAAGCACAGGACTGAGATAAGTTTTGAGATTGGAGAGATGGTATACCTCAAAATGCAGCCATATAGATACAATGCTCTAGGATTGCACAAGACCTTGAAGCTACATTCCAAATTCTATGGACCATTCAGAGTTCTTGAGAAACTTGGAAAGGCTGCTTACAAATACCACAAGATTGTCAAATTCATCCAATCTTCCATGTGAACCAATTGAAGAAACACGTTGGTCCAAAAGTGATTCCTTGCAAGTTTACCTGGTGGATAATGAAGGTAATATCTTGATGGAACCTATTGCTATACTAGAGAGAAGAGTGATACCTCGTAACAATGAACCTGAGGTTCAATGGAAGATCCAATGGGTTAACTTACCTCCTGAGGATGCCACATGGGAAGATGCTACTTTTATTTCAAGGATTTTTCCGCAATTTGATCCTTGAGGACAAAGATCTCAGGAGGGAGGCAATTGACGGAGCCCGAAGAAGTTGAATCCGAAAAGAAGTGGAGAGGATTTCAGTTCAGAGATTGGACAGTGTGGATTGTTAGATACGCTTTCATTTAGTTAGATATGAAGGTTAGAAACTCCTCTGGAAGGTTTATGAAGATCTAGTGGCTAGGATCAATGGATAACTTTTAATTTTAATCCAATGGTGGAGATTCCAAGTGTAATTACTGTTTACCGTTTAGAGTAATTTCGCTGTTACTATTTACTGTGAGGTTAGTTTTCTGTTAGGAGAGCTGGATGAGAACGCTATTAAGGCATCTTTTAGTTGTACTGTGATCTATCTTGAAGAATCAATCCAGTTTATGCTCTCTTATTTTTCCTTTTATTTGCCTGTTCTTCCTTCGCAATTACCATGGTTTTAGCTTTCTCTTAATCTGATTCAGATATTTAGCTTTGGGGTCTGACCACGTCGCCTGGTGTGAAGAGCCGGGAGGGTTAGTCGCCTTGGTCACTCCACGGTCGGCTCCTCTGCCCTGCTCTGCATTGCTCCACCGTCGGCTCCTCTTCTCTGCTCTGCCGCGCCGGGAGCTAGGGTTAAGGTTTGGAGCAGGGGAGCCCAAGGGAGGCCGCAGGGAGGGGGTCGCTTTGATGCTTGTGCTGTTGAGTGCTGATGCTTGTGCTGTGATGCACTGCTGCTGCTCCTTGTGCTGAGATGTGCTGCTGCTTGTATTGCACTGCTACTGATGCTTGGTCATCTAATCCTCGCCTAGGCGTCCAAGCACTCGGCTGGCGCCTCGCCTCGCCTCGCCTTGTCGCCTTGACAACCATGCTTTAGACCTCGGCGACTGGCCACTACCGTCATCACAACAAGCCTTAGTTGCTTGGTCCCTGCCGCCATGGCCTGACAGCAATCATTCCTTTGATACTTTTGGAACTTCATTTTTTTTAAAGGAATGAAAAGAAAGTTAATGTGCAACTAAAACTTACACTGGGAAGGTTCAGAGAATTGTATAGACATATGTTTAACGTCTTTGTATTGTCCAATATCCCCTTTTCGAGTCACAGGCATACCTTGTGATAGGTTCACCTTCCTTCCTAGCGGAATATCTGTGTAACTCAAAAGGAAGAGTAACCAGCTTACATAACTTGATTGTGGGGCTTCGCTCACTTAGTTTTTAGAAGTTTGAAGAAAAAAGAAATTAATGGTGTACTTTTAGAGTGATGTTTTACTAAGACGGCACATTTGAGTAGTGTTTTGCTAAAGTGGTGACTTGAGAAAGCTATGGTGCTCATTTCCCCTTTCTTGAATTGCTTGGATACACTTCCAAAAAAAAGAATGTTTGGATACCTCAACCTTTTTTTAATGTACGGGTATATGAAACTTTGCAGGTTCACTTGGTGGACTGGTGAATTGAAATTGTATTGCTATCTTCAGGTGCTGGAGCAATGGCCTACGAGATTAGTGAGATCAAAAAAGAAGTTCTATTCTCAATTCAGAGTACTACTTACTGCAAGTGATCAAAGCACTACATTGATCCACTTAACCTCCTGAACTACAAAACTGGATATTTTACCACCTATCCCCTTAAAGCCAGACCCACTATATCGATTTTAGAGGTGGTTTTGCCACCATGGACAAGTAAGTTGCAGTTTATCGCCACCAGTTTTAGAGGTGGTTTTATGTGAATGGGGAGGAAGATGAGGGTATGGACTGCAGGGGTTTAATAAAATATTGTCAGCTTTCTTTCTAGTAGACCCACATATGTTTTTTATGTTCACATTGTATTTATTGAAAATTTCAAACCAAACTGAAGACCACATATTTTTAAACAACATAAAATAAGAAAAGGGGAACTTGCAGAAGGGCTTTAAGAACATAAAGTATGGTCACAATAAAGAAATAATAAGAGGGAGTCAATGCATAGTATGTGCAACAGTAATCAAGTTCCAGTTACAAAAAATTGTCACTTGTTCATATTTGTGTATCTCATGTATTTTCCTCTTTCCACATCTAAATTGAAGTCCTAATAATCTAACCTTAATTTCCATATGTCAATGAAGAAATTGCCATAGGTCTGGTGGGCTTTGGCATACTATTCTCATTCCTTGGTGTTATCCTTTTCTTCGACAGGGGTTTGTTGGCTCTGGGTAATGTATGATACAACAACTCACAGATCCATCTTCTGTTGTATTATTCCATATCAAATGAAATTATAATGCCACCTTGTTCTTCACTACCTTGTTTCTTCTAGATTTTCTTCTTGACTGGAGTAGGCTTGTTACTTGGTTGGCAATCTATGTGCTAGCTTTTCAAGTAGGCAAAAATTAAGGAACCCAACACTTACATAGATACAGGAGGTTATCCGTTGTTTTCTTCATAGCTTAAAATTGTACGTGGATAAATTGTGCTGCTTGCTACATTATCATTTATTATTTATCTGTTGCTTCTTACTGAAATTAGATTACTTCTTAATTGGTCAAGTTTTCAAATTGGTGTTAATCTTCTGAATGTGTATGGTAATGCCATAGCTTCTTTTACATAATTTTATAAACATTAAGTAATTCCTTAGGGGGACATATTTATTCTGTGCTGCAAAGAGTAGTACAAAGTGGAGATCACCAGCCCTGTGATGTGCTACAGAATTGCTGTGGCTGAAAAATTAGCCATGGACATCCAGTACAGGACACACAGAGTATTGATCATACTTGTCAATTCCATTCTGGAGGTCATTCTGGTTTGGCTCTTGGAATGGATCGTTTCCGTACTTGCTAGTTGTCACTGCCAGGGCTGCTTCTGTCGGAACCGCGTCACACTCGCCATCGCCGCACAGCCTCACCCCACACTCAGCTCTCTTCTTTTGTGGCTGGGTTTCTTGATTTCTTGCCTATTTCACAGATTTAATTATTTCTCTCTTGATTTCTTGCCTTTGAGATGGATTGGGAGGAGATATAGGGTTCTTAATTTCTTGCTTCCTTCTCAGATCTGAGTACTTCCCCCTTGCTCTCTTGCTTTTGAAATGGGTTGGGAGGAGATACTACTAGTGTTTTGCCTGGTACCAGTATTGGTGGTAAGCTCAATTCCGCCCGGAATTGACTGGAATCGGCCGGAATCTTGGCCGGTACGGACACAGACTACTTTACCGTTTTATCTATTGGTATTAATTGCATATCGCATTCTCTGGGACAGCGATACCATTCTAGCAAATCCAAATGTCTTTAGCAATAATGCAATATTATGTCACTCTTGATTAGTCCTGTACATTATTTTCCAGCAAAATACTGACCACATTGATGTCTCCCTCACATCCATGTGTTAAAGAGATAATCTTTTTTTTCTTTTCTGCAGGGATCTTTACCTTTCTTCCTTGGTCTGTTTCTTCTATTTGCCCAATGGCCTGTTGCTGTATAATCATGGAACTTTTTTGGATCTTTTGTCCTCTTCAGGTCATTGCCTACCTCACCCCCTTTTGCTAAAATTATTCATGTTTTGGTTGACACTGACTTCTGCTTCCATTTTTGTAGTGGTTATGGACCTCCTGTCCAGGCCTTCCAGGTAAAGTTTATATTTCTCTTAGAAAAAGTTAGTAAACTTAACTGCACCTCCTGACACAATTCCTGATATCATGTATTCTAAATTTAACGAGTATGAAATTATACAGTATTCGTTCTAGATTACAACAGGTCTAACTGATGCTTCAACTTTCGTCATTTCTGCAGCTGTTTGGTCAGTTGAGGCGTAAGCTTGCTTGACGACTTGTGGTGGCAGAAGTTGCTCTTCGTGGGAGAAATAGCACATTTTTGTGTTGTTAATACGGAGATCTGTTGTGCCCTACCTTCTGTCAAGATGTTCTAACTCGTGTGCATATGTATACTTTGGGCTTTCTAACCTTGAGTTGTGCTGGCTTTTGCCCTTTTTGTCAGCAGGCAGTAATTTAATTTTACGTAGAGGCTTCAGAATATGCTGCCGGATTCTGGGTTTTGTTGAAACCCGCGGACCTGATTATCTTTTGCCATGGCAGCATCGGTCGAAGGGAGGTGCGTCTCCTGAGTATCTCGGCGACTCAGGAGGCGATTCAAAATCCCTACCTCGCCGCCATCGTTGGTGGCTGCTGGCTGGCCGACGGCGGCGGCGAGGTATCTTCTGCACTTCCCTCCGTCCTTTCCCTCTTCTCTCCCCCTTTTCCCTTCCTTTCCTTCTTCTAGATCTGGTTGGGCCGCCCCGTTGAGCATCCGGGCTGTCCCGGTGAGCTGTCGGGCCGTCGGGGTGTGAGTCGTCACTTTTGCTGCAGCCCGATTTCCTTGCTGAACATGCTAGATCTTGCCTCCCTCCTTCTCGGCAGATCTGGGCGGTCTGAGGAGTCGATGGGCAGTGTCGAGGCAGCAGCACCTTGGGGTCCGCGATGAGACACGTCTTTGGCGGGGGCCTTGTCGCAGGCGGTGCCTTGCGGGGAGGCGAGCGCTGTAGAAGGCTCCGCATCGAGCTGGTGGTGACGGTGGTGGCGTCAGGAGATCCCGCCTCAGATTAGGGCCAGCAGGCGGCGGAGCATGCAGAGGACTGGGGGCGCGACGAGCGGGCCGCAGACCTTGGCGATGCCTCGCGGTGGTGGCGCCCTGCAGTGAGGTGAGTTGCTGCAGGAGGTGCCGCACCGAATTGGTGGTGATGATGGTGGCGTCAGGAGATCCTGCCTCTGATTAGGGCCAGCAGGCGGCGGAGCATGCAGAGGATTGGGGGCGCGGCGAGCGGGCAGTAGGCCTCGACGATAACTTTGAGGATGGCCACGGGGTGGTGCGGTGCTTAGAGGCCAGCAGGCGACAGACCTTCCAGCGGCTTAGGGCATAGTGAGTGGGGCGCAGGCTCGGTGATGGTGGCCAGCGAGGTGTCGCAAGTCCCGGTGATGGTGCAGACGGTTGAAGGGCCAAGATCGGCATCGCAAGTCCAGAAGACGGCATGGGCCTACTTTGAGAGATGAGCGTCGTTGGCGGAGGCCGGTCGAGGCGGCCAGCGAGGCCTGGGATGAGGCCGTGCGCCATGCGACGGCAAGGGTTGCAGGGCTAGGACCGGCTGATGGTGGAGCTAGGATGCGGCTATCGAAGGTGCCTATAATGAGGCCAGGTCGGGGATTGAGGGTCTTTCGCTCCGTAGGTTGTTGGTCTAGCCGGTGTAGGTGGTGTCTTGGGGGAGTGTCCAAGTTTAGAACTCCTTTCCTATGTTGGTGCTTTCCCTGCTGTGTCCAGGGAACGGTATCTGTATAATTGTCATTTCGGTGGTTACTGTTGTATTCTCTTCTTCTGAAATGATTGGCAAAGCTCATGCCTTTAGTTTAAAAAAATTACCTTTTGCCATCCTAACAAAATATTGACCAAATTGCTGCATGCTGTGTTTATGTATGGTTCTAGATGCAGCTTGTCACAGGTTCCTTGCAAGTAGCTCTCATAGAAAGTATCTGTCGGGACCCGAATATGCAAATCCGGACCCTCTGTGTATACTGCACTAGTCCAGGATCACGCTAGTGCACACAGGCTCAACATCAGTAAATATCACAATCATACACAACGAAAATACGATAAAAGACTTCATATAATAAATAACACTTGTTGAATGACCTTATAGTCAACTTACATGACTATGCCTCGCAAGGCTGAACAATAAATTAAACTGCAGTGGAATGAAAACGTAGACAACCTCTCAGTATACCACAGGCAACTGACAAGGCTTGCGCCCTAAACCTTCGTCTCCTCCTGGTACTTCTCCTCCAGTATTGGTGTAGACTCCTCAACTGATGATTTTGTTGATGGCAAGGGTGAGTACATAAAGCACTCAACAAGTTGTGCACAGAATGCAATTCTAATATAACTATATGCAAGGCTTATTCCAAGGAATGGCTTATCATGGTTATTTTGCAGTAAATCAACATTTGAGAATAATTACAGTAAATAGATTGTAAAGACAGTAAAACAAATAACTGTAATAAATAGATTCAATATTTCTCAAGTAAACCAAGTTCCAATCCTTAATCAAGTTCCAACTTCCCATGGCAACCTGCCATCCATCCCAAGTTTTGTTTTGTAAAAGTCTAACCCTTAACTGTAATTCCCGAGCATTGCTCAATACCGTGAACTCGGCAGAGGTTATGCACTTTACCCACACGACATGATCATCCCTTGTCGCCAAGCTATTAGCACACTTCCTTTGGTGTGCCGACAGGGTAATCATGACAAAGCCTTTACAATGCTCCATCTAGACCCAGTACTGCTCGCTGAGGTTTCAACACGGAAGGGACTGATTACCACACTCCGGGCCCCCCTCCTGTGCCGTGTGAGTTAATCCGCGAATCCGGGACTCACTATTCACCACGACAGTACCGAAATCTAGACATCACAAATTAGTCAGCTAAGCTGTCCCATTCCAGACATGTGGTTGCAAGAGAGACTCAGGTCAAAGGCTTGCAAGGTTAAGTCCTTAAGATGATCGAGGCAAGACTTCCACATACCCCTGTCCATCGAGCCCACCTTGGCATACTCGCCCCTTGCCACTTGCCCCAATCTAAATGAATATCACCCCAGTTGATTACTAAGCACCACGTGCGAATCACTGTTGACTGCGGAGACGTGGCTATATCTGGACGGTCCGACGAAGATCCAACGGCTGCGCGAAGCTCCGAAGCACGGCGGCGGATTAGCACCGGAGCGGAGGAAGACGACCCCCCGAACGGCATTTCGGCGTGACTCCGGCGAGAAGAAGTGGCGGCCTCGACGCGTCTTGGAACGGCGACCCCGGATCTGGAACCGATTCGGTGGAAGGAGGCTCGACGACGGCGGAACAGCGCAAAAACTCGCGGCGGTGCTACAAAGAACTACGGTGAGCTCTTGGCGGCGGCGGCAATGAAAGCGAAGAGGCTAGTCTTCTTCGGCTGCGCGAGGGACGAGGACATCGGAGTGCGGGCTACGGCTTTTATAGCCTCG
Source organism: Otatea glauca (assembly GCA_036346275.1). NCBI lineage: Eukaryota > Viridiplantae > Streptophyta > Magnoliopsida > Poales > Poaceae > Otatea > Otatea glauca. The sequence continues at coordinate 57,277,072 of CM070713.1, forward strand.
GCATACGCGCACAAATGGCAACCCTAGCACTCCGCGGCGGAGACGGCGTGCGGCGGCGGGTTTGGAAACCGAATCGGAGATGACGACCATGAGCCGTCCGATCTGCAACAAGCGGTCACGATTAGATCTCGGCCGGTCCGATCCAATCCGCACTTTCCAAAATCAACGGATGCGATCAATTCTTTTCAAAACAACGCCGCACGATCTCAACCGCGCGATCTCGATCCAACGGCCGATCGTACTAGGGTTTCGCGAAAGAAACGACCGTCCGATCTGGATCCAACGGTCCACAAGCGCGACGGCGGCGAAACGGCTGACGGGTCGCACAGCGCTAGGCCATGCGCGCACAGTGCTGGGCTTCGGCCCAGTACTATTCATCGATTTTTTTTCAAAAGCTTTTTGATTCAGAATAATTCCCTAAATTAGATTAATTCACTTAAGGCAATTAAAATATCAGGAAAAATCCAAGAAAATTCTCATAAATACTTTGAGACATTTTGAGTTCGAATAAAATATTTTTGGCAAAACTTTATTTTTACTATGCAGATATTTAATTGGTTTTCTCAAAGAGGCTAATTACTTAATTCCCAAAATAAATTCCAATAAATCCAGAAAAATCCCAATAAATCTTAAATTTCATAAATGACAATAAAATAACACTTAAAGCAAAAATTGGGGTGTTAAAGTATCCCTCAAAATATTGCATGGAGCTTAATCGCTCTTCATATGTGTGCAATCTGCGGTGTTAATGATGACACATACGCGCTGAACACTTCTCAGTCAAATTCATTATTTAATTGGAAAGAATTATTAAAACGTATTAAATATCTCTAGATGAACTCTAATTTTATTGGATATTTTATTATTGTATATGGAGATACAGAGCTATTAATATTTTAGCTATTACTATTTTATTTAATTAAATACAGGTCCATATTTGAAGTAAAGATGTGTATAGAATGCTTTGAAGAAATAAATATTGTATGCCAAAATAAATGACACCATTATGAAGATCTTATCAAACCGGTCAAAACGGATATATTATTTGCTATATTTCAAGTTTAGATGTAGAAGATATGGAAGTAACCAAGGATTTTTCGGTTGATAGCCGAATAGTGCACACGCTGCAACACCGAGACGGAGGCTGTGACAAACAACGTAATCTAGTGAACAGTAGCCAAAATTCTTTTTCTTCCATTATATATGTAGATTTATCTTATAGTAAACAGAGGAGGCACCAGATTAATAAGATAGCTACTTTTGCTTCTATTAAGTGTTCTTCACTTGTTCTTCCTCATTGCATATGCATAGAGCGGGGAATTGAGCAATTTCTTTTAAAGATTGTTCTGTCTTTTTAGTGGAAATTGAGAGATTGATATACTTCACTCAGTATCCATGAAGTTCAACACATATGATTTTAGCGAATTGAAAAATTGCAAGCCTATTGTTTCTGACAACGGAGAATCAACTAGTGTTCATCAAAAGAGTTCATGAGTATTCAAATTTTACACCGCGAAGATTAGACAAGCCCCGTATTATCTTGGTATCAGAGCATTAGGTTGGCAACTTGGCATGGTAGGATTTTTATCCTACTACCATATTTATTTTCAGTCATATAATGAGAAAATTGCCTCACAAAAATACCATCATATATCTAGATCTTTGTGCTTAGATTTGTTCTTAGTTTTGCATTAGCAAATTTTAATCCATGTGTCTGATTGTTCTTAGGTACTGTCGCGTTGCATCTACTAAAAAAATCTGCTATCGCATTGAAATTCTGCGGCCAACCGGACACTAATTTCTTTCCGCGTCTGTTTCGCACTTATCGTATCTCGATCCGGGATCCAGAATCTAGTCTGATTAGCCCACCGTATGGGTATATATATAGTGATATAGATACTTAGATAGTGACGGTCTATAATATGTATTCATATTATTTATAGACAGTACTAAAGATAACTCATGTAATAGATTGTCTATAATGATTTTTTATATAATTAACAAACTATCTGTACAGTAGTATACACAGTATAAAGCTGTCTATAAGGTCGTCTATTAAATAATAGACATCATCTTTCTCTCCCCTCATTTTTTTCTCAACTATATCATCTAAAATTTTACGTGATATACTTTAATAGACAATATACATGTACTATTATACACACGCCCTAATTTCTTTTGGCCGGCTGGACACAGCACTCGTGCACCGCTCGCTCGACGGTCGACACATTCACGTGCTCTCGCAATATCGAGTGTTTCCAAGTCAAGTGCACCTTTTCTTGCTCTGAATGGCCAACAGCACATACTGTCTATGTCAAGTGAGTCTAACCTTTTTACTGGCCAATCCATCGAGAAGCAATTGCTGTAAGCTTTGTTCCATCCATGCAATTTTGGATGTGGGCCCACGAAAAGCTGCTGTACCAATTAATTCCCTCGTCGGATTGGCTCTGTAGTGCTTAGTTGTGACCGAGAGCAGATAAAAAAAATAAAACAGAGAACCGGTTAAAAAAGAAGAGGAAGGAAAAGAGAGAGAGAGAGAACGGGTTAAAAAAACAGTGAAAAAAAAGGAGGAGGAGAAAGAGAGATAGAGGAGCACTCAGTGGAATATTTCAAAGGGGAAATTTCAGATTTTTTGTACGCTTTGCCATCTCCTTTTGGTGTATATTTCTCAGTTAGTGCATGGTGTTTATATCCATTTTATTACACAACCTATTTTTGTTAGCCTTATCGTATATCCTGTGACACAGTAACTTAAGGCATTATTAACTTTTGGATTATTATTTGATTTTGCATTAACTGAGTTACATATCTATTACTCCTTGCTACATAAATCCATACCAAGCTTCATTAAATCACCGTTGTTGTGTTTGGGGCTGGCTCTTTTATTTGCTCTATCATCACCATCGTTGACTTCTACGACTATCAAAGTATAAGTTTTGACCTTAATTCACTGTGGAGAGGCAAGAATTTGAATTGGTAAAAAGGGTGAGGTTGAGTGATTGCACATACTCTTGCACTCATTGCATATTGTATACTTTTTTATTTTACTAACCATGGTAGGACACAAGTATTGGCATTTTTCCTTGTATGGAAGTGATGATTCGGAAGAATATCTTGTATGAGAAGAACAAATATAACAGATGTTTAAAATTGAAATGACTACAAAAGCTAACAAGGTAATAAGAGCTACTAGAGAATTTGATGATTATGCATATGATTGGTGACAACAATTGTGCGGAAAACAACTTATCAAAACATAGGAAGATTTAAAGCTTTTTATGAAGAGAGAGTTTGTACCACCGTACACACAAGGATCCAAATTTGTCTACAACTACTTTAATGAGTTAAGTTGTATACTTGGTCGAGCTGGTATTAACTGTGAGTATAACAAGAAGGTATATTTTGAGAAATGTTTAACTTCTAAGATTAAAGTTGCACTTCTATATAAATATTTTAATAGTTTGTGCGAATTTGTGATATATGCTATTGAAGTAGAAAGGAAAATCCAGGAGATGCATCAAAATCCATGTGAGAATGAGAGCCACATAGCCAAATTGAGTGAGCGTGTTAAAGAGAATAAGTTGTGTGATTCCACCAAATGTGAGGTTGAGAGCATCCAAATTGAGAGTGCGAGAGATACACCACAAGAAAAGAAAGAAGTAAATGATAGGTCAAGTGATGTTAGTTTTGAAACCAACGACTTACTCTGTACTTCCAGTGTTGTTTTCCACATTGTACATGTTGACAAAATATATGAGGAGTTGAATGCTGAATAACCTGTACAGCTAGAAAAAAAGATAAGGAGATAACCATGGTTGGAGATGGAACACTTGTCATCCTATGGTTACATCATGAAGCAACGCTACCTACAACATCTACAACAACTGAAGAGGATGTTAAAGGTAACAACAATGGTGCCGACTTGGTAGTTGGTCAAGAAACGGTGAGTAATTGTGAGAACTTTTATGCTCAATTGGAAACTCCATGTTCTAGATTTAATGTGCTTAATTTACATAATGTAGAATTAATTACTTATAAAGAAGTTCTTACTAGAATATCCCCTGATGATTCTTTTTGTTATATTATGTTCGATGATCTAAAAGAGCTATCTAGTGTGATTGATAAGATATCTAAAACTGCATGTTTAAAATCACAAGCTAGTACCTACACCAACAATTATAAATTTAATTGATTGGAGATTATGGTGTAGATAACAAGTATTATGTTTATCGAACCTGTGATAAGTTTGCTGAATTGACATTATATGTTTTTGGACAAACCATATTTTATACCATGTTTATGTAATCAGAGTAGCGCAGTTGAAGCATGGAAGGCATAAAAAAAATTCACCTATATTAGAATAAGTCGATGTGGTGTTGTCCACTAATAACTTGTATGCAGACTTACAAAAGTAAGGATGAATTTTCTCGATGTTAGGGGGGAATGATGTGAAATATATACATGATGGTTCAACAAATGCACCATGTACGTCTTACGGCTGTTGTGCAAAATAAGGAGAACAATTGATGATAAATACATATACCATGTGTATATGTTGTTTCCTTTATTTAGCATATTTTCAGGTTATCAAAAGCCAAGGACGACTTTTCTTGAAGAAAAGGAGGATAATGCGGACACATACGAGCCGAACACTTTTTAGTCAAATTCATTATTTGAATAGAAAGAATTATTAAACCGCATTAAATATCGTCAGGTGAACTCTAATTTTATTGGATATTTTATTATTATAAATAGAGATACATAGCTACTACTATTTTACTTAATTAAATGCATGTTCATATTTGATTTGTACAAATCTAAAGTAAAGATACGTACGAAATACTTCGAACAAAGAAATATTGCATGCCAAAATAAATGGCACCGTTGCGAAGATCTCATCAAACCGGTCAAAACGATATATTATTTGCTATATTCGAAGTTTGGACGCAAAAGATATGGAAGTAACCGAACGGGGATTTTTCGGTTGCTAGCCGAATAGTGCACACGCTACAACGAGACGGAGGTCGTGGCGAACAACGTAATCCGGATTTCAGGGCGCTACAGTAGTTCTAGTGAACAGTACCAAAATTCTTTTTTCTTTCATTATATATTTAGATTTACCCCATTGTAAAAAGAGGAGACACCAGCCTAATAAGATACTACTTTTGCATCTATTAAGTATTCTTTGCTTGTTCTTCCTCATTGCGTACGCAAAGAGAGAAGGAATTGGGAGATTTATTTCAAAGATCATTTTGCCTTTCTACTAGAAATTAAGAGATCGATATACTTCACTCGGTACCTCTGAAGTTCTACACGTGTGATTTTGGTGAATCGAAGAGTTACAAGCCTATTGCATCGGTAGCGAGAGATCAACTAGTATTCATCAAAAGAGTACATGAGTATCCAAATTCTATATCGTAAAGATCGAGCAAGCCCTACATGAGGTTTCTTTTGCCTATCAAATGGCTAATGCAGGGTGAAATGCCTGTGATGTCTGATATGCGTTGCAAAGGATGCATTTCCGTGGATTTTTTAAATAATCAAAATTTTAAATAATTTTGCAGAAATAATACATCATAAAAAATTATAGAAATATACTTCTGTAACCGTTTCAACTGGCAACAAAGTCTCTGTCACTATTCAAATTGGCGAAATGCTGATACGAGGATCTCTATCAACATTTGAATTGGCGACAGAGCTCCGTTGCTATTTCAACAAGCGACATAGATTCTGTCGTCATTGGAATTGGCGACATTATTACTATTTCAACTGACGACAGAACCATGTTGATTTTTGCAGCTATAAAAATATTATGAATTAGTCTATATGGTGGCAAAAAATTAGAAACACCGAAATTAGCCATGTGTTGAAATAAATAATATTTTCCTTTAGGGAAGAACAAAATTAGCCCTTTATGTCATGTAACCTATGAGTTCATTCTTTGCGTGTGTTTTTTTGTTCGAACAAACCGGATAAAGCCTACCATACAATTTCATAAGAAATGAGCAAATTACATGGCATGTAGAGTTGAGTTCGGTGCATATGTTCGCCATACTACTCTTACAATACAAATGGTGTTACACACGAACCATCAACATAAACTACATGTAAGATATATGTGCGCCTTTTGGAATCTAAAATACTCAGGGATAGAAAAGAAGTCAGGCTTGTGGTAATGGATCCTATGCATAAGGATCCATCGGCACCTTATCCTTCACTACTACAACAAGACCTATATTAGACTCATCACAGATAATTTTTAAAAACCGTTTATGTTAAAGCAAATCACAGACAGTTTTGCTAGCGTGACCGTCTAAGTTACTAGATATGCTAAGAACGGTCTATGATAAGCTGGTATCATAGACAGTTCGTCCCATGAACCGTTTGTGAAGTATCACAAGCGGATTGTACCGCCAATCATTTGTGATATGATTTCATGTCACAGACAGTTTTTATAGAAAACAGAGTGTGATACTTTGAAAATAGTTCATGGTACGAACCGTCTATGATATGACTACATATCACAGACGGTTTTCTAAAAAGAACCGTCTGTGATACTTCACATACGGTTAGTTTCACAAACTTTTTGTGATATCAACTTATCACAGATGGTTTTTTCAACAAACGGTGCGTGATATTTCTTGCCCATATATAATACAAAGCCCCAACCCACTTAGGATTTTTAGGGTTTCCATATCTGTCTTTGAGGTGGCGACGGCTGTGAGGCAATTTGGTGAAAAGAGACTGTTTATTTGGAAGAGTGATTGTAGATCTATTTGTTCTTGGTGATCTAAGGCTAGTAGTTGGTTCTAATTGCATTATATTCAAATATAGCTTAGTAAAGAGAGAATTGAAGATGATTTAGATCTAGCTTGGTGTAGATCTATTTATTCCTTGTGATCTAAGATAGTAATTGGTTTTAATTGTATTATATTCAAGATGTAGTTAGCTTGGCACAGAGAGAAGATTATTTAGATCTAGCATGGTTTAGGATTTAGGGTAGGGTTTAGCTAGTTAAGTTGTGCTCCATTTAAGAATGTGTGCATGTGCACTCCTAGTCTACTGCAATTTAATTAATTTTTGCTAGCTACTTTAGATCATACATAGTCTACTTCAATATTTAACACAAATTGTTATATGCGTAGCGTAGATGGATCGAAGCTGGATGTACATAGAAAACCATACGAGTGCTGAATACATTAATGGCATCTCTACTTTTAGAAGAGCTATCGAGGACAATATGTTTAATAAGGGGGTGCAATTTATGTCTTATCCATGCATTAACTGTGATAATATGAGGATGTTTCAAAACTCAGTGCAGATCAAAGCACACTTGATTCTAAAGGGTTTCAAAAGGGGTATACATGTTGGACTAGTCACTGTGAAGAGCAGATTATACAGGAAGGTAGTATTAACATCAGCAATGAAGTCAACGATATGCCAGTAGGAAAGAGTATTTTTAGGTAATAGAATATTTTAGGATGAGACAAGAAAAATTAGACCTTATTAAGGCTAATACAGTCTCTACCTATTACACAAGCTTGTTTCCATAGGCAGGCTCTGATACCACCTTTATTCTATGACCCCCCCACTATGCTCAACCAGGTTTGGCATAGCAAAAACAAGAGGCCATTCTCGAGAACCTACAACCTAAAACAATCGACTTAAAAAAAAGATATCATCCCCTCATTCTTCATCATCGAATGGATCTGATGAGCTGACGATAGGAAAATCGATGTGTGGTTCAAGAGGAGTAAATAAAAGGCCACATGGCCGATATACCAGCACGGCGGTTGATCAGATGGATGGGGTCTCTACCAAACCTCTGAAGGCAGTGGCAGCATTTCGAACATTGTGCGGGATAGTTGGATGGGAACGAGTCCCCATCACCTATCCAACCTAGAAGTCGCTGACAGATACGGAGCGCAATAGCCTGGTGATAGAAATTTAGCATCGTTTGAGATCCCAGGAGACTCCATACGTGTAGTGCGATGGTATGCATTGCTAGTGGTGGCAAAGGCATGGAAGAACTTTAAGAGCAAGCTTGTCATCAATTACGTGAAGAAGGAAATAAATCCCTTCAAGAAGTATGAGTTCATTGATGAAGATGTATGCCAATAATTTGTTGAGATGAAGACAATGGAAGAATTCATGTGTCAAAGTGAAGCGCACAAAGCCTTCCAAGAAAAAAACACCCACCCCCACAAACTCGGCACCACTGGATACACTGATAAGTTATGCACTCTTGGGTGTCCTGATCTTTCGGTGAGGGGATAAATATCGATTTGTTCGAGGATGACGTTCATGATATAGGCTATCAACTATCTCAGTTAGTATCCAAGCAATCGCTACACCACATCCGTGATGGTTATCAATCGTGACACACAGTTGACCTGACCACAAAGGCCTGTTCCTGCAAAGCAATCGAAAGAACCAAGCAAGATCAAAGAAGAGCAATCTTAAATTGTGGGTAAAAATTAAGCACACGTTAAGTTGGGGTTCCGAAATATCACAATCGGTGGCTAACCGTCTCACGGACTATGACGAACTTGGTTTGCACTAGGCTAAACTCAGCTAAACAAAAAAAAACCCCAATAATTTTGGGGGACTCACTAGCTATATATAGGTGAAAGATAAGGGGGATTCGGTCAACACAAAGAGGTGGCCGAATAGGACTCTTACAAGGCCCAAGGCCTAAGTTTGACTCGGACTAGAAAGTTGACCCAACTTGTTTTCTTGATTGCGGAGTGTTCTGAAAGAATTTTTAGGTGGGGTCAAATCCGTTGGAAAGGTCTTGAAGTAAGATTTCCATCAAGTATAATAACTTGTCAATCGGATGTCGTATGCAAAAGTTATACTTATTTTACTTCAGACTGGTATCCGATGTAGATGTGCATCCTTGCTAATCCAAACCATGGTTCTTAAGTATAAGCACATCACACATATCAGGTAGTGGACTATTGTCAAAAGTGTAATTAGATACACTTAAGAATGACTTTTCCTGATAATTGAGTTGACGGGCTCGAGCTCGAGTCAATGGTCCTTGAATCGATAAGGACGGAGAATGATCATCATTTGTAGTTGTGCGTGTATCCGAAGTGGTGGTGTCCTCATTAATAAGAGTGTGTAATAGAGGAGGAAAGACGAGGGGATGGCAAGCGCAAATCAAAGCACAACACGAAGGCCCCCGACTTTCAGTTGGCCCCGTTGACCCGGAAATACAAGCTAGGAGAGCCATTCGTACCAGAAGAGTGTCTACAAATGCTTGGAATGGCTTGCATTAGATTGCATGATTGATACATAGAACAAGCCAACAAGCCGATGACATAACGAATATCAGGTATCCCTATTAGGTTTAAGGAGCATTTGTTCAAACAGTTATCGGGAGGCTTCTTCGGGGTCGACTTCAGTGACTTGTTCGATCTCTATAACCTCGACGCCCTCGACATCTCACTTTTGAAATGTTGGACATTGTAAGTGTGTGCAATCATGGTCTACATTCATATAACACCGATAAATGTCATATATATATATATCCTTGCTTTTGTATATATAGGTACATGATCCTTGAAGCCAAAATCAAGGATGAATCCGTAGGTTTCCTTGACCCACACATGGTCTCCAAGCAAAGCTTGGACGACAATTTACAAGCCATCGAGGATTACATGGTAAGTGCATTGCTGGCTCAATGCAATAAATCCTATGTACGTTTAACCCACAACCTGGGATAAGTGCTGCACTACTTGCTATACTTGTTGATTTGTACTTTATATGCAACTCGAAGTTAGGTTGAATGACTATGGCGACATACCTGTATAGGTTTACTGGGTTATTGTAATTTTACCAAGAAAGAAATGGGTAATCTACCTTGATTCCTTAAAAGGCGGTACCCACGACTTGAAGCCTGTCGCACAATTATTGTAAGTTCAAGCTCCATTTGGTTTTGATGATTAATGCTTAATTAATAATTAATGGCAAATCTAATTCTTGTGAGACTCTCTTATTGAGCTTAATTCTTATTAGTCTCATTTGAATGAAAATATGGAAATATCAAAGTCTCATCTTATTGAAAAATGAAAATCTCAATGGTATACATCCGATGCAACTTTATTATTTCTAGATGCATTATTTGGATTTAAGATAAAAGGTGAATTACACTGTAGTTTCAACTTTAAGATATGCATAATGTTTCTAATTTCATATATACATGAATGTACACATTGAGGGGGAGTTCATGCTTTATCTTGAAGTTTCAATAGTATTGGTCCCTTTCATCTTGACACACATTTCAAGGATTATTACTTTAAACAAATCCCTTGAGTATATAAAACTTGTATAGTTGTAATATACTCATGATGACTTAAATATAGAATAAACTCCAAAGCTATCTCAGTTGAATATGTGCATATTGATTCATAGTCAATATATATATATATGCACACATCTAAATGGAGTTTACTCTGTGCTTAATGGTCTCAAAAGTATTGATCCCTTTCCATCATTAAATATATTGAAGATCATTACCTTGAAACCTATCTCATGAGTATATGAAACTTGCGTAGTTAAAATATACTCATATCAATTTAAATTTAATTTAAATTGTATTCGATTTGTTATTCAATCATCAAAGAACTAGATCAATGGATCTAGGCTATCCATCATGTGTTGATAGTATGCTCTGTTGATTAAGGACAACCAAATGTGATTGAGTATATGAAGCTTTAGTAGCGCTAGTATACTGAAGATTAATTTAATTTAAATCAATCTTGATTTGGGTTGTCGTCAGTCATCAAAGGAGTAGATCAAGGGATCTAGGGCAACCATTATATGCTAAAGGTGTGCATTGATGATTGGGACAACCGTGTATGTTGAACTAATATTTTCAATGAGTTGTGAAATATGTTAAGTCCAACTTTGATGAAGACTTTGGATAACATCATGTGTTGATGGCCATCAAGTCAAGACTCGGAATGAAGGATGTCATCATGGGTTGATGAGCATCAAGGAATGATCCTGAAATGAAAAAGAGAGTTCATTATGTGTTGATGAACAAAGACAAAGACTCACACTTAGAGAGATGATGATTGTCTTCATTGAAAGCTCCAAGTGATTGCGCAAGGCAAAGGTATAACTAGCATAGGGCTAAGGATGTGTTTCTAGTTTTTTACTGGTCTCGGTGTTTGGTTGGGAGACTGGGTTGCTAGTATAGGTTGCCGTACTATTAAGAGGGGTTGAGTCTTATAGTTTGAGTCTCATCATGTGTTGATGGATTAATCCCGCTTGCTCTAGCTCACCTCTTGATTTGGTTTTTGCATGGAGAAAATTATTGCAAATGTGTTTTGCAAATAGTTGTAACTCATGCTAACAATTTTATTGATGTGTTTTTTGCATGGAGCTTTGATTTGCAAATGGGAGAAACTCACACTTGATGTTGTTTTGCAAAATATGTTGTGCAAAATGTTGAAGTTCATGCAAGTGCTCTTCTTAGCATGTGACTAGAGTTTGCAAATATGTTTTGCAAATTGCTAGAGATCATGTATTGATCATCACATGGCTATGTTGGAGTTCATGCGTGTTCTTTGTGCTTTGATTTGCATGGATTTGTCATTTGCAAATAAGTTGATAATTATGCAATTCTTCCATTACAAGTGAGTAGGGTTTGCAAATGTGTTTTGCAAGAATTGATCTTGTTAATTATCAAGTTCTCTTGTTTGCATAATTTATATTTGCAAATGTGTTTTGCAAAATATTAGTATTCATGCATTTGATCTTGGAGCATGTGATAAAAATTTGCAAATGTGTTTTGCAAATTGTTGTGATTATGTGTTGATCACCACATGACTCAAAAAGTGGTTCTTGATTTGAAAAGAAAATTTTTTTGTGAGAAATCTGGATTTGTCTAGAAAAGTTGGTACTACCGCCGTGGTGCAGCCAGTACTACCGCAGGTACAGTAATATCGCCCCTTGAGGCTCGTAGTACCGCTCGATCGATACTATCGCCTCTCAGGGACAATAGTTATTTTTCAGATGTGGATTTTCTTGGAGTTTTCTAAGGCCGGCACTACCACTACTTGGGTCAGGTACTACCACAGGTCCGGTAGTACCACCCTTGAGACCGGTAGCTATTTTCTAGATCATGTGTTGCTCGGTGTTTTTCTCTGGCCGGTAGTACCGTAGGTAGAGGTCGGTACTACCACTCAGACGGTAGTACCGCTTCTACATGGGTGGTAGTACCGGGGGTACTGTAGCAACAGCTACTACCCTGTGCATTTAATGCTCAAATTCGACCGTTAGCCTGGAGGCCGGTACTACCGGCTCTACATGGGCGGTAGAATCAGATTTGCTGATTTCTATCGGTTTTACCTTCAAATGGTTAGTTTTCTTTGGAGGTCTATAAAAAGATTCTTTGGGCTGGTATTTGAGTGCATCTGGTGTTGTTACTCATTTTGGTAGAGTTGTGCATATGTTGCACTCTCTCATTTGTATTCTTGAGCTAGAGTAAGCCTCTCCTCATAAATGTGCATGTGTTGCAATTTGTGAGCAAGAAGAGTGTTTCTATTTGTATGTGTTGCATTTAGAAAAAGATTGTGAGATCCTTGTGCATGTGTTGCACTTAGAGAGGAGTCGTGTGCATATGTTGCACTTGGTGATCATCATTATGCATATGTTGCACTTGGTGAGAATCAAGCAAGAGGCTTGACCTATTACTCTTGGTGTTTGCCGACACCTAGACAGCGTAGAGGCGTCATGGTCGGTGATCTTCTCAAGGAGATTGTGAGAAGACCTGACAAAATTGTGAAGGTTGGAGCTCACCTACCCAGAAGGGGAAAGAGCTACCGCTAGTGGATTTAAGGTGCTAGGCTTAATTCGTGGAGCCAGTTCAATTCATTTGGGCTTACCTTAATGTGGATTAAGGGAGACCGGTAAGTCTCCGAACACCACGGTAAAAAGATTGTGTATGAACTGTGGTTTGCTTTCTATTGCTCGTTTACATTCTTGCAATTTACATTCCTAGAATTAAATTGTTTGTTTGTCAACCTAGGATTACAAACCTTGATCATAGACTTAGTTTGTTGGTGCACTTAGTTGAGATTAGTTGATTTAGGCTTTAAATGGACAAAACCATTTTGATTTACGCTTTCGCATATAAAGTAGGTTTTGGCCAAAGTGTTTTTAAGAGATAATTTTTAGAACCGCCTATTCACCCTCCCTCTAGTCAGTATCATTGATCTTACAATTATTCAATAGGTAATCACATTTCTTTCATAGATAACTCTGTTGTAGGTCATTCAATGTGTACGTTGCTCATGGTATGGCTAAGGCTAACTTTTTTGGAATCACGTAGGTCGTTCAAAGTGTACAGAATTCATAGAGGGCCATCGAAGGGAACTAACCAACAGTTGAACCACGATTTAAAGTTTTTGGTATCCGTTAGTACACAATAATCCTATATCACACTCTGTAATAATGCCTCTCGAACTAATCAATTCTATTTTTGCAGTGCCACCAGTAGCCAAAAGGAACTAACATATGTGGATTCTACGTTTGCCACAACATACAACTCATTATCGGTACAACGAAGATCAATGACCTGGAGGTTTGTCAATCTTGCAATAATTGTTTCATACTTATTAATTTTTATATATGCACGACTTTAATCTTTCCATCAACAGGTTGCGAAATACGCTACAACTACGTTGGAACAGGCTGATCTGGGCAGAATTCGAGGACAACTCGTTTCCTTCTTGCTTTGTGAGGTCATAAACCCAAAAGACAAGTTCCATTCTATCTAACCTTGGTAAAACTAAATTAATAGTGTTGTACATGTTGTGAATTAGCACTTTGATTAATTTGTGAAACTTGTACTGTGAATTTGTGAATTGTAGTGGCATATGTGTACTAGTGCATTCAATTGGTTAATGTATTTGAGTTGATTTCTGAAATGGATGTGCTGAGGTGTAATCTGTAATCTGCTTGTGCTGTGATGTAATCTAAGTTGATTTGTGATGCTATATGTGTACTTGTAGATGTGTAATCTGTAATCTGCTTGTTTGAAAGGGTATGACTAGCATTTTCTGAGGCTATCCAATAAACAGAAAAAGCTTCAGCAATACAAAATAATATCACAGACGGTTTCTTAGAGAAAATCACCTGTGATGCATCTCATATCACGGACGGCTGGGTGATAATAAACTATCACAAACAGTTCTTGATTCCGAGTATAGAACCGTTTGTGATAATAGGCTATTACAGACGGTCTATATCAAGAACCGTCTGTGATAGGTGTTTCACAAATGGTTCAGAAAACTTCTGTGATGCATCGTATTGTCACAGGCATATGCTTACAGGCAGTTCAGAAAACCGTCTGTGATGATATATTTGAACCGTTTGTGATGGTCTTTTCTATAGTAGTGTTTGGATTTCACACACATGGTGGCTTTGGATTTCTTCCAATCACTCGCGTGCAGATCCATCCAAAGCTGGTGTTCTACCTCCACATTAGGTTTTTCCTTACATCCAGCTGTGGCACCGAGGTCCATCGGCCCCTTTCTCTTGGATTTCCCACGGTTGTAGGCCTTAGTTTCTTCAAATTACTCTCGTACACACCCACCCAATACTGGTCTTCTGAGCCCACCTTTTAAATGCACGCCTTTGTCGCTATTTGAAATAGTGGCAGAGGATGCGGGGTTTCTATCACCATTTCAAATGACGATTGGCTAATTCTATCGCCATTTCAAATGACGACGGATAATGCGGTTAACCGCGTGGCACTCTGTCGCTATTTCAAACGACGATAGGTACTCTGTCATCATTTTAAATGGTGATAAAATTAATGTTGTCGGTTGGATTGTCGACAGAGCCTCTATCGCTAATTCAAATGGCAACAGAGTCACTATCGCCAATTGATACGGCGACAGAGGTATATATCTGTAAAAAAAATTGTGTACTATTTTTGTAAACTTATTTAAAATTTTGATTATTTAATAAATAAGAGGTGTTTCCATGCTTTTCGTTTTTACAATTGCACAAATATTAAAACATGAATTAATGGTAGATGATGATTACTTACCCCTCGTTTATTTTAAGATTTGTATAACTTATATTAGGATAAAAAGCATTTGAAGCACTGCTCTTACAAAATTCGTATCTGCCCAATCTACGAAAGGTGACGGGCGACCAGGAATAGCTACCACAGTGTTGTTGGTTGCCTTGCCTGGTCCATCGTGTTATTTGCTTGACCTTGTTGTGTGCTCCTCGTGGGTCTCATTTAGATTAGGTTTGGTTGTTGATAAGCCATTTGCGCTCTCATCATTCCTGCCTTTGAACCTTAATTTTTGGCAGAATTTGCCGTCATGTCCAGGCAAATCTTTTCATCCGGAGGTTTTGATTTGACGGCCATCATCACTATCCACTGTGAGTCTGTGAGGCACTAAATTTTGGCATATTGTCGTCGATTTTGACGTATTTGACGGTGATTGCCTGATTGGTACTGGTTTGCTAGCGATACAAGGATAGTGAATTTCGAGTGTAGTAACAAGCCTTTGTTTCTCATAATTGTCGTGTTAAACGTTTTGCCCCAGCAAAATTTTTTACGCTTCTTTTCATCCGGATATGTTCAGGTGCCTGCCTAGATATCGCTTACTGCTCATTTGATATCAAATCAATCAGCAAGTTGCACAAGTGTGCATATGTTTATTTCAGCCAATAGAGACACCAATAAACATCAGCATCTACCTTAGCATATAGATATGGCCATGATTTACCTAAGCAAACTAATATCATATGGCCATCTCCAAACTCCATTAACTCACATAAATAGAGTAGCGTTTGGTTGATGAAATGATATTGGAAGAGAATGAATCATTTGGAAGTCATTTATACGTTTAGTTGTTGAGATGGTATAAAGTCATCCTCGGATGGGTTCATCGAGCTATGGGGAATATTCACTTTAGATCCTATACGCCGGTTTTTGTTGGATGAGCTCGTCTAGGCTGAGTTAATCATGATCAGTAGGGATAATTAGTAATGATTAGTGATAATTAGCATGTTATGGTGCTAATTAGTGATTATCAGTGCAAGTTCATGACGACAAATCGTTAAAAAAGTTGAATATATGAATTCCTCCCTACGGTAAGAATAAACATATAAAAAATGCTTACGATAAATCAAACATACACTAAATTTTGCTCTACTCAAATCACTCTCCAGTTTCCACTGCTGGTAAATTGCAAGACAAGCCAAAAGAAAACGAAGAGAAAATGGAGCCAGATGGCAAGTGGCCGCTGGCAACACCTGTTCCTGTCCAGCTAAGCTCACTGGATTTGCTTTGCCATTGCTCGCTCGCCCACAGTCACACACCTCCTCTGCCACAACACGTCAAAACCGGCAATCATCACCAGTGCCAAAAGGAAGGCAAAATAAAGAGGGGAAAGAAAGAAGGGTAGTAGAAAATAAAGAGGAAGGGAAGACAGAAACAACAGAGGCAAAGTGCCATCTTGTGTTCTTCCCTTGGGAACACGCCTCCCTTCGCAGCACCAGAAAGATTCCTAGTCCTCCCCCCACTTCGGTACCCACTGTTGCCACCCCTCCTCCTGTCACATCCTCCACCCAATGTGTCATATAAATCCCAGATCCAGATCTCTCACCTCCACTTCTTGTTGTGTATCCACACCGCACATACACCACATATCTGCTGCTTATATGCGCATATCTGATCTTGCAGGTGGTTTCTTGTGTTCTTGTTGGTGTTTTGTTTCAGTTTCCTGCGTTAATCCATGTTTACTTTCAGTTTTATCAGCGGGGTGATGTCTGGGCGCAGTGGTTTATCGATCCCTTCCCTGCCTTGTGCTGATCCAGGGTGGTGATTTCTTGAGAGGTTATTCTGCTAGTTACAGCTTACAACAACGCGGGAATCGATCGATAAACCTCTGCATCCGGTTCTCGCTTTTGTTCAAGGACTTGAGGCAGTGTTGCTTCTTGGTTCTTGCTTATGGGGGTTTACCGGTTTAGTATCTGATATATATCTATGCTTGTGGTTACTGTTACGGTTGAGTTCTTGCATGATTTAACTTGTAGGTGGAGTTCTGATGTGTCCTTCTTATAGCTTCATTTGCTGTGATGCTTGCATGATGGATATATTTGTTGTTTAGTTACTTAGTTCATGCCGCTCATGTATACACAATGTGGCATTTCTACGTATATATAATATATGCACCAGAACCTAGCTTCAGTTTATATATTTTCTCATACTGATAGAAACCTAAATAATGTGTGGTGTTGACTAGAGTATTAGATGATTCGTGTATAATTTTTGGTCTATTCTATACTTCGAAAGTATTTGTAGGTTAGGGGTGGTCTTGGCTAGTGGGAATAATGTCCTTGCTCTAGAAAGTATATTCCTTGGTTGGAATTAGGAACAATCAATGGAAGGTGGATACTTAGGTGATCTTGCTTGATGCCGTCATGCCTGGAATAGGTTCCAGTTTGTTAGGAGTGAATGGCATTCAGAATTCGTCCCAATGGGTCTATTCTTGTTTCCCCAATATTCTGTTGTTTGTTGCATGATAAAAATTAGGGTGAACAGCTATCATTGGTTTTGAGAAATATTGAGGAACTTATTTCAGGTATCAACTTTTTTTTTTACTGAATGGTATGTTGTGAACATCATGTTGTACTCCAATACAAGGCCCTGTATGAAACGTGGGAATTTTGCATTATTTTTACGGAAATTATACCGTTTCCTACCAATATACTCTGAATTTCCCATGTTCCAAACATAGTTGTTACTTTTTTTAGAATAATAGAATGGCAACAAACCCTCCCGATTTCTATTATCAGAAATTAGGAAAGTCCACTACAAAAGCAAAAGCGAAAAACAAATCAGAAACATAGCTCTCTGCTGCACTCTGTCTTATAAAGTCAGTCAGTTAGAGTAAGATTCACGCCCAAACAAACGCAAACATAGTTGTTACTGATAAAAGAGTATATGTACTTTCATTTTCTTTAATCCAAAAGTTAACCTAATTGTTGTTCTAACTTCATTTTTGAGTTTTACTCTAGTGTGATAGTCTTCGAAAGGCCTTTTCGTTTCTACAATCTTGCTGAGGCAGAGAGCTGTGTTTGTAGGATAGACTATGCAAAACTTGTGGATATGTCTCAGTTGTAGGCCGCCAAGCTAATTGGCAAGACCTTTGTTGGATCTGGCCACAACATGCATGAGATAATGAGGTAAGAGGCATAAGCTCTACTAGAAAATTGAAGTTAGCTAGGGGTTTAATTTTTTTTATGCACATTGTTATTAATGAAAGAAAGTTCGAAATAACCTAGAGCAAAAGGCATGGATGGTACTAGCATACTATGACTTTACAATGCAAATGATATTCATTTGTCTCCTGCTTTTGTTTTATACGTTTTTTTGTATCTGATGCATATGGCTAAACTTCGGCATCTGGCTTACAATTAGGAACTATTTATTTATATTAAATAGTTAATTTGAGTTGTTTGGTGTGGTTGAATTAATAAACAACAACTTGAACAACAGCATGCATGCGTGCACCCTTCTCACTTATCTCTAAAATTTATCCTACTTTGTTTTTTCTACATTTTTAATCACTACCGTCATTTGTAAATTGTAACCATGTTTTCCCATCAATTGTAGATGTGAACTCAGTCATTTGTTGAATGCCCAGCACTGGTGCTGCATGCTTTAGGGATTCTGAGAATCTTTCCCATCAATTATCCTTCACCAGTAGGAAAGTGCAGGTGGTTGTCCACATTATTCTATAGCTCTATACTACTTTCTATAGAATGGTAATTTGAAGGGTAGCCTTCCTTGAATCTGATAATGAGCTTCCTTTATTCTGACTCGACTCCCTTTGGTGGCTACCCCGCAGCATGCGTCACTAATCATAGATACCTTTCCCCAATAGCCGAATGCCCAGTTGCTTTTGCTGCAAGGACGATGATGAGTTCCTCTGTTCCTTGAAGAGTGAATCCAATACAATTTACATCCTTTTGATAGCACTACTGTTGGAATTCTTCCCTATCAGCCTCCATCGTTTCATAATGGGAGCTTTGGCTACGAAGGCTTCCTGTAGTTGCACAGGGCGAAGGAAAAGAAACAAATCATATTGAGTGAAATCTGGTAATCTTGCTATACTATGCTGACCCATTTTTGTATTGGAAATGGTACTTCGATTTTACTTGGATAGATTCCACACTGATGTTCATCACCAACCTTTGCTGGTCGGCTTGATTTCGTCGATGTTTCACTTGACGTGTTCGCTCGTCGGTTGAATCCCCCACGCACAGGCGTGATAGTGGAGGCCAGAGCAACAATACCAGATTTGATGCAGGTGTGGATCTACTCGGTGATCGGTATTTTTTTTCTGAACTCGCAATCTACGCTCAATGCTTGATGATCAAATTGTCTACCTGGTCACGGCGGCGCAAATTGTTTTGAGCGATACCTTCCAAGTGCCTGCTGTTCTTTTACAAGAACCCTGCTTTGCAAGTCTCGGCAGGTTCTTGCAGACTTGCAGTTTGTCGAACCATGCTACTTTGCTACCTAAAACACCGAGGCTATCTCTACTCTTTAAATTTTTGGTATGTCTTAGTGCTACCTCAACTTAAATTTTAATAGAATTATGGTAAAAAGTCTCGTTTTAGTTTTACAGCTCCCTAATCGGGGATCTAAATGTGATGATGCGATTTTGATTGGATTGTATTACCCGTTCGCATGGGTAGCATGCCCAGTTTTCTCGGTTTCTCCGTGGGACGGTGGGTGCTACACTGCCCTGTGCGAGAGCCCAGCATTGGAGTTTCGGCCGAGCCCGGCTACATGTGGCAAGATTCTGGCTATTTTTGCGGTAGGAGCGACACGGACGCCGTGGTGAGACCCGAGACCGACCGACACTTGTAGCGTACGAGCGTGTTGCACGGGGCCGTTGTGCCGCGTTGTTGGGCCAAAATTGGAGTTGCCGTGCTCACGCAGTGCCCTCCAGTGCACGCGTGCCGATTAGACCTGGGCTGGACTTTTTAGACATGGCAGACAGCGTGGTACGCATGCATGCGCAAGGATCGGCACGGGACAAATGATATGGTCGTATTGGGTCTCGTGATCAGGCACCATGGATGACACGGTATAGGCTGTGCTTAGACTGGTATGGTACGAAACAGAGCCCGAAGTAGGCACATCATGCAGTAGAGCGCTCTACCGTGATGCTGCATTATGTTGTGTTTTGCCTTATGTCGGTGTCTTTTGTGGTCATCGCATGTGGAGAGAGGGGAAACAACGGAGATGCTAAAAGGTGGAGAATGGAGACTAGAAAGTACACGTTCATTGACACCGAGCCGTTTCGCACTGGGGTATCCCATACTGAGTGTAAAGTTTTTAACGAGACAATAACTCTGTACTTGTTAAGAATGAATAAAATTTAGTTTTTTTTCTCTCAATATTTGTGTCTACTGCCTCAGCTCTGTGTTTCTCCGACTCTTTTTCTCTTATTACAATATTGTAAATATGTCGAACTTGGATTGATATGGTACAAAGTGCAAATGGATCGTGCTTGGGCTCGCCGAAGACTAGTCAGACCAACAAGATGGATCGACTGGGTCGTGGCGATACGACATGGTCTAGACATATAACTCAACGGACCCGTGCCGGACCTAGCACGGCAGGACATCCACCCCTAGCGCCGATCGACCGAGTGCCCCTGCGCACGGTGCTGCATGCTGGCAGCTGCCCTCCCGTGCCGTCCGCCGCATGCGCTCGGTTTCGATCGCTGGCCGGTGCGTGGGCTGCCTCCCGCTGTCATGCATTCTCAGGTCCCTCGTTCTCACGAGGTTTGCAGTGCGGCAAGCCGACGTCACGAGCACGTTCCGCGGGAGCGAGCAACCGGAAGCCTGTCTCCTTGCGGCTTGGCTCCGACGGCAAGGGCGTTACGCCGGGCACTGCTCGCAAAGGCAAGGCATCATCCGACGCCCGATCGACGGAATGGGGAACAAACGAATCGTCACACGTATGCCCAAGTTAATTCCCGGTTAGCACAGTGTCGAGACGGCATCAGGAGCTCTGATTCATGTACAACTAACTACGAATGAAAAATGCTCTACGTAATTTAGCAGTTAGCACCCAACCCTACATCTGGTAATCAAACGGATAAGCGGCTGGTTATCTGTCTCTTTCTCTCTCTCTCCAGTTCAAGAACAGTGGAATATGCTCGCTCTCTTTTGTAGTCACGGGACTGGATGGGATCTCATTTCCATTGAACCACAAACTCAAGGAAAACCAGAGAAACATGCGTGCGCAGTTACTGCACTACACTCTTCTTTTAGCTCTTCCACGGTATAATAGATTTAATATAAATTATTCATTCTTTTCGTTTAAATAAATCAGATTAGCTAGTATATTTATTTATACTTTTTTCAGTAGTAGAGTAATACGAATAATATCAATAACTTAATAGTTAGATCTTATCTCTATGCTTATTACTACTAATGATATAAATGCACCGTAAAATTTCTGAATTATTTATGCCTCCAATGTTGGCATGCAGTGGATCCGTGCAGAACTTTCAAGGCGCAGATCGAAACTAACAACGACCTGATGGACAGCTCAATCGATCAACAGTTACCACTACCAAAAATGACAGCAACAGAGAGCACAGAGCAGTAGCTGACCACACTTGGCAGTTGGCACTTACAAAAGCTAAACAGAGGAAGGTCATCTGCATCCCGTGTCATCAGATGAATGAAGGAGGTGAGGAACCGAGAAAAAAAAAAGTGGTCTCCAAGTTACCAGAGAAACGATAGCCAGCGTGTCGTTCATACGCAAACTGAGAAGCAGGGGTAGTTATCTCCGTGCGTGTTTCATTTATTACAAAGTTCGATTTGCTACCTGTGGCATTTGGCAATGACAGAAAAGTACGGTTCTTTTTTAAAAAAAAACTAAAGGTAGGAGTTCTACCATTTATTTTAGAAGAAAAGAAATACAATAGTAAACTCCGAAAAGACAAACATAAAGATACCGATCCCTAGACATATCTGGAGAGGCACCAACAATAGAAAGGAGTCCTAAACCTGAAACTCCCCTTACGACACCATCTACACCAGCTAGACCAACACTTTATGGAGCGAAAGACCCTCAATCTTTGCCCTGACCTCGTCGCCTGTCACCTTCGGTAGCCATAGCTGGCTCCACCATCAGCCACCCGAGCCCCGCAACCCTTATCGTCGCGCTGCGCACGGCCTCATCCTAGGCCTCACTAGCCACCTCGGCCATCCTCCGCCATTCACGGTCGTCTTCAAAACATGCCCGCACCTCCTTGTTGACTTGCGACGCTAATCTTAGCACATCGACCATCTGTGCCTCAGCGGTCCTCTCTTGACTGAACCTTCACGGCAGCCATCTCCGGTCAAGCACCGGCTTTTTCTTCCGATAGACTCCAGACCACCTCGCCCTATGATGCTGCTGGCTGCGCGCCGCCTCCGCCTAGCGACACCAAGATCTGTCGCCTGCTGGCCCTCAACTCACCGCGCGACCATGCGGCCATCCTCCCCACCATCGCCGGGCCGTGCCCCCAAGTCGCTAGAAAGGTCCGCTGCCTGCTAGCCCTCGACGAGTCGAACCACCCCGTAGCGCCATCACCGAGACCTATGGAACCCTTGCCACGCCCTCAATCCTCTGCATGCTCTGCCGCCTACTGCCCCTAAATTTGCTCCTGATGTCACCACCGTCACCACCATCTCGGTGCGATGCCTTCTGCAGCAGCTCGCTTCACCGCAGACGCCACCGCGAATCACCGCCTCCGACAAGGCCCTAGGCAAAGCCGTGCGTCTCATCGCCACCGATGGCCCCCAAGGTGTTGCTGCCTCGACGTTGACCACGGACTCCCCGGCTCACCCAGATTTGCCGAGAAAGAGGGAGGCAAGATCTAGCTGACTCATCGAGGACACCGGGCTGCAGCAGAAGCAACGGCTCAACCCCGGTGACCGGACGGTACAACGAAAAAGTACAGTTCTGTATAGGGCTATGCTAGTGGTAGTGCAACACTGAAGCGTCAATTGGAATGCATGGCCATCCCACAAACCAAAACCATTCTGAAACGCTTATTACAAATGGTGACACTGTTAAACAGCATATGAACTTAAAAATTTTAGTTATCTTCTCTTCGGTAATCTCTAATTTTCTCGCCTAAAACCGTACTGTATAATAACTCTACAAAATAAACGGGAAAATAAATCAAAACTAGCCATATACAAATACTTTTCACAGAGGTTCATAAAACTCAGAAAAATACAGAGAAATCGAAGTCTCTCCCTCTCTCGCCGCCGACCTCCGGCGAGGCCTTCACCTCTGCCACCGCCTCGCTGCCTGCGCTCGAGGCGAACACCTCATGCACGACCTTCTCCACGTCGAGCGCCTCCGCGCCAGTACTGTCGTCGTTCAGCATCGGGATGAACGGCGGCCGCGCCACGTCGAGGACGCGGTCCCAGTCCACGCCACGGAAGAAGGCATGCCGCTTCACGGCGTGGGCCGCGAGCCGCTTGCCTGGGTCCTTCTCCAGGAGCCGCGCGATAAGGTCGTGCAGCGGCGTCGGTTCGCCCGGCAGCTCCGGCCGCGCAGTGAGGACACGATGGAACGTCTCCCGCCGGCTCCGGCCCCGGAACGGCGTGTGCCCGTACAGCATCTCGTAGAGCACCACCCCGAGGCCCCACCGGTCCACCGCGTAGTCGTGCCCACTCCCGGCCACGATCTCCGGCGCCACGTAGTCCTCCGTCCCTACGAACGAGTTCGATTTCGCCGGCGTCCGAGAGCCAGACGAGCAGCAGGACGATGACGAGGCGGACGAGGCCGTCCTGGAGGTGGATGGAGGTGGCGACTGGGATGAGGAGGACTCCGGCGACGATGCGCGGCGAGTGGAGAAGCATCCAAAGACCACTGTCCTCTTGTTGTTGTTGCGCTTGCGGGGGCGTGAGGAAGGTGAAGGCGAGCTACTGGGAGGTGGGGGAGTCGTGTCGGGCGGGCGCGGAGGCGGGGGAGGGGGCAGGGTGGTGGAGAGGTCGAAGTCAACGAGCATGATGTGGCCGGAGCCCTGGATGAGGACGTTCTCCGGCTTAAGGTCGCGGTACACGACGCCGAGGCCGTGGAGATGCTCGAGGGCGAGCACCAGCTCCGCCGCGTAGAACCGGATGGCATCGTCGGAGAACGCCCGCCCGGGCTGGCGGCGGCGGAGGGAGTTGAGGTCGCCTCCGGCGCACCGGTCGATCGCGAAGCCGACGATGGCGTCGGTGGCCACGATGCCGCGGAGGGAGGGGAGCAACGGGTGGCGGAGAGCCAGCAGGACATCACGCTCGAACCAGATCCTGCGGTGCCCATCACCGCCGCCGCAGGCCCCTCCCGGTCCAGGTCCTGCCGCGCTCTTGTGCCGCGCGGCGGCGCGGCACATGGCCTTGAGGGCCATGTGGTCGACGTCGGAGCAGCCCCCGGCTGAGACTGCGGCGACGGGCACGACGTGGAAGACCACGCCCCTGGCGCCGCGGCCGAGCACCGACAGGGCCTTGACGTCTGCCAGGCTCAGCTGCGGCGGCGGCGAAGGCGCGGTGCTCACCATGGCATGCAGCGGCGAGAAGCAGAGCTCAAGAGGTGTGTGGGCGGGAGGGAAAAATATTCTGGTTTGGGTTTAGGATTTGTTCATAATCCCTCTGGGTTGGCTTGTTTAAACGCTATATAGCCTGTAGGTAGGTAATTAAGGCCGCGGAGCCCCTGGGATGATTTGCTGTTTCCTCCGTGTTAATTACTTCATTTGATTTCACGTGCACGCACGGAATTCTCACGAAAAAGGAAACCAACACTGCATTTCCCATTCGCATCGATCTGAAGCCCCTGAACTCGATTCACGTGGACGTGGTGTAACTCATCGGATTTTTCCACTGTGAATCAAAACATTTTGCCCACAACCAAACGTACCTATCAAGTGAATCGATTCCACACTTGTTGCGGCTGCATTGCGTACGTGCATCGTGAACTGCGACTAATACTTTTCGAGTTCATACTGCTACTAGTAGCGTCGTCCTTGGAGGCTGTCAGGCAAACCATTTGCACTTGTCCTCGTTGGTGGTTTGGTCACGGCTCACGAGCCAGGCCACTGTGTCCCCCGACCTCCGTACTGTTGGCTACAGAGCTAAGTCCATTCAGATTAATTAGTATTTATTTTTATATTAGAGTAGTACGAATACTCTTGACAAATCAATAGCTATATTTGATTTCTATTGTTCACTATATATTATTAGTATAATACACTATAAAGTTTATCTGCAGTATGACCGCTCAAGCAAAGGCTGTACGGGTTGTGACTTGCGAGCAGCCGCACCTACAGTCACGTACTCGTGCGCATGAATCTGCCCAGTGGCTGATCTACATGGGGGCGCGAGGGGGCTTGTCGCACCCTTGGTACCCTTGTACTATCTCTGGTATTATGTGCATTACTAATATAGTTAATTCTGTTTTTAATATTGCTACTTATACATATTTTCAAGTTTTTGGAATCTACCATTCATTATTAAGATATTATCTTGAATTATTTGTGTCGGTGTTTCGAGCACTGGCAAGTAAATTTGTAAGTCAGAAGGGCCACGCGTTCCCTGTCCCTGAATGATTAGACTCGAGAGCCCAAGGTGTATACTGGTTCGGGCCGAAAGTCCCTACTCCAGTTCGTTCGGTGGTGTTGTATTGCCTTAGGTGCAGATGACTGCACAACGTTTACAAGTGAGGGTTGAGGGCTTGAACACAAAAGTGTTCATAAAGACTTAGCGAGAAGAGGAGATCTCAAAGGCGTGCGCGCATATACTCTCACACTCTTCTTCGCACTCGCCCCTCCTTTTCTCCCGGAGGCCCCTGCCTCCCTTTATAAAGTTGGAGGGGGCAGGTTACACGGGAAGTTGGGACAGGGAAGGATGAGAAAATCTATGCCGGGAGCATTAGTCATTCGCTTCGGTGATTGGTCGTCGCCCGGTTTGCCCACGCCGGGTCGGTAGTCCTCGTGGGCAGGGCAGTTAGCTGCTGCGTCGGGAAATGGCGTACCTGCCTTCTGTGAGCCTGACGATATTTGGCGTTGCAGTGTATGACGTTGGTGCTGCCTCGGGAGGGAACGTGCCTTCGTATTGTACGTGACTGGTTGATGGGATCGGAAGCTTGACTTCAGCAGCCATTATACCATCTCGGGAAAGAACCACCTGCTCTCGTACAGTCACTTCGATCGATCCTTTCCGTGGGGCACGTGGCCAATGGCTGGTGGAGGCTCGTCGTGCGGCTTTTTGGCGGATGTTGCCTTAGCTTGGTCAGGATTGGGGGATCCCGACCTGCCGCGGGGGTCGAGAGCCCTACTTGGTCGGGAACGCTTGTCCTGATCGGTCGGGGACAGGCGTCCTTAGTGGTCCCGCAGGTACTTTGGTCGGTAGAGGGCCTAGTGAATATCGCTAGGTCGGAGCTGGGCTTGAGGCACCCTGCTTGTCACTCTGGGCCGTTGGGGTACCCCTGGTATGAGTATTCATCAATTTGCTATGTTAATTTTTTTGCTAATCGATTTATGTATCAATTTGAATTGTACGTAACATTCAAATGTATTTTTTCTACGTTTAATTTAAATGATAGCTTCTCGCTAGCGCTCACCATCCTTATATGCTGAGTAGTTGCTGGAACTGCCGAGGCCGCATCAGTTAAGGTGTTTGGTTGGTAGAATGCGGTTGAATGGGATGGGATGGTCATGTACCATTTGGTTCTATTGTTTTGGGTGAATAGAATGATTCAGCATCTATAAAGAATATTCCTCAAATCTGTATCCTATCATCCAGGACAGGATGATTACATTCAAGTAACCAAACATATAGATGATTTTTTTCTTGAATCATCTCATACATATACCACTTGGTACAAACAACCAAACACACTCAACGATAGACACGTCACGTCCTTCTCGTGAACGTCAGACCACCTCCAACTGTCACAAGAGCGCGGTGGCGCCGATACGTATAAGCCGAGCCAATTTTCATCCGTGCGTACGTATAAGCGAGCTCACGCGACAGGAATGGACAGTTCGCATCTAGCATGCGGCTACGAACCAAGGCAGGATGCTTTTCGTTAAGACATGAAGCCTAGTGAGTATGTTTGGAAGCGTAATGCGCAGCCATGTTCGTAGCATGCATGGTTTGTTCAATAAAACTTCGAGATACTCGACCCACGGTCAAGAACAGGTACAGAGCTAGACACAACATCCGAGACAAATTCATTCATCGTAGACATTGCAAGAGGACCCAATGAGTTACGCGAAACAACCTTGAGCCACCCACAACCTAACTCGGACATTATATTGCAGAGATGGTCTGTCCCACTCTCAAGTTCTAACAACATTGGTTCATCACAAGTAGCTGTCATGAGGTTAACAATACCGAGTAAATGTTCACAAATCAGAACAGAAAACACCTCTGCTTCAGTCATACAGACGTTACACAATCACATTTAGCTCGTCAGTTAAACTAGTCGGTTGCCAACGCTACTCGGTTGCATCCAAACCATCCTACCGAAAGGGTGCATCTATAAGTTAGCCATTCCAGCCTTGTATAGAAGCACCGCAGGAAGCAAATCTATATACTGGGACAAGGATACTCCTCGAGAAAATCCTGTGGTTCACTGCGATATTGAGCTGGTTTTCCCAGTAAGAATGTAGAGGCTAATGGTGTTGCAGCAATTTCAGATAAAGTTAATGTGGATAAACAAGAACCTGATTCCAGCACTGAACAATTCTATACAAGACTACATGATTTGCCCAATCTTTTGAAAGGCGACTGATGCTGATTCTCCTCCTTTCCAAGATGAAGAATCCAAGTGCCGAGTGTGGTAAGAATTAGTAATACTCTGCAAATACATGGAGGGGTTAGTTCGAAAATGCACAGGGATGGTTTGCTTCACCTCAATTACTATAAAAGTGTGGATTATCATGACCATGACCAGGATTAACAATACCGATTTAGCCCCGAAAATCGCCAGCACCTCGGCACTGAAAATTATTGAAAATTGCTTGAAAATCGCTAGAAATCGAATGAATACCGTAGTCAAACACTTTTAAATCGACGGTAAAAAAAATCAAAAAATTCTATTTTCGACAATTTTTCTTCGAAAATCGGCAACCTAAGCGATATCGGTTTCCTCACTGATTTTCGATGATTTTCATTGATTTTGAATGATTTTTGGCACATTCAAGGAAATTTGGAAACGAATTCAAGGAAAATTGGAACAAATTTAAAAAAATGGAAAAATTTGCAGAAAATAATAAAAAATCTCAATTGATGTATAAAACACAGAGAAAATTTCAACAATTTTTGAATTCATTTAATACTTCTAGAAAATAAAAAACAACAATTAACTAAAAGGAACAGAGACACTGTCATATTTTAATAAAAATTTATAAGATTGATCATGATCTAAAATTTAATTGTACAGTGCCCAAGGATCATTTAGTAAAATTTACTGAAATATTAGGCTTCATTTAGTGTCTCTAGAAAATAAAAAACAGAAGAGCGTATACAAAGATAGTAACACTGTCAGAATTCTTAAAAAATACACATGTCTGATCATCGTATGAAAATTTTACATCATCATTATCATTGCCTTAGGACCTCACACAAAAACTTTCATAAATATTATACTTCATTTAGTGCCCTTAGAAAATAAAAAACAGAAGAGCATATATTCTAACTGTAGTATTGTCAGAATTTTTTAAAAATACACAGGTCTGATTCTGAAAATTTTAAAGATCATTAGCATTGCCTCACAAAAAAAAAATCAAAAAAATTTAAGACTTTTTTTATAATTTTTTTTCCAAATTTTTTGAATTTGAATTTAAATTCCTCCGGTTTACCGAGCGGTTTCAAAGATCGAACCGGTTCAATACGGCCGAAAATCACAATTTTCAAGCGATTTTCGTCGATTTTTGGAACGCTGATCATGACATCTGAGAGGAGTTGGTTTCTGCCTGCTGAATGCTACCACATAATATAGATGGTCTGAATACATCATTTACTTATCAAATACTACAGGGAAACCATTCTGTATTTCATATCAGTCACCAGGATATAGTATTTAGCACACCGGCAGTCGCAGGCACTCTACTGAAATGAGCATCACATGTACAATTTACCATATTACACACAGCACAATACGCAGAAAGCAGAAGCAGGTCAGCAAGTAGACAGATTCTATGGATCACTACTCGGTCAAATTGACACTATTGAAAGGTTACTCAACAACACTATAAGCACAAGCTGTTATGAACTCGACAGGAATTCGGGATTTATAACTCAAACCTGCACTCAGCAAGTCAGCATAAGAAAATCTACAGAGGATATTTACATCTGAACTAGCTCACGTACTACATGCTTCCATCTGTGACTCTTGCATGACCTAACTGTGTGCATCCTCAGTAACAGAACTCATGATCTCAAGCAGAAACCGGTGTCCAATACTCTGAAACACGGCAGGATTACCACCAGCAGATGCTTGCATTCTATAAAAGGATGCAACAACATCAGAAGCAGATCTACACATCCCAAGAACACGAATATTAGGACAACAATCAGACGAACTGTTTGATCATCAGAACAAGGTAACATACTTCCCCTAGGCCAAAGATATCAAAAAACTAAGGCCATCCAATCTTTCTTGGACATTATCTGCACACAACGGTCACTCAAACTTCACACAGATCTGCTTATTTAAAGTACAACCTAATTGCCCAATCCTCCCTCCAATGTTAATATTCGGTCCTCACAGGATGAAACACAAAGTTCCTTGCCTTGGGGGAGCAAAGCAAGGTTACCAATGACACATAGAAGCTAGTCATTGTGCTGATACAGAACGCGCCAAGTGACACCCATCCATTCTCTCCATGCCAACCACCGAGCCAACCATGACGATTGCTTCCTGCCACTTTACCTTCTGGCATCCTTGCATCCGCAGTGCACCCTTCCCCACTGCATATCCCTGGGTTTCCTGCCAACGCTCCTGGGAACTTCTGCAACCCATCAGTTGTTGGCAACGGCCCAGATAGGCTATTGTAGGAGAGGTTTAGCACCTCGAGCTCTGTCATGGCAGCAATCCCAGGAGGCACCTCCCCTGATAGCCCATTATGTGAGAAGTCAAGCGTTCGTAGCCTCCCCATCCCTCCAAGCTCTGCAGGGATCTGCCCAGCCAAGTAATTACAAGAGAGGTTCAAATACACCAAGCCCTTCATCGCAACCAACCCTTCCGGTATCTCCCCGCATAGCTCATTCCTCGACAGATCTATCCCAGGAGCTTCCCGAAGATCATACCCCAGCTCAAGCTGCCGGCCCGACGCATCCACAGAAGCCGACACAAACAATTGAAGTGGAATCATACCCTCTGATGGAATCCCCTGACCTCCTCCACCATTGAGCACTGCACTGGCATTGAACCCACCATCAGGGATGAAACCCACAAACCTATTGCCAGACAAATCAAGCCACTGTAGCACTGGAAACGAGAACATCCAATCCGGTAGCTGGCCAGAGAGCTGGTTACCAGAGAGCGACAGGAACCTCAGGCTCTGCCATTTGGCCACAGCCACACTGAGCTCCCCAGTGATCTCATTCCCTGACAAGTTCACCACCTCCAGAGATCGGCACCCAGCCAGCGGCAGTGGAATCTCACCAGATATACGGTTGTTCGACAAATCTAGCACCTTAAGACTGTCAAGCGCATCAAGCTCCGGCCGCAGCGCCCCAGAGAGCCGGTTTCCCCTGAGTCGCAGGTACAGAAGTTGGAAGCAGCCGGCGAGCCCAGCAGGCACTACACCGGACAGCTGGTTATTCGACAAATCCAGCGCCTGCAAGTAGGTCAGGTTCCCTATCCCGGGGGGAATCTCTCCGTACAGCTGGTTGTCCGCAAGAAACAGCCCCTGCAGGCTCCGAATCGTGGTGATCCCGGCCGGGATCTCGCCGGAGAAGCGGTTGTGGGAGAGGTCGAGGAGGAGGAGGCCGGAGGCGTCGGGGTCGGCAACGATTCGCGGGGGGACGGCCCCGGAGAACGCGTTGCGGGAGAGGTCGAGGGCGACGAGGCGCGCGGGGAAGGAGAGGCGTGGAGAGAGCGGGAAGCGGAGGGAGTTCCCGGAGAGGTTGAGGCTGCGGAGGACCGGGAGAGAGGCGGGGAGGCAGGTGGGGAGGGCCCCGGAGAGCGCGTTGCGGGAGAGGTCGAGGGATTGGAGCGAGCGGGGGAGGGAGCAGGGGAGCTCACCGGAGAGCGCGTTGGCAGAGAGGTCGAGCGCTTGGAGGCGGCGAAGGAGGGCGAGCGGCGTGGCCGGGAGCGGGCCGGAGAGGTTGAGGCCCGGGAGGGCGAGCGCGGCGACGGAGGGCGGGGTTGCGGCGGTGGGCCCGTGGAGCGAGACGCCGAGCCAGGACTCGGAGAGCGGACCGCACCAGGAGGAGAGCGTCGCGCGGGAGGGCCGCGAGAGGGACGCGCGGAAGGCGAGGAGCGCCGCGCAGTCGGAGGCGGTGGAGGCCGCGGGGCGCGGCACCGAGACGAGGAGTAGGAAGAGGCGGAGCAGGATGAGGGCGAGAGGAGCGGGCGGCATGGTGGTGGTGGCCGGCGTGCAGGCTGGCTGGTTGGTTAGGGTTTAGCCTTTTGCGGGCTTTGGGCGCGGCCGGCGTGGTAGTGGGGAGTGCGAGCGTGGAGTGGAGTGGAGTGGACTCAGTGGAAGCGAAGGCCAGGTGTGTTACGTGTCTCAACTCTCAGGTGTGTGTGGAAAGCTTGTGGCCTTCTTGCACAGGTTTTTCTACTTCCTCGAAAGAAATTACGACATTTTTACTGTAGTAGACTCATCCGAATTTTTTTTTTTACAAAAATAGCTACCGTTGCGGAGGATTTGCAGAAATAGCCCATCGACACGGATTTGAAGCGCTGCACAAAGGGAGTCGCGGACGAGAGGCGCTGCAGCAGCTAAACGATGCTGCATACGCATGCAGCAGATGGGAAGAGCTGCATGGAAAGGGAGGAAAAAGGCCATCTGGCTAGGAAAAGTGTGCATGAGTGCTAGCTCCTTTGTAAGTCTCTTCTTACTAGAACCAGAACTGTTAGAATGTGATTCAGTGGTTTGCTTACAATGACTTGCGAAAAGATACATGTTATTGTCTAACAGATTCTGCATGCATGTATGCACACTTTTTCCTGGCCGAACTGCATACAGCATCATCGCCCCGCTGCAGCGCCTCCCACTCGCGACTCCCTCTGTGCAGCGTTCCCCGTCCACGTCAAGGGGCTATTTCTACAAATCTTCCGAAACAGCAGCTATTTTTGTAAAAAAAATCGAAGGAGGCTAAATTTCAGAAATTACAATGCTTAAACACCAATAATTGATATGCCTCCTTTACCGTGCTCTTCTACTGAAACAGATGGTCAGCATCATAGATATCTTCCTGCTGACCTATCTGCTTTAGTACCTGAGTTTGGTAGGGATAGGGTACTGTCGAGTACAGACAGTATGGTAGGTCTCGTCGAGCCCAGTGTGGTCGGTAGGTCGGTTATCGCAGTTATGGTTATATATCTATATCTGCGGTTGAAAATATGACTATTTTTACAATTTTATTTAGGGAGGATCCAAATTTGCAAGAAAGAAGGTGCGATGGGACCACATAAGCTAAAGCTTCTGTTATGTGTGCGCTTGTCGTGTGGTCGTGCGGATTTTTTCAGGGGAAAGGTGGCAACTGCGGAGGATTTTCGGTGGTTTCTTCGAGCCGGAATGCACTATGGGAGCGGCACGGGTGCGGGCAGCAAACATAGTTATCGAAATTAGATTGGTAATCTGCCGGTGACATGTCCAGTGGTTCGGTCGGTGCTTCACTGGTTGGACCAGGGTTAACAAAACCGTTTTGACCTCAGATTTCGACGAGCCGGCAATACCGAAATTCACGAAAAAATGGACGAAATTCGCTCAAAACCGAACGGTTTTGAAAGTCAAGCGAATTTGAAATTTGGTCAAACCACCGAGCAAATTTCGAATGAAATGGACGAAAATCGCTCGAAAAGTGATGAATTTCGAGAGATTTTCGCAAAAAAATCAACCATAGGTTGAAAAATTGGGGAAATGTAAAAAAATTACAAAACAATGTTGTAAAATTTGTAAAAAGCCATTAAAGGCTCCAAAAATAGAGAAAATGTAAGAAATATATAAAAAGTATGAAAAACACACAAAAATTCCGGCATGATCTTTCCTAAATATGGAAACATTTTGACATGATCTTTGCTATATTTTAGACAATTGCAAGTTGTAAAGTAGGCATTTAGTAATAATATGTGAACAAATAATCTTTCATTTCAATACTACTCACATATCAATCCAACAAATGCAAAAATAGGCATTCACATACCAATACCATTCATATATCAACACCATTTACATTTCAATTCATTTGAAGCAGTGAAGTAGGCATAGCTTCATTGTTTTTCCTTTGTCACAAATGCCATATTCGACCTACATAAATGGAATATTAGTAAAAAATTGAATTGCAATGAAATGAAACATACAAATCAAACAAAATTTTGGCATGACATTTGCTATATTTTAGACAATATGAAGTTCTAAAGTAGATATTTAGCAATAATATGTCAACAAATAACCTTTCATTTCAATACCATTCACATATCAATCCAACAAGTGCAAAAATAGGCATTCACATATCAACACCATTCACATTTCGATACATTTCCTTTGAAGTTGTAAAGTAGGCATATTTTTGTCGTTCTTCCCACATAAATGCCATGTTGGACCTGCATGGATGCTCGTTAGTAAAAAATCAAGTTGTGATGAAATGAAATATTACCTTCGGGACTACGGGTAGTATTGCTGCGTGTACACTTGGTTGGCCATGTTTTATTCTTCGATGGACATCAAGGTCAATCCTCATGTAACTAGCAACTCTGTCTTGTAATCGTGCCAGTTTTGCCTCGTCCATGAACTTGTCGTTTGCCATTGTTGGTACAATATAACATAAAACTTAGGGTCGTGCCACTCGTATACTCATTGGGTGGGAGGTTGTGCATGATCATTGGGGATAGAGTAGTTGTAGCTGCCATATGAGCCATAGCTCCACCACCCAACTTCTCACCGTGCTCCCACATCACGTCGACATGGTCTGCCATCTGCTAATAGAAAACAATAAGAAGTAAGCATGCATGCAATTTACGTACAGAAATTGCTTGTGTAAATAATTTGCAAGAAATTTCTTGTGTCAAATTGTAACCTGTAGAACAAAATAAGTACAAAATATAACTAGTAGTACAGAGTACAACTTCCATACTAAAGTTTTGGTAGTTCATGCATGCATACAACGAGAAGTAAGCTTGTCAATATTGGATAACATTAACATATTAAATTATACCATAGCAAGATAATTTCTATAAGCTCGAAATTCACTATAGCCATCGATTTTCGCTACAAAGTTTCGGTTTTCGGTGCTTACCGCTCGAAAATCGCTCGATGGCCGGCGGAACGACGGTGAGCGGTGGCCAGATCTAAGCGGAGGCGAAGCTGTTAGGATGAACGTTGGATGGGGAATTTTTTAGTGCAATGAATGTGTCGGTTTGAGCCTCCCGAGTGGTCGCCAGGTGATGGCTGCCGGGGTGGGCTGAGGCCCAGAGACGACTTGGCCTGTGTGCGGAAAGCCTGCAGGCCAGGCTTTTTTTTGGCTTTTCTATTATCTACATTTTGAATGGCTCAAAAACGTTTCTAAACTTCATTTTTTCAGAAAATATTCACGCTAGAGGTCATAAAGCTATTGATACTAATTTTAGGGAATTTTTGGATATTCTGTTTTCAAATTTTCCAAATTTTTGAATTTGAATTTGAACTTACCGGTAAATCGAGAGGTACCAATTTTCAAACCAATACGGTAGGGCAGTTTTCGACGAAACGTTGAACCCTGGGTTGGACCATCGGTTCCAAAGGTAACATGTCATAGAGCTGGCTAAGGGTCAGCTAGAGCGAGTGGTTTTCGACGAAAAGTTGAACCCTAGATTGGACCATTTGCATGTCATAGGACTAGCTAAGGGTCGGCTAGCCTGCGACGTAGTGTACTAAAGTGTAAGGGTTGAAAACCGCTCGATTTTTAACTAAAAGTTGAACTCTGGGTTAGACCATCGGTTCCAAAGGTAACATGTCACATGATCGGCTAGCCTACGACGTAGTGTACTATCCCCCCATCCAACTGGTCTCAGGTTCAAATCCCACGCCCTCCCTGATTGATCTGCTAATCACGTTTTGACCTTCCCAGCTTTCCCTTCGGTTTGCGTCAAAACCGGCTGGTAGAACAGGATATTGTTCGGTTCGAGAGTGGTCTGAATGTGTGAACGGTCCAAAATCAGACCAGACCAGGCTCCGATCCTGGTTTTTTTTTGTTCAAACCAACAGTCCGGTCTGATTTTAATAACCGTGGGCAAGGATGAACCGGCGAAAGGCCGATGGCGGCGCTGGGCAATGGCTGAAAAAAAAACAGAGTAATGCTAGAGATTTATCGGTCCTTAATTCCCGTAGCTTTGGTGTAGAATTCCTGTGTGCAGTGAATTTATTGAGTATATATCCAAGTTTATATGACACATTTCTTCTTGATACATAGAACAAAAAAACATTGGAAATGACTACATCTAATTCTTATCACTAAGCACTATACTCAATGCATCATATAGAGAATATAAAGTAAAGATGGATATTTACTAGGAGTAAAGAGGTAACATCATACTAATTTTGTATTGAAATATAAAATACGTTCTATATTTATGGATGAGATCGTTCAAAAAATAAGACTTATAAATTTGAATAGAGAGAGTATTAACAACTTTTGAAACACTTTTGTTGGCGTCAAAAACTTGATGTAGGGTTTCGACAAAGAAGACACCGCATTTAACACCGGTTCGAACGTGCTACCGATTTGACTCAGAATCGACAAAGGTAAAAATATAAAATTTAATCAAAAGCCGATCGTAACGACCAATGGGTTTAGATTCAATCAGCTTGAAGCCGATTAAGATCAAAGTAACAGGGTAAGTTTAACTAACCGATTAAGGCTAATCAGAGGATAAAGGTAGATCGATTCTGAAGAAGACGATGCGCAACAAAATCAGAACAAATCAAACCTGGGGTGTAATTGACGAAGATCAACAATCGGCGATGCGCAACTTTATTGATCAAAATCGATTACAAAGAGAGATCTAAATTACAGAGGCTACTCCTAGTCGACAGAAAAAAGTAGAAAAGTAAAAGCTGGTTGATTGTATTGTGTTGTTGTTTTTCGCAGCTTGCTCTGGTCCTTCTTTTATACCCTTCGGCCGATCGTGTCCAGCTACAACACGTTTCAAGTTTTGATCCGTATCGGTCTTATCTTGAACAGTTATTTCCTTAAAAATCTTGCCGTTACCAAAATATCTCTAAAACTTTCCATCCTGTCCGTTAATTCCATATCTTTGATTTTATTGCCGATTTTGATCAGACTTGCCAAATTTTGATGCAAACAACTTCTTTTCGAAAAATACAAGATGAATCGACACATTTCATTAGCGATAGAATAGACACATGCGGTTTCCTATGGTGAAACATGCAGCTGTTGCCTGGCAATAATAACAAAAGGTTACCGTAGATGGTGATTAGTGAGTACGGTGTATGAGTTATATGTGTTGGGAAACCCTAAAGGCCCATGAAGGTCTATGCTGGTCCCTTAAGTCTAAACCCTAGGAGAGCGCTATAAAAGGAGGAGGGGGGTCCCCCCTATGTACCAGAAATCATTAGCAATAAAGAATTTCCGCTGTTGCTCTCCCTAAACACGTGTCTCTCTCTCTTTCAGTTCTTCAATTCAGATCAGTTCGGGAACCCCGGACTATTCGATAGCGAGGTTCCTTAACACGTTATCAGCACGAATTGCTCTACGGAGATCAGAATTGAAAAGGTGAGAAGAGGTGAGAATCGGTGATTGTATCTAATCGCTGTTGATCCTATGCATGCATCTATCGTTCGTATCTGTTTTGTGTTTGCGTCACGTGGCACGAAGCTACAGACTGCAACAGTACATACGTCATCTCAGAGAGAGAAAAAAAGGGGAAATACATCATCTCGGTTTGCGCGCTCACAGCGTGACGCCGCTGCCGCCGTTCCCGCAGACCAAGGTCGCGCAGACGCGCCAGCGCCGCCATCGTCAAGTCCCGCCGAGCACGGCTTGGCCTCGCAGTATGCTGTCGCCTCGGCCGCGTCGCTCGCGTCGGCGTGACCCGCCCGGTCTCGCAGCAGCCGCCGCCGATTTCCAGATCCACCGCGCACGGCGCATCGCGTCTAGGCCCCACCGGTTGAGCCCGGCCACCGCGTCGCCACCCTCGCCGCCGCCCATAGCGCGACGGCACCGCCGCACCGCCTCCACCGCCGCCGAAGAAGCACGCTGGCACGCAGCCGTCCGCGCCTCGGCCGTCGCGCGCCGCCGTCTCGCCACCCGGCATTGCATTGCCGTCGTCGGCCTCCGCGCAGCAAGCCCGCACTCGGCCGCGTGCGTGCCGCCCGACCGCCGCCGCCTCCGTGCACCGCCACGCCGCCACTTGGCCGGAGCACCGCCGCCCGGCCGCTTGGCTCGGTCGCGTCGCGCGCCATGCCGCCGCCGCCGCTGCCTCCGCGCTGCCGCCGGCTCGGCCGCCGCCGGCGCCGCACGCGCCCGCCTCGCGAACCGCCCGCCCGACCTCGGCTGCGGCCGCTCGCCGCCGCCGCCACGCGCCCGGCCTCGCAGACCACTGACCGGCCTCGGCCTCCGGTGGCCCGCGCGCCAGGCGCCTCGGCCAGATCGGCCTCCGCGCCGCCGGCTCGCCGCGGCTCGGCGGCCTCCCACGCCTCCCGGCCTCCGCGCGCCGCCGGCTCGCCGCGGCTTCGGCGCCTCGCCCGCAGCCTCCCCACCCGACCATCGCGCGCCGCTTCTCCCTCGGCCGGCCGGCTTTATGCGTGAAGAAGAATGGCGGCTAGGGTTGGGAAACCCTAGCCGCCACTTTTAAAGGCTTGCGCGGTGGACTAAGGCCCAAAGGCCAAGCGAAAAGAAAATGGCCCGGAGGCCACTCGGCCAGAAAGAAAGAGAAAAGGAAAAGAAAGAAGAAGAAAAAGAAAAAGAAGAAGAAAAAAAAATGCAGAAAATTTTGAAAAAATTGCCAGAAAATCCAGAAGATTTATTTGGCTCTGTTTTTAATTTTTCCTGCTTTATTTCTCTATTTTATGAATTTTCTTTATGAATTTTGAATCCTTTGCTTTATTTTATATAATGCAATGCATATGAATTTACTTTTTTGCACTTTATGCTTTTTGCAACCATTTTCTATCAGATTACACGCAGTAATCTAAACCAGAATTTTGAAATCATGCAGATGTCTGGCATTGTGAATCGTGAGTTTGAAGAATCGCCCCGCACGGCCGTAACTATCTCACTTGGGCATCGGACGTGAAGATCGTTCTTGGGGGCAAGAAGCTCCGCTCCGCGATTGGTCTAGGGTCCTCGCAGGACGCAAAACCTACCGCTGAGCAGAACGATCAAGCTCTGCATTTTCTCAGGCATCACCTCTTAGCCACTCTAAAGAATGAATATATGGCTGAGGAGAGTGCACTTGAGCTTTGGACTGCACTTCAGAAGCGGTTCGAAAAGCTCAAGTACACCATCTTGCCCCAAGCACGCAAGATTGGGTACGCTGAGGTTTGCGACTTGATCAGTGGCGAGTACAATTACGCCTTGCACGTAATTTGTACCAATCTCTCTAGTGGCAAGAAGATCACGATGAAGAGAAGATTGAGAAAACTCTCTACCTTCCACCCTAATGCTATCCAGAGTGCACGCACTATCGTCGGGGCGCATACAAGGAGTATAGCGAATCGATTGATGTAATGCAAGTTGCGGAATCGCAAGACGATGTTCTACGCAAGAACTATGTCTCGCAGCCCACTGGACGAGGCACCGCACGTAAGTCAATGCCAATAGCTACAAGGTGAGAAAGCCCACTCATAGAAAGAAGGGCAAGCGGGGTGGAAAAGAGAGACCCTGTGCCAAAGGAAAGTCCAAAGCCCCGTGAAGAGGGATGACAAAGAAAAGACGACGCCAAGCCGTATGGACAATGTAATCGACGTGCTTCAAGTGTGGTACTTGGGGACATTGGTCAAGATATGTCGAGAATCCAAAGAAGCGATCAACGATATCGGGCTAAGAAGAAGGCAAAGGAAAACGCCCACAGAGGCGCGCTTCGCCAACATCGGTGATGAAGATGCCATGGATGTAGATACCCTCTTACCTCATCCTCACGTAATAGCCTCGACATCGATGTCGCAGCCATTATTATGGCAAATAAAGAGAAAACTTCTGCAGATGACATAGAAGCAGAAATTAATGCATATTTTACAGATTCTGTTTAATGCATTTCTTTTAGATTATGGTTGTTAGCATTTTTCTCTTTGAATAATGAATTGTAAGCTCTAGAAGAGCATACTTCTTTCATGAATAAATACGCAATTTATTCTTTATTCCAGTATTCTTCAATTTTGCAAGTAATATTTGGATTGTTTTGCCTCTATCTGATTAGAATTATATTTCTTTTATCTAGAAATCGTGTAGCGCCCAAATGGAAGAGATATGCATTGTTGATAGTGGCACAACAAATACCATCTTAAGAGAGTCTAAGTATTTCCAGTCGATCACGAAGAACGCTGGAAAGATTACTACGATCGAAGGAAGCGACTCATATGTAATCGGCTCAGGAAAAGAGCCACTATTATATTGCCTATGGGTACAACTTTGGTAATTGAAGAAGCCCTTTTGTACCCCGAATCAACGCGCACTCTCTTAAGCTTTAAAGACATCCGCGCCAATGGTTTTCACGTAGAAACCAATGAAGAAAATGGCAAAGAATACTTGTGCATTGTGAAACACGCGGTATGTGAAAAAATGGTATTAGAAAAATGTCCCTCATATGAATCTGGGTTGTACTACACGAATATTTATGCACCCGAAGTGTATACTTCCTTGAAGACTGTTTTTAGAAGCTCTGAGTTATTTTCTTTATGGCATGGTAGATTAGGCCATCCTGGTCTTAGAATGATGAGAAATATAGTGAACAACTCACAAGGTTATGGCATTAATGTTAAAAATTTCCCGAATCATGAAGATTTTATGTGCCCCGCATGTGCCACCGGGAAATTAATAACTAGACCCTCCGTTATGAAAGTGCAAAGTGAAATCCCTGCATTCTTGGAACGCATCCAGGGGGATATTTGCGGTCCGATTCAGCCCCTGTCAGGGCCGTTTCGATACTTTATGGTGCTCATCGATGCTTCCTCGAAATGGTCGCATATATGCTTGTTGTCAACAAGAAACTATGCTTTTGCAAAGCTGATCTCGCAGGTCATAAGAATTAAGAATGCTTTCCTTGATCATCGTGTGAAGTCCATCAGAATGGACAATGCCGGAGAATTTACTTCAAAGGCATTTGATGACTATTGCATAGCAACAGGGATAGCAGTTGAGCACTCCGTACCGCATGTCCATACGCAGAATGGACTAGCAGAAGCACTAATAAAGAGGATTAAGTTCATTGCCAGACCGCTTTTGCAGAGTTGTAACTTGCCCAACACTTGTTGGGGACACGCAGTCCTGCACGCAGCAGCTCTTATCAATTTTAGACCGTCGGCCTACAACATCCATTCTCCTATGCAGCTTGTGCACGGGATCATCCTGAAGATCTCCCATCTTAGAAAATTTGGGTGTATGGTATATGTACCTATACCACCCCTCGTGGATCGCAATGGGCCCTCTCCGCAAGTCCGGGATATACGTTGGTTATGAGAGTGCATCCATAATCGTATTTGGAACCCATGATCGAGACTTGCATACACCCGATTCATTGATCGCATTTTTGACGAGGATCGCTTTCCGTCATTAGGGGAGGAAATCAACCTTTGGATGAAAAATACCGAAATCATATGGCATTCCACCGATCCCCGCACATGACCCCGCACTAATGAAGCAAATCAAGAAGTCCGAAGATAATTGATTTGCGAATTTAGCAAATGAATCGCTGATCATTTTGTGATCTCAAGGGCGTGGTTAAGTCGCATGTACCCGCAAGGAATGCACCAGAGAGGTGGAAATACCAAAGAAAATAGAAGGTATCCTCAACCTGCTCAGAGGCCTCAAAGAAAAAGAACAGAAACCCGGCTCCTCAAACCCAAAGTACCCGAGACGTCTGAGAAAATCAAGCGAGAGGACTTACCACAACCAATCACAAAAATGCCCCAAGGAAAGAAGGGGAGCCAGTTGAGACTGCACCGAAAGAAGCCAACAGAAAGGCAATTCCAGCACTTGAATTTTCACCAAGGAAGCCACGGAAATAATGTCTGCGCACACATAGGCGATGAAAGCTAAAGGAACTTGCTCTGCGATAGAGAATAGCAATGAAGAGCAAGTAGAAGTGCATGAAGCACCCCATGAAGAAATGGCCATAAACTTTGTAATAACAGGAGAATCCTGAATAGAGCAACGACCAACATTGATGCATACTTTGCAAAGAAGATTGCCTCGATCATTGATCATGATCCCGAGCTCGCATCTCGCAGAGTGCAAGAAAAGGCTAGATTGGGAAGAATGGAAAAGGCAATCATCTGCAGAGTTAGTCTCTCCAACAAGAGAGAGGTGTTTGGGCCGTATGCCGCACACCTCCCCATATAAACCCCGTATGTCACAAATGGGTCTTTGTTCGGAGAGAAATAAAAACAACGGTTGTAAGGTACAAAGCAAGGCTTGTAGCTCAAGGTTTCACTCAACGCCCCGGAGTTGATTATGAAGAAACATATTCTCCGGCCATGGGAGGAATTACCTTTAGATATTTGATCTCAATGGCATCAACTTGAAGTTGAGAATGAAGCTAATGGATGTTGTCACAAAGATATTTGTATGGAAACTTGGATTCGAGATATACATGAAAGTACCTAAGGAATTCCTATCCCAACCAAGACGGAGCAAATAGAAACACATGCAGTGTGAAATTGGAGAAATCACCGTATGGGTTGAAGCAATCAGAAGAATGTGGTACAATCGCTGAGTGACTTTCTCTCGCAAGAAAGGCTACACAAACAAATAAGATTGTCCATGTGTGTTTATACAAATGATCCCGAATGGATTCTCAGATAATCTCCGTCTATGTAGATGACTTGAACATCATTGGGACGGATGAAGAAATTGAAGAGGCATGCTCATACTTGAAGTCCGAGTTTGAAATGAAGGATTTGGGTAAAACCAAGTTTTGTTTAGGCTTGCACTTGAACATGTCCAAGGAGGAATCTTGGTACATCAATCAACCTACACACGTAAAGTGTTGGAAAGGTTTGGATTTGAAAAGCATATCCTGCGAAGACTCCAATGGTCAAGGTCACTCCAAGCGCACCTAGACCCATACAGACCTAGAGAAGAGGGGAGGAAGTCCCGGGAGCAGAATTCCCATATCCGAGTGCGCTTGGAGCGCCATGTACCTTGCGAATAGCACTAGACCGGACATTGCGTTACTGTGAATTTGCTAGCTCAAGATGCTGCGTAACCCACCAAAAGGCATTGGAAAGGGATCAAGGACATCTTTCGTTACCTCCAAGTAAGCAAAGACCTCGGTATGTTCTTCAGAAGAAATAATGAATTGAATTTGGTTGGCTACGCCGATGCTGGGTACCTATCAGACCCGCATACTGATAAGTCCCAAACTGGCTATGTTTTCCTATGTGGAGGAACAACAATTTCTTGGAAGTCGTCTAAGCAGACTCTTGTCTCGACGTCGACAAACCACTCGGAAATCATTGCCTTGTATGAAGCATCTCGTGAATGTGCATGGCTCAGAAGAATGGTTTACCACATCCAGAAGTCATGTGGTTTGAACATTGAGCAAACTCCCACAATAATTTATGAAGATAATGCAGCTTGTGTTGCCCAAGCACAGATGGGTTATGTGAAGAGCAATCTCACAAAGCATATCAACCCCAAGTTCTTCTATGCTCACGAATTGCATAAGATGAACGAGATCAACATATTGCATACTAAGTCATGTGAAAATCTTGCAGATTTGTTCACCAAATCACTCCCAGCATCTACCTTTGAAAGGTGCATGAAAGGAATTGGGATGATGAGACTTAGAGAAGTGCAGATTTCAGGGGGAGATATTTCACATACTCCCACATGAATCTC
Source organism: Otatea glauca (assembly GCA_036346275.1). Taxonomy (NCBI): domain Eukaryota; kingdom Viridiplantae; phylum Streptophyta; class Magnoliopsida; order Poales; family Poaceae; genus Otatea; species Otatea glauca. The sequence goes on from CM070713.1 coordinate 57,320,359, forward strand.
GAAGATGAATTATGAATACCCAACATGAAGATTAGCAATAGAAGTTGGGAGAATTGTACTCTTTTTCCTTAGCAAGTTTTTCATGAAGTTTTCTTGCATAAGGTTTTAACGAGGCAATTCGTGCAACATAGTAAGCGTATGCTATGTACTCTTTCTCCAAGTATTTTTCCCACTGGGTTTTTCTGGAGTTTTAATGAGGCATATGCATCTCGCGGCAAAGGGCCCAAGGGGGAGTGTTGGGAAACCCTAAAGGCCCATAAAGGCCCATGCTGGTCCCTTAAGCCTAAACCCTAGGAGAGCGCTATAAAAGGAGGAGGGGGGTCCCCCCTATGTACCAGAAATCATTAGCAATAAAGAATTTCCGCTGTTGCTCTCCCTAAACACGTGTCTCTCTCTCTTTCTATTCTCCAATTCAGATCTGTTCGGGAACCCCGGACTATTCGATAGCGAGGTTCCTTAACCATATGCGTCGCCTTATAAAAAAGAATCAGATGGCCTATGCTAGGCTGTGTTTTGATGGGCTATGATTAACCCGACATGTGGGCCTTTTAGTTTGTAAGGCAGCGCAAAACAAGTATTTTCCTCTTTCGACGACGTGCGAACTCGATGGCAGGGCGGTTCTTGGGCTTGGGCAGTAGAGGCGACCACTAGGGCCCAAGAGAGCCAGGCCCCCAGCCCATGTATATATACAGGTCTGTGTAAACTTGTAGATGGGCCAGCAAAAGTATGTAAGGCTATGGGCATGTATCGAAGATTTCGCCTTTTTTTAACTACTGCCGCAAAATTTTTTTTTCAAACATGCTCTCGGTATGAATGAATTTGCAAATATAGTTGTCTGTTACGTTCCCATACTGTGATAGTGTAGTCCATCGCAGCAAGCACGACAAGCTAGGAGTTGTCATGCAACAAGAGCTCGGCAATAGCAGGGAGCTACCGAGCTCCCTTACCTTGTTGGAAGGTAAAGGGTTTAATTAAGTGATCACTTAATTAAAATCGACACATTCCTATCGAGCTTCTCTTCCTCGATAGGAACATCCAGTGTCTTGTCGTGGTACGGAAAACACTGAAGGAGGCTTTTTGTAAATTTATTCAGAAGAAAACCAGATTTATATATGTGTGTATGTATGTATGTATGTATGTATGTATGTATGTATGTATGTATGTATGTATGTGGAGGCTAGAAAAGCTAAGGCTTTGCATGCATCATCCACTCTCCAAGTAGTCACTAGCGACAACATGGAGAATCAACCCAATAGGGACAGTACAAATTTGTCCCAGCCAGCGCAAGTACGCAGATAGGCAGCTCGTCCAATTTGGAAACACGTGTTGGGCATGTCACATTTAAGAATGAAAATGGGTTAGATAATTTCTGATCGATTCGGATAGTTTTTTTTTATACGGATTTTATCGGATTGGATATTTGACGGATAGTATCGGATAGGAAACGAATACAGATTTTTTTCTGTGGGATGCGGAGATGGATTCAGTAGCTCACTATCCGTCGGATACAAATACGGATCCGGACAATACGGCTATTTATGGGCTAGATTATCCTGATTTATATGTGGGCTGGGTTAAGCCTACTCTTTGGACCCAAAAAGGTTTTTGAATTCTCAAAAAATTATGAATTTTTTTAGAGAAGCTCCTCGCACAATCTAACATTTAAAAAATTATTTTAAGGATTTTAACATATTTTAAATTTTCTTCAAAATTCAAACACTACTGTCCTTAATAGGAAAATATTTTAAATAATTAGATAAAAATGCATTAAAACTCATAAATACATAATTTATTATTTTAAACATAATTCAACAAAGAATACAAATTTGTGTCATTACATGTTCTTCATAAATGTTTAGAGCAAATAAACTAGTTACTTTTTTTTTTCATTTTGTGTGTATAATTTAAAGGGTTTTCATACTCTTATAAATATCTGTGACCGTTTTCGTTTCGATTCGTATTCGTATCTAGGTTATCTGTATTTATATCTGTATCTGAGAAAAAAAATACAAAAACAAATATGGCAAAACTATTATCTGTTCGTATCCGATCCGTTTTCATCCCTAGTCACAGACACATAGGTGAAAGAAGGAATGAATGATCACTCGCAACATCGATGGCTAACTCGGCCCAATTCGCTTATATCTTATCTATTTGCTAATTAAACTGAGAATTTGAAAACAATGGTTATTTTAGATATTTGAAATATTCAATTCAAGTATACAAAGAAGAAAATTTGTTCATGGTTGGTAATCTAGATTTTTAGTGCCTATGGTAACCGATTTATTGTGTTCGACTAGCAGAAAGTTCTGTATCAGTCGAAGGTTACAAAGAAATTTTTTGGTTGAAGTCTGGTGCTTTGGGCTTTCAGTGTGAGTGATGACTACTTAGTTATATATGCCAGCTAACCAAAAATTCTATAAATTTGGGATAGTTTGCATTTGTTATCGGTACACATAAGGTGAAAACGGGTCGAATATAGGTGGATATTGCTTCGCCTGCATCTTAATCTATATTTTTTCCCGGATTCAAAACTGGATATGGGCTAGCCGGATTCGAAACTGGATACGGGCTAGCCGAATTCGGATACGAATTTGGGTTATTCGGGATACAGATACCATATGGATATGTTACAGATTCAGGTCAAAAACGGATAAAAATATACGGATAATGCACGCATATATAGGTTAATATATATTGAATTAAAACTATACGAGTACACGACCATAATAGCAAGTTATATATCAATCAAACCCAATAAGTATCATATAAAGAATATGCTACTTGTGGATTAATAGAACCAACTGAATTTCAATATAAATGGGCTGCCATAGAAAAGAATATAATGAAAATGAGTTAGGCCTTGCTAATACCGAATAGAAAAAATCCGGATATTCGGACCATGTCCTGTATTTACTGGATATTGGTTGCTCCGAATCCAGATTCAAGTATTCGAATCCCATCCGAATCTGACCGAATAGTCAAATCCGGTCCTAAATCGGATGAGAAATATCTGATCTGTTTTCATTCCTAGAATCGGGAAATATCTGATACACATTAGGTTTTCACGGTGAAAGTGTCAGGAACGACCCTGAATAGGAGTCAGGTTTCTGAAAACCCTCTATTTTATCTCATCGCCCAAGGCATCTCAAATGTCAAGGACGGACTGCTCGATCGGAGCGCAATGGGTGGAATCTGCTAGCTAGTTGTATATGTAGAAGTCATGACATCGCCCATAGCATCCCGAATGCCTTTTTCGATCCCCACGACCCCACCTACGTTTAATTGTGTAGAACACAGAACGGAGATCCAGGGAAGCTGCAACTTAAACTATTGCTGGTGGACGCTGACTGTGAGCGTGCTGTTTAAAAACATTGTGCTAATGAACCTATAGTAATGTACTGTTGAACATTTAGATAGTTCGTTAGCTCGATCGAATAGCGGGACTGAAGCTTGCATAAGTTAAGTGACTTAGGAACCATCTGACTTGTACTACCATTGAAACAGAAACTTCAGCATATGAATGAACTAACAGTACAACTAACGTACTACTTCTGGCAACCATCAATCAATGAACAGTCAACCGCATCAAGCAGAACTGCACGTTGGAAAGCTTGTGACTCACGGAGCGACGCTTCATTATTGTTTTCTTCGTTCCTTGGGCACGCAATGTTTCGGTTTCTTTAAAAGATTGTTCAGTGATCATACGAACGTAGACGTGGTTGCGCAGACCATATATATATATATATATATATATATATATATATATATATATATATATATATATATATATATATATATATATATATATATATATATCCTCGTGACCTTTGTAGTCTTTAACCCGTAGTCGCCGTCATCGTCGGCACCCAACACCGATCTCCCACCACCGTACATACATAAGATACAAAAATCGTTTTAGACATCGCGACCAGCTGCTGCGCCGAACTCGAGCAGGACGTGCTCCCGAAGCACATCCACACAGGCTGCGCATGCGCGTACGTCGTCTCGTGGACGGCAAGTCATGCATACCAGCCGCTTCGTGGCTAGCCGCAGGCGCGTTCCCTTGTTGTTTAAGCGAAATTTAGAGATTGTTTGGATACCCCAAACCCGGCCGGGATCTCGGCCCATTCCCGAGGGTGGAAATCCACTGCTCTAATTTCCCGTGGCCTAGTGAAAACTGCATTTGGATACCCATGAGACGAGGAAATCTTGGTCCAATCCACGCCGTTTCCGCAGGGGAAAAATCCTGGTCTCCTCACGTCGGGCTAGGTTTCCCCGTTGCATCGCGAGCGTCTCCTCTCGTGATGGCGCCTCCGCTCCTCTCGCGGCGTCGCTTCTGCTCGCGTCGCCCGAGTCGGCTCCTCTCGGGATCTCAAAGATAGCATCTTCCTCCGCCTCTCTCACCCGCGACTGCCGGTGAAGTCTTTCGTCATCTTGTGAACTCATTTCTTCCTCCTCTTCCTCCTCTTATGTCATAGATCTGCTGCTGTAGGTACCTACGAAGGAGAAGAGGAGGGTCCAGATCTGCTGATTGGGAGAGGAGGGAGAGCAAGGAGCTGTCGAAAGACTTCACCGGAGAAGAGGAGGGTTCAGATTTGCAAGTTCTTGCGGGAACCGTAGGTATGGATTCTTGTTCTTTCCCTTGTTGTGAAGTTTTTCAAATCCTTGTTCTTTACCTCAAATCGTATGGTAGTGTAGTTGGATTCGTACTTGTTTATTAGTAGATCTGGCTTTACCTCAAATCACATGGTAGTGTAGTTGGATTTGAGCAAAACCCATTATCTGGCAGTGCCTATCTTACCTGGCCGGCCGGTCTAGCTCTTTTTCTTCTTCTTCCTCTCCTCCTTCTGTTTCAACGAATGTGAATCGAGCAAATGGATATAGATAATATGCCCTAGTATGCAAGCAGCTAGCCTTAATGCGCCGAGCATCCATCCATGGTTGCTTTCTTCTTTGTTTCTTTCGCGCCAATTGCAAGGATAATTGAATTGGCATCATTTAGTTGTGACTGGATTTGCTTGGTACCAGTCCTCAATATGACTAGTGACTAGCCTTCTAGTAGCTTTTGCACTTGCTTTTTGTTGACAAAATTACAGCAACAAGACATATATATTACCGACAAAAGCAACCTGCATCTGCATGCATCCTTCTTCAATCATGCTTGTTAGACCAACTCCTTCGTTCCCTGTTTTCTTGTTGTTTTCTTACTTCAATTATCAAACATGATCTTACAAAAGTGCGAAACATTTTTGGCTTTGCTAATTGGTGCATGACATCCTAATCAATTATTTGTTGCTACCTTAGTTAATTACCTTTTTGTTAGTTGTATGCAAAATCAAATACACATTTTATATTTGTAAGGAAATTTAAGCTCAACGGTTTCATATGTAACTGGTTGTTTAAAAAATAGATGATCTCATATCATTGATAAAAAAAAGTCATGAGCTCCTGATAAGAAGTCTTTATTCTCTTAGTAGTTACAACTTACAAGTAGTACTCAATAATCAACTTGCCATTCCTGCTATGAATTTGTAGTCTTTTTCTAGCTAGACTAATACTAAAATACAAAATGAGTTAGCGAAGGTTCCATTAGCTAAATTCTATGACTTTAAATCATTAACACTTGTATAATTCTTCTTTCTTGTTCAGATAGCAAAGCCGTGCATGATGCCTGTATCATGTCTTTTGGAGGTTGTCTTTGATCATGTACATTATTCAAGGGACACAAAGCTGAGCAAACCTCTGTACTGAAATGTTTCTAGAAAATGATAAAAAAAAGTTTAGGGACATTAATTGATTTAAACATTCTCGGCCTCCAAAAGTTAGATATACGGAACAAGATCTAGAATCCTTTATGCCTGCTGGTACGTTATATTTTTTAGTAAATCAAGCTGTTTTTCCAATGATATATATATTTTTTAGTAAACAGAAGATCATATTAAAAACACTAGCTTGTGAGTATACTTTAGATGGATTTAGATTTTATGTCTTGTACCAATGAGTCTGTAATTGTTTGTGTTAGACATAGCAACCCTGTGTCATATTGCTTGCGGTTCTATAAATATGCTCTTTTGACCTGCATAATCGTGCAACTAATGCCATTTCCAAGTCTCTAGGGGTGGCCTTGTCAATATTCATGTGTCTGATCCTGATACTTAAATTTATATCCTCTTTTAAGAATTTGCAGTAGATCATGAACTCTGTCCATGACTCCCATGTCCATGGTGTATGTATATATGTGGTTGTTTAATATTATTGGGGTCTTTGTGTTGGATTGTATTTTAGTGTTGAAACTTGTGCTATGCACTTGGGTTGCTTGTTTGATATTGTTGAGACAATTTTTGAGTGCATAAACATGTTTAAGTACTTGTGTGATGTCCTATCAAAGTATCAATATATTATCCTGTTGTATGCAACATGGCATTTTGCAACTGTCCTACAATTACCAGATTTGGGTTCTCTAAATTCTGTTAATGTTTTAGTTGAATGAAAGCTTGCCATGTTTGTGATGGCTATGCTTGTCTGGTTGTCTTGATTAGAATGGCCCTTGTTTTACACTTGCCCCCTCTTTGTCACTATATGCTGTTGTCTGCTATGGCTGAATTTTTTGGGTTCGTGATTTGTACATCTTCAAAAGCAAACAGTCTTGTAAAAGTATAGGTTTAGTCTTGTGGGCTGTATGTTTTAAAGAAACACTTGTTAACAAAACCTACTTGATTAATTCCACGATCTTGAATGTTGTCAACAATCTTTTTGGTATCATGACCACCACGTGATGTTCCAAGAACTATACCACCACTTTTGTGGATATCATTGACACTTTTTGGTATCATGGGAAGATAATTGATTAAATAGAAGCCCTTGTATCCATTCTAGAAAATTATTTATGCCAAGTTAGAAATAACAGAAAAGGAACCACACATAGATTTAACAGGTACAGCTCAAATTTTGGTTTCACCGATGCATTACATTGCTTACTCATTGTCAATCATTAGAACTGTGCATATAGTATATAGTATATCAAGTTAGCATCTTGCATGATAATTGTTTAACAATACGCTAATTCATAATATGTTATATTTATATGTATTAGCAAATGGACACTATAAAGGTGCTCATTAGGATATTTATGCTTGAGGAAGAAGAGGATGACGATGAGTTATTTCTTGAGTTGGTTCCTACTTTTCTTTCGTGCCTTTATGATGAGAAAAGACCAGTCCACACATCATCACTTCCTGGCGCTAAAAAAGTTAAGGAGATCTTAGAAGGCCATGAGAGTGGGTGTATGATTGAGTTCTGGATGGAGCCAGAGATATTCAAGGCTACATCAAATTTTAGGATTTGTTACATGACACAAGGGGAGTTACTGTTGAGGAGTAGATAAGGATGTTTATGTACATGATCTCTCACAATGCTAGCAACCAAAAGCTTCAAAAAGCATTCCAACATAGCATCAAAACAATTCATAGGAAAATAAAAGAAATCTTTGAGATAATTCCTACTCTAACTCGTAGATTTGTCAAGCTCCCAAGTTCGAATCAAACTCACATGAAGATTATATCGGATCCACGGTTTTGGCCTTATTTTTAGGTAAACTCATACAGGTAGACACCTAACTTTTCCCAAAATTTTCATATATTAATTTCCTACATTTATGTGCAGAACTGCATTAGTGCTATTGATGACACACATATCCCAATCACTATTGCTGAAGAGAAAGCAACTCCTTATAGGAATAGGAAAGGAACATTATCACAAAATGCGATGCTAGCTTGTGACTTTGACTTGAACTTCACATTTATTTCATGTGGATAGGAAGGGTCAACACCAGATGCAGGAGTCCTTCGATCTACTCTTAGCAAAGGGCTTCGTATTCCGGAGGGTAAATTCTATCTTGTGGATGGTGGGTACACAAACACACCTTCTTTTCTTTCCCCATATCGAGGAGTCAAATATCATATTAGTGAATTTAGGAGGCGTCGCTCAGCTCGAAGATATAATTATGCATACTCTAAAGAATTGTTCAACCATCGCCATGCTCTCCTTCGCAACCACATTGAAAGGGCAATTGGTGTTTTGAAGAAGTGATTCCCAATCCTAAAAGTTAGCACATCTCATCCCATTAAAACTCATATTAAGATCCCAACTGCAGCTATTGCATTTCACAACATCATTAGAGGTCAGAATGGTCAAGATGGTTGGTTGGATCACCAACCTGCCTATATTCAATTAGATGATTCTGTCAATGTACCGAAGGGTGACAATAATTACCAAAATGACATTGAGTCAAACGATAGAAGTACTCTTAGAGATCAAATTGCAATGCAAATGTGGGATGACTATAATCGTTAATCGGACACGACTTGTCATAAAGTGGTATAGGTATTTTGTTCCATAAAGTAGATCATCTATTTCTCTTAAACTTGTGGTTGTAAGATGTGGCATTGCTTAAAGCTTATAAATGTAATTTATTTTCAGATCTATGACTTGTTTTCATATTGAGTCATTTTTTTATGCGAGTTATTTACTTTATTATGTGGTTGCTTCTTTAAAATCTATTGCTGCATTCTTGTAACATTTCAATATGATGTAGTTAGTGTAGCCATGTCTAAAGAAGGGTCAAGGGCATCTTAGAACTTCTCATATGAAAAGCTCTTGCCGATATACTAAATGATCATAACAACCCAACGTTCAGAGGTCAAAATGGATAGGTATCTAAAGGTTGGAGAAGCATAGTTAGTAAGTTCAATGAAAAGTTTCCAACTGTCCACTTCACAAAGCAACAGATCCAAGAGAAGGAGAAGGAACTCAAAGTGAATTACAAAGCAATATGAGATGCACGAAAACAAAGTGGTGTGGACTGGAATAATTCTTTTTACATGATTGTTGCTGAACCAAGTATTTGAGATAAAATTATTCATGTAAGACCCTTTTATCCCGTTAACCAACTGTATTTTTTGTGTTGTGTTTTGATACTAACTACATTCTTTTCTTGCATTCAATAGGATCATCCAAAGGTGAAAAGGTTCCGCAATAAACCGTTCCTTCTCTTCAACAACCTGGCAGCATTATATAAAGGTGATTTCGCAATTGATTCTTTAAATGTATATTCATATGAGAGAGAGAGAGAGGAAGCACCTAATTTTGTTAAGCATATGTAGGAGAGAGAAGTTAGCTTGTGCTAAGATTTTCTAGAGTTTGTTAAGCATGATAGTTGCAGCTCGAGCTTGTTTCAAAGGGGCCATTAAAACATCACTAACAACTCCTTAACAAATTACATATTGAACCAATTTCGATACTTTTTTATTTTTGCAATCAACAATATAAAATTGTCCATAAGTCTGCAAGGAGTACTAAATTCCCAGGTTTAAAGTACATGCCTTTTGAGAGTCAATTCTCTTTGCATCTCATATTGGGGCGCATTCCTGTGCTTGGCAACTTGCCTTCATCGCTTCATGATTATACAGTCCTTGAGTTCTTAAAGTTACATGTTGGTTCATACATTGACTAATGAATCTATATTCTAATTTTGGGCTAACTATAATCAATTCATTTTAACTACAGGAAGTACGGCCACAGAGGATTTGAATTTTGTATCAATTGAGCAAATATGGTCTCCAACTGATGAGGTTATCCGCGATGGCAATGATGTCCATGATGTTGGATTAAATCCTTTTGCTGCAAATATGGAGGGGTAAGAAACATCTAGTGATCACATAGAAGTCAATGAAATGGAGCATGTTGCTTTTGCTTCGTCTACACCAAAAGGAAATAGTAATGGGAAAAAGCGCAAGCAAAGTCAGATTGTTGGGGTTCTTGAGAGCTACCTAGAATTCAAGAAGCAGTAAACCAAGAAATTTTTTGAAGAACTAAATGAAATAAGACCTAGTCAGAGTGACGAGTTTTCTATTGGGAAGTATGTGGCTGCTCTAGAATCAATTGAAGACCTAACAGATATGGAGAAGGCAAAGGCACTACGACTCTTCAAATGTGAGTTGAATAGAGAAATTTTTATCAACACTAAAAACCCAAGTGTTCGATTGCTTTGGATTAAGAGTGAAATCTCTCCATAAGTAAGTTATGAATTTAATTCTTGAAATTTTTTCTTTCAACTATAGTCAATTCAAATGTTGTTTATTGCCTAATTCCGTTCAGTCCTTCACTTTGCCACATGCACTGTTGCTCTTTTGCAGAATGGTTTGTGCGTATATGTTATTTTGTGAGATGGATGTTGTCTATTCCGGGAAAATTGCTTTATACTTATGGATTACTGAGTTCTGGCAGCGTGGGTTATTGGTCATGGTTAATTGTCAACTGCAACTATGAATAGGGTGTCACATTAAGTGCATGTAGAATTGTTTGGCTTTTACTCTCACTGACTTAAAAGGAACACTTCTTTCATTCCAACTTGGAGGTCGTAAATTTGTGTGTATTGGCAGAATTTCAACATCAATGATCAACATTACTGTCCTATCACCTGTGCCTATCCTGAAGCTACATATGAATATTATGTTTGCTACTTTTTATTGGTTGTATTAATGCTTAGCTCCTTTCATCGTGAGTTATATCATGTGAATTTCTGGTCCAGTGGCATTGGTATGTTTTGGTACTTCTTTCTCTCACTTGCCTCTGAAGATGCATTCATCACTGTTGAAATCTCTCTTTCTGTGTGGAGCTTTTAGTTTTCTGAATCATGCACTGAACTGTGAATGTATCTTGTTTTCTGATTTATACATCGAGATTAAGCTTTTGCAACTTTGTGTCACATGAATGATGCCGCCTATCCTGGTGAGTACCTATGTTTGGACTACATGTCGTGTTTAACAGCTTTCATTGGTCCAACCTCTGAATGCAACCGTACAATCGATCTTTCATCACATATATTACCTGTCTTTGAATTTTTGAACGTCAGGGAATTTTACACCTGTAGATTCCAAATGGTGGCAGGGAATAAATTTCCCTTGGGGGAAGTTGCCACAGGATTGAGCGGGATTCATTATGCCACCAAAATCCCCCCATGGGAAAATATTCCCTGGGTTTCTTTTCTCTAGCATCCAAACAAGCCCTTAAGGAGGTTTTTGTAACACTGGAAGAGGCGGGAGAGAATGCATTGTGGGGCTAGGATTGCATTGCTCATGTATAAATATAAGTTACAATAGATTTATTATAACAACAGAAACACAACAAATTGAATCAAAGAATGTTGATCAGGGAGACCACGGCATTGGATCCCCATGACGTACTCGTTAACACCCCCTTCTTCCCCGCAGTTGAATCGTCTGGTGACTGGACAGAGAGACTGGATCAGAACTCCTGATATGACTGTGTCGGTAACCCCTAGGTCATGATATCAGCAAACTGTCCAATGAAAGAAATGTGAAGGACACGAACATCAACAGGAGATTTTTTGTGGACGGAGTGAATGTCGATCTTGATGTGTTTGGTCCTTCGATGCTGTACAGGATTAGAGGACATGTATATGGCACTGACGTTGTCGAAATAGACCACGGTGGCTGTCATGATGGGTTGATGGGGCTCCTGAAGTAGTTGTTGTACCCAACAACACTTGGCGACGACGTGGGTGATAGCGCGATACTTAGCCTCTGCATTGGACGACGACACGGTCACCTAATGCTTAGAGGACCAAGAGACAAGGTTGTCACCCAAGTAGATGCAGTAGCCAAAAGTCAAGAGTGAGAATCCAGGCACCTGACCTAATTAGCATCTGAGTAGACCGTTAAGGATGTGCTCGACAAGGCTGTGACGTGTAGAACATAAGCAAGCGTCCTCTTTACATAGCACAAGATGCACTTGATGAGCTGAAGGTGAGGCTCACGCGGTCTTGCATGTACAAACAAACCTGCTAAACCACATATGCTATATCCGACCTTGTAAGAGTGACGTACTGTAGGGTGCCAGCAAGGTTGTGGTACTCAATGGGGTTGACAACTGTGGCGTCATCGACAACGAAAAGCTTGGCACATGAAAATGTGTTGGTAGGGGTGGCTGTATGATGGCACTTAGACATGCTGGCACACTGAAGGAGGTCAACAGAATACTATCGTTGTGACAAAAAAAGTGTATCGGATGAGCGAGTGACAGAGATGGCAAGAAAGTGGTGTAGAGCCCCTAAGTCAGTCATGGAAAATTTGCGGTGGAGAGAGTGAATGATTAATGAAGGAGACTGCCGGAGGAGGCTGTGACGATGATGTCATCCATATATAGAAGCAAGTATGCAAGGTCAGACCCGTGTTTGAGAACGAAAAGTAAGGCATCGGACGCAGAAGATGCAAACCTAAGACTGCAGACGTAGTCAAAGAATGCTGGTACCATAGATGAGAGGGGCCTGCTTGAGTTCGTAGAGGGATTTGAGTAGATGGAAGACGTGGTTCGGCCAGGAGGGGTTGACAAAACCCGCCGACTGCTGGCAATAGACGGTCTCATCAAGTGTGCCATAGAGGAAGACATTCTTGTTATTGAGCTGGTGTATCGACCTGGAGCGAGACATGGCAATGCTGAGAACAGTGCGAATAGTAGAGAGTTTGACGACGGTACTGAAGGTCTCATCAAAATCAACACCAAGCCACTAGGAGTATTTACGGACAACCCAACATGCCTTGTATTGTGCCAGGATGCTATCATAATGGAATTTGTGATTGAATATCTACTTTCCAGTGACACAAGGGACTAGGTGTTGTTTACCATGAGGGCGTTGTATTCCTCGGTAATGGCACGTTCCCTACCGTACTTGGCATATCATCTAAAACAATGACTATCCACCATTTTTCAATAATATTTTTGTAAAAGATCCAAGACTAACTAAGTGATGATGCTCAAGAGCCTCTTTTGACCGTGAGCACGACTTTTCAAAAAGATTTAAACTCTATAGAGGAGTACAATTTTACCCACAAGATATGACCATCAACTCTTGTTGCCGCTATTTTTCACAGTTTTTTTGGCGTGTGGTAGAGAGACCATGACAAGAACCCTTACATCACCTAAACTTAACTTTACACCAGCCCGATGATGTTTGACCCTTGCTATGGTGGCGGAAATAAAAATTCTCAGAATCATAATATCAATGACAATACATCCTGTTATAACCATTCCCCCATAGCAAGGCATGCACCGTTGTATCAACAAATATTATTCCCAACACCTCAGTGGGGGCACCCCTACGAGCAAACCTACCCAGAATGCCCGTACTACTCCAGTCTTACAATGTGCAAAGCTAGACCTAGACAACTTAATAGGTTAAGGCTACCCCAGAATAGCACTTGTGGTTGCACGGATGTCTTGGGTTGTACAACACTAAGTTCGATCCTTAATTGATCTGGCAGGTACTCTCCCTACACTACGTGCAAGTCCACATACTTCACAGATTATATAAAAAACTCACTCACTCCAAAACCTAGTTTTAAAATTTTATTTTATACAAAAATAGCAGAGATAACTTTTTCAACATGTCAAAATTTCCATTCTTGAACAAATAGTACAACCAATCATTTGTTCTCCCAAGTCTATAGCGTGACTAAGCATAAACGTAAATATTTGAGTATACCCAAGTTTGATATCATTTATTGCCTAATCCCTACCTTATAGATTTCAATGTTGACAATTATGTATTTATTAAGGAAGTTCCATGCAACAAGTAGAAATATCTACCGATGCCCTCAATAGAGCAATTTTACTGAAAGTACTCACATACATACATAAATTTGTAAAAACAACATAAATTAAGTAAAATAATAGGATCAATATGGTCAAAAGGATGTGCTTGCCTTGCTCGTTGAGTTCTTGAGTTGGTTCGAAGTCGACGAGGTAGGTTTCTGGAGCATTGGTATCTACATGAAGTGCATCGTAAAGTAATAATAAGAATGAAATAAATCCAAATAGAGACCAAATTCAAATATTTTTGTAGAACCAAAAAGAGCATGGTTTTAGAAAAAATCAGAAACTGGTTTCACTCAATTTAGAGTTTATGTACAAAAGTTATGAGCATTTGAATTCAAATCAGCTGGAAATTCCCTAAAATGAGAAAGAAAATGGCGTTAAAGACGTATTTTTGGAAATTGCGATTTCTTACTGAGAAGGCGTACTGTTAGCTGAACTAAAAGCATATTTCTCATTTTCAGGCATTTAAGCCAAATTTCTTTGAGGCTGACAGGTGGGGTCCTCTTGTTAGTGATTATTATTTTCTCGAAATAACTGATAGGTGAGGTCCACATGTCAGTGACTCATAAACAAATACTGCTTTAAATTACAAATCCCGTTATTATTTTTATCTAGGACCACATGTCATATACTCATTTGTTTAAAACTGGATTAATTAGATTAACCTTAAACTTAATGACACTTCTGATGACTAGGGCCCACATGTGAGTGAATTACAACCGAGGAATAGAGTTGGTGCCATCGTTGAGCTCACCCTATAGCTCGCTGGTTGCAAGGTAGTGGTGGAAAGGCTTGGGAAAGGCTAGGGATAGCTAGAGGGGTCTATGGCAAAGCTCTAAGCGGTGGTGATGGTTGGGGAGATAGCTAGAGACGCTGATACGACGATAAGTGGTGAGTGCTCTTGGGCTAAAGGTGGAGTATGCAAATGAGAGTGATAAGGGGTGATTGGGTCATCACATCGCCTTGTTGGGATATGGGTGATGCTAAAGTGATGGCACAGGGACCAATGGTCATCGGAGTAACGCCGACGACATAGAGAGTGGCGGCGCAAAACAAGGCAAGAGCATATAGGTGGCACTAATGGCCATGTCAGGCCAAATTGAGTAGCGTGGAGGTTTTGGGGGCTCACCACGACTACCGGGACATGGTTGGAGGTGATGATGATGGCTTGTAGTGGTGAATCACCGCAGAACAGCGGTGGCGCAACAAGCTTCACGGCGATGCCCAAGCACTAAGTGATCTAGCACAGAAGGTGTCGTGAGCTTCACCACATCATGGAGAAGCTAGAAATGACCATGATCAAAGATGAGACTCACTAGAGAGGGAGAGATAGCTCGACGACAGTGATGTTGAAGATGGAGAAGAAGACCTTGTTCCGGCGCTACACTGCATAGTAGGCTACGCCATCTTAGGGATTTTTAAGAGGAGGGAAAATGGCACAAGATGACATGTGTGTCGAGGTTAGAGCTCATCAAGAAGGGGCTCGGCCTTAGCGGAGTGCGGTGGCGCGCATGTACCGGCTTGTGGGGCGATGGAGCTGTTTTGTGTGGCTCAGTGGGGAAGAAGAGCTTCAAGAGGGCAAAACCGGTAGGGCGATGTACGGAGAAGCTGAGGGGCAGGATGGTAGGGCTTAAATAGGTGGGGAGTAGTGATCCTCAGCATTGTCTTCCCCTCAGCTGGGTGTTCGATGCCCTGATTTCTCGTGCATGCGAGCAGCTCACAAGCGACGCAGCAATTCATCGTGCAGGGTGCTTGAGATGATGTGATGGCTCGAGCTGTCAAGCAGTGAAGCAATAGGGTGATCATGGTGCTAAAGCTCTGTGCACACGGCCATGGTAGGTGCGTTGTTGTAACACCTTAATTTTTGCTCTAACTTAAATTTTGGAGTATTTTTATTTTTGTGATTTTTTTGGGAATTTATTTAAATTTAATTGGATTTATTCAAATAGGGCTTTTCTTGAAAACAATTGAATAATGGAAAAGTTTTTGCAAAGTTTTATTGCAAATATTTTAATTGAGTTCCAAATATCTCAAAGTAATTTCTGGAATTTTTCTAGAATTTTTCTGCTATTTTAAAAGCTCCAAATGATTTAATTGAATTTCTAGAATTATTTTAAATGTGAAATGATTTTAAAATCAGTTGAACAAGAATGGGCCGAGCCCATTATCGTAGCGTGTCGCCGCCCAACCGCTACCGAAACTCTAGCGCCGCCGGTCCGAGCCGCTCGATCCCGATCGGATGCTCGTGAGTGAGCCACGTCGTCGCGTCGTGCGCGCTTCGGATCATCGCCGCACGAATGGTCGGGAGAGGCCACGCCGGCCGCCTTCGCGAGATCACCGGAGCTAATGTCGCCGATCGCTTTCCGCTCGCTTCGCGCTCAGAGCGCACACGCCGAGGCCCCTTAAAGTGCACCGAGTAGCGCGTCGACAGAGCTCCTTCGCCGCGTCTTTTGACTCCTCGCCGCACGCGCTGAGACGCCTAGAGACCACGGAGAGCTCGCCGTAGTTGTTCCTCTGCGCCGCCATCGTTTCTCCGCCGCTTGCTTCGCCGTCGGTCCTTTTCGCCGCCGCCGAGGTCACCAGTGCTCGCCCGAGTCAAGCCTCGTCGAACGCGCTAGATCTTCTCGCCGGAACCACCGAACGCCGCCGACTACGCCGTCTTCCTCATCTCCGCAAGCTTGCACCGCCGCGACGCCATCGCCGGACTCGAGCACCGCTGACCGCCGGATCGCAAGGAGGGGTAAGGATCGTGCCACGCCGCCTTCTCTCGTTACATTTAGTTTGTATCTGTGCCGTTAGATCTGTTATGGACGGTCTGGATTAACCCTAAGGTTTACACGTTAGTTGATCTTGATCGTTAGATCTAGAGCGAACGGCTTGGATTAGATCTAGTTTCTGCGATATGTTTTTGTCTTAGCCGCTGGATCGTTAGTGAACGCGTGAGATTGTGCCGCGTGGCGGCTGAATAGTAAACAACTCGGTACCGTGGGCCGCTGGATTTAGATCGACGGCGGCCGTGAGTAGATCGGTGGCGCGCGGATCCGCGCTGCTCAAATTTGAACGTCGGCGGAGATGACGCCGCACCCCATCGAATCACGTGCGGACGCGTGTGAGCGTTGACTGAGGGTGAGACCAGATCAGACCGTTGAGTTCGGGCGCACCGTTGGACGCGTGACGCGTGGGGGCATGGAGTGCGAACCGTCGCCGAACCGCGCGGGGGTGAGATCCGACCGTTGGATGAGCGAGCGGTCTGGATCTTGCCGCGTGTCGTGGCGGGATTGGCTGCGCATCGTCGCTGACGCCACGGCCTGCGTCACCCGGTGAATGAGCACAAGGTCGCCATCCACGGTGGACCGTGAGCCAACCGTGGACCCACCATGAATCAAGCAACGTGGCGGCACTAGAGGTCGCCACGTGTCGTCCGACGCTATCGCGACGCCATAAATATGTTATATATAAAAATATTTTGACCGAAATTCTTTTATGTGCTGACGTCATCATGATGCAATGCTGATGCGAATTTTCAGTATAAAAATAATTGGGAAAAATCGGATTTCTTAATTTCTGTATTTTCAGATTTTATTCAAACTTCAAATAACTATAACTTTTGCATTTTAACTCGGATTTGGGTGATTAAAATTTCTAAAAATTCATAAAATTATGATCTATTTAATGATGAATTTTATTTGAATTTTTGAGGCAATTTAGTCCTCTGTATTAGATTTTTATTGTATATTTTGTTGTCCGCGTAGACGCAAATTTGCCGGAAAGTTCCGAGGAAGAATTCGTCGCTCAAGACCAAGCTTCGGAACACGACCAGCAACTCTTTGAAGGCAAGTGATGCTTTGATCATTTTGATCCTAGGTTTTTAAAATGTAGTTTATGCTTTGAAACTATGCATGCTTATTTATTTAAAATGAATTTAAATTGATTTGGGATAATGTAGTTAATCAACCCATTTTGTTATGCCACCTTGAATTATTAATTGTATGCCCTAAATCATTGTCACCCTAAGTTTGATTATATTAGTAGGATGTTAATATTGTGCCAACACGGGAGACTAGACCGTGAGTAGATGTTTAGCCTTGCAACGAGTCATGAATGATCTTTCAGAAAAATGCTACAAAATTGACTAATGGAATATTGAATGTATTTTGAAAGTGGTGTGATGATGCCACATGATGATATGGAAGTATGGTGACTGTGTGGTTCCATATTGATGTTGAGTTATTGCCGCATGTGTTGCACAATAATCAATGGGTGGGAAATGATTTAGACTGGGGCAAGTGGCAAGAGGTCGTGTACTGTGGGCTGTGTGGCATTGGGTTGATGAGTGTTGTGAGTCTGTGTGCTACAATGGGCTGTGTGCCACTGTTGAGTGTTGGAAGTCTTGCCTTGGTCGCTTAAGGACTTCACCTTGCAAGCCTTTGATCCGAGTCACCCGTACAACCACATGTCTCGATATGGGATGCACCTAGTTGACTAGGGTTCGATATCTTTCTCCGATACCTCGGGGTGATAGTACAGGGGTGTATCTATATGGGGAGCGCACTGCTACGGCTTGGTGTCCATCCAACGGTGATTGGCCGGTCCTATACTTCGCTCTGTGTGAGGGAAGTAATAGTGAAGGCAATCACCGAGAGGTTCTTTAGTTAAGGTAGATGTTCTGAAAAGCTTTGTTGCGGACAATCACCGTGTGGTGAGCGGTCAGATCTTGTGGGTAAAGTGTACAACCTCTGCAGAGTGTCAAAACTATTCGAATAGCCGCGCATGTATTGAGCATTGCTCGGGATTACAAATCAAGGGTAGATTTTCATAAACAAAATGTGGGAAGGGTGGCTGTGTGCCAAGTGTTAAAATGAACTCATAAGGTCAGGTGCCGAGAATCTTCGAGGAAAAACCATTTGAAGAAATTAGTATTACTTATAACTGTTCCAATGCTTTAATCTAATTAAGATATTGGTTTAAAATTGTTGTTTGATGCAAAAGAACCATTTAAGTCAACCCTTTGGAATAAGCTTTGCATGTAGTAATAGTATCGCATTCTCGTGCATTACTTGTTGAGTGCCTTGTGTACTCACCCCACCTTGCTTATCAACCCCAACATCGGTGGATGAGACTACACCACTTGGGAGGAGGAGTACATCGAGGATTCGAACAACTAGGGGCAAGCTCACTCGGTTGCTGTGGCAAGATGAAGGCTTCCTCGACATTTGTTTATGTTCATTGCTATTTCTTTTCTCTCAATAATGTAAGCCCGTGTGGTCAGTTTTATCTGTAAGGAGACCATAAGGTCGCATAACTCAGTTTATATACATGTTTGCACTAATTATTCTTATATCTTCGTGAATGTCCGTGATGTGCAACCTCAGTATGACTGTGTGTGCTAGCGTGATCTGGATCGCACGTAATACACAGAGGGTCCGGATCTGCAGTTCGGTCCCGACAGAGGTGGTATCGAGCCAGCCGATCAGAGGACTTGACCCTAGTTTGGTTGTGCCTAGGAGGGTAAAACTATTTTCTAAAGACCTAATCAACTTGAGCAAGAATATCAATGAAATCTTGACTTATCTCTTCTCTCTTGTTTCATACCTATGCTGAATTTTTATTATTCTCTGCTTAATTTAAACAAGGTTTGTTTTGGCAGATGAGGATGATCCATACCTATGGAGAGCGCACCGAGGATACGCCATGAGTTATGGCGTATGATGCAGCTTGCTCGGAGGTTTTGATGCACCATCACGAGGGACTTCGTGGTACGGGCAGACTTGACGTCGCCGGGATGTCAAGATCACAGTATGCTCGGGAAAGGACGAGGCGAGCCGTCCTATCTACATCACGGTCGAGGTCTTCTTTTGAGGCGGAATCCAGAGACGGCACGACGAGCGATGCGGCAGATTGCCCGCACTTACTCCGCAGAGTTGGAGGGCACCGCCTTCGTCACCATCCACGCCGAGACAATCGCTTGGAGAGGATGGAGCTTGCGAGGAGGACGCCACTATCACCCACCGGGCGAGGTACGCCATCGCCAGAGGACGCCTTGGACGAGACACCCAGAGTCTGCAGAGGACCCGCGACGAGGTCACGGAGGCGAGGATCCAGCTGCGGGAGGGCTTAGCCCACTCCATGCAGAAGATCCAGGAGTTGGAGATGGCTTTGTACGGACCTGAGCCTGAGCCAGTCCTGGAGTTACACGATCCAAATGCGGAGGAGCCAGAGCAGGAGGCACCAGTGCAGGAGCAGGCAGCCCCGGGACCAGCAGAGTCGATGGGGTCTTTTGCACCAGCTGCAGTAGGTCTTCAGGATCAGTTCGCCCCGATGCCAGAGCACCCACCAGTGTATGCTCAGGGGGAGCCGCAGCCGGGTTGGCTCGACGAGTGATCGAGTCTAGCCGAGGGTAGTGTTGAGACTCGAATAATTGAGTCGCGTCTTTTCTTCAGAGTCACCATTAGGTGTGAGTCGTCATAGAGTCCTATGTCTGCTTACTTGTTTTTCGTTGTGAGTGTCTCGTATGTGTTGCATTGCCCTTAGGCACTTGTGAGCAACCATACTGCCTTATATTATATCAATAAAGTGGCTAAATAATTTAAGTTACACCTGTTTCCCCACATAAGTTCTTTTACTCGTCTCAGGCTTTCTTCTTTTCTTAACCTTGGAAGCTTGCAATGATGGTGAGGACACGTGGAAATGTTGGAGCCAGTGGAAGTGGAGCTAACCAGCGGACAACCGTAATGAAGAGCCGATTCCTCAACCGCCGCAGTCGATATGCGTAACACGGGAGCCTTCTTGATCGCCTGACTCAACTTATGAACACGATGGTTCAAACCATGCAGCAGATATCCAACCAAGCTCTGCGAATGTTCAAGCCGGGGTAACCATGGACCACACCCCTACTCAAGGTTGTCGGAGTTTATGAGAACCCGCCCACCTACCTTCTCGTGCAACGCCAATCCATCGAGGCGACGATTGGCTAAGGACAATCGAAAGGAAGTCGCACATTACCCAAAGTGTAGGACATGAGAGGGTACTCTATGCCTCTCATCAACTCAAGGGACCGCCGCAGAATGGTGGGAAAACCACAGAGCTCATGAGGACCCACAGAGTATCACGTGGGAGGAATTCACCTCGACTTTCGCAAGCACCATGTACCCGAGGGTATCATGGATCTCAAAAGGAGGAATTCGGAGCCTCAAGCAAGGGGCCACCGGTGGCCGATTACCGAACAAATTCACCTAACCGCACGCTACGCACTGCAGGACGTGGCTACGGATAAGGCCGCATAATCCCGCTTCATGAAGGGATTGAATGCGAGGTTGCAGTGGGGTGATCACCCACACATTCCCCGACTTCCAAGAGCTAGTTAACAAAGCTCTTATCTTAGAGGACAAGCGCCGAGAGTTGGATGACAACAGGAAGCGCAGAATGGCACAACAAGGAGGTCGTCAGGGCAAGCAGAGGCAGAGGACGGCACCCCAACAGTTCATCCGTACCACCAGAGGCAATGATAGGGCACCATTGCCGCAAATCGCCCGATGGTCGAAATGTTCGCACTCGGCCAGAATCGCGGGCACGATCGAGGAACCTCTCGTGCAAGGGAAGACGCTGCTATCATTGCAATGAAATGGGGCATTTTGCCAACAATTACCCTAAGAAGGAGGTGTCACCCGGTCCGCTTTAACACGGGAACACACCGGCAAGGACTCCGCGCCAATCGTGAACCGCGGGGCATCAACAAAGAAGAACTCCATCCCAAGGAACTGCACGAGGCCGAGTCAACCACATTACGACGGATGAAGTGCGTAACGCCACGGATGTTGTAATCGGGTAAGTTCCTAGTAAACTCGAGCACCAGCCATCGCTTTATTCGATTCGAGCTTCACATTCATTTATTTCCCGAGATTTTGCTGTTCAAAATGATATGGATATAGTGAATCTTAAATGTGTGCTTATAGTCCAATCCCCTGGATCAGAACTCCGATCTAAAGTAGGATGTTCTGGGGTAAGACTAATAATTAATGGAGTTGAGTTCCTAGCAAACTTAATCGTCCTTAATACCCAAACCTTGGATGTTATCCTGGGAATGGATTGGTTAACCAATCACAAGGCAGTGCTGGACTGTGGAAAGAGAGTCATATCGGTCGAGAGCCCGGATGGGAAGAAGATTGAATTTGAAGCAAAATCAGTGCGAGATGGACAATTGATGGTCAACAAAGATGAAGACCGCCGATTAGAAGAAGTTTCCATAGTCAATGAATATCCGGATGTTTTCCTAAGATTTACCCGAATGCCGCCGATAGAGATATTGAGTTCGTGATAGAGCTGGTTCCAGGGACAGCTCCAATAGCTAAGAGACCTTACAGGATGTCCACAGAGGAATTGGTGGAAATGAAGAAGCAAATTGAAGAACTACTGGAAAAAGGATTTATAAGACCTAGTTCATCGCCATGGGGAGCACCTGTCTTATTCGTCAAGAAGAAGGACGGGAGTTTTAGGATGTGTATAGACTATCGTGCACTCAATGATGTGACGATAAAGAATAAGTATCCGCTACCGGGATCGATGATTTGTTTGACCAGCTTGAGAGGAGCAGAGTATTCTCCAAAATTGATCTCCGATCGAGATACCATCAATCAAGATCCGATCGAGGATATCCCAAGACCGCATTTTCGTCAAGATATGGACACCACGAGTTTACAAATGATGTCTTTTGGTTTGACAAATGCACCAAGATATTTCATGAACTTAATGAATAAGGTTTTATGGAATATTTGGATAAGTTCGTCGTCGATTCATAGATGATATCCTTATCTATTCCAAGACGAGAGAAGAGCACGCACGAGCATTTGAGGCTAGTCCTTGAAAAGTTGAGAGAGCAACAGCTTGTTTGCAAAATTTAGCAAATGTGACTTACGGAAAAATAAGGTGGAATTTCTTGGACACATAATGACAGCAGAAGGAGTTGCGGTAGATCCAAAGAAAGTGGAGACGGTTCTACATTGGGAACAACCCAAGTCGGTAACCCAAATCCGTAGTTTCCTTGAATGGCGGGTATTACCGCCGATTCATCGAAGGATTCTCTACGATTATGAGACCTCTTACGCAATTGTTGAAAAAGGAAAAGAAATTCTTATGGACGCTTTGTGTGAGAAAAGTTTTCAGAGTTGAAGAGGAGTTTAACATCGCACTGTATTAGTTTTACCCGACGCTCATCAAGGCTTCGACATCTATTGTGATGCATCGCGTCGTGGATTGAGATGCGTGTTGATGCAAAATAGGAAGGTAATTGCCTATGCATCGAGGCAATTGAGACCACATGAGGAGAACTATCCGACCCATGATTTGAAATTAGTCTGCCGTAGTGCATGCACTAAAGATATGGCGCCATCATCTCATCGGAAATAGATGTGAAGTGTATACGATCATAAGAGTCTTAAGTATATCTTCACGCAAGTGACCTAAATATGAGGCAAAGAAGATGGTTAGAGTTAATCAAGGATTATAATGTGGGAATTCACTACCATCCCGGTAAAGCCAACGAGTGGCGACGCCTTGAGCGTAAAGAACCACAAGTAAATATGTCGTTGGAAACCGTCGGTAGGAATTGTGTAAGGATTTCAGAAATTAGAACTGGAAATGGTACCGTATGATTCCTAGCAACTTTGAAGTAAGACCTACCCCGAAGATCGATCGGGGAAGGGCGTAAAGATGATGATAAGATCAATAGAATTAAGGGCAAAATGGATGAAGGCAAAGCAAAAGATTTCAAACCGGATGAACAAGGTACTATATGGTTTAAAGAGCGATTTGTGTGCCGAACAAAAAGGAGTTGAAGCGATTAATCGAGGAGGCTCATGACTCCAAGTACTCAATTCATCCAGAAGTGCGAAAATGTATCAAGATTTAAAGGAAAGATTTTGGTGGCCAAGCATGAAACGAGAAGTCGCGAATATGTTGCACTATGTGACATATGCCAAAGAGTCAAAGCTATGCACCAAAGACCAAAGAGGCTATTACAACCCCTAAAGATACCTGAATGGAAATGGGAAGAAATTGGTATGGATTTCATAACCGGATTGCCCAGAACGCAAAGTGGATATGATTCTATATGGGTCATAATAGATCGTTTAACTAAAGTGGCACATTTCATACCCGTGAAGACCACTTATTCCGAGACCGTTAGCGTAACTTTATATGGCACGGATCGTCGCTTGCACGGAGTATCAAGAAGATAGTGTCGAACAGAGGTACCCAATTTACCTCCAGATTTTGGGGTAAGCTACATGAGGCAATGGGGACTCGTTTGAACTTCAGTACAGCCTACCATCCGCAGACAGATGGTCAAACTGAGAGGGTTAACCAGGTATTGGAAGATATGTTGAGAGCCTGCGCTTTAGCATATTCAACCTCATGGGACAAGTGTTTGCCTTATGCTGAGTTTAGTTACAACAACAGTTATCAGGCGAGTTTACAGATGTCTCCATTTGAAGCTTTGTATGGTCGGTCTTGTCGAACACCATTGAATTGGAATGAGACAGGCGAACGACATGTTTTTGGACCAGACATTCTTCAGGAAGCGGAAGAACAAATCACCCTGATCAGGGAAAGATTGAAGATTGCACAATCAAGGCAGAAGAGTTATGCTGACAACCGTCGCAGGGAACTGAGCTTTGAACCCGAAGATTTTGTGTACCTTAGAGTCACACCTCTCAAAGGAGTTAGAAGGTTCCATGCAAAAGGAAAGCTCACACCCAGATATATCGGACCATTCAAGATCTTGAGCCGCAGAGGTGAAGTTGCTTATCAGTTGGAGTTACCACCATCTTTAGCAGGAGTGCATGATGTATTCCATGTATCACAACTGAAGAAGTGTCTTCGAGTACCAGAAGAGCAAACACCTTTGGAGGCAATTGAGCTGCAAGAAGATCTGACCTACAAAGAACATCCGATGAAGATTCGGACGAATGGACCGAGAGACAAGGAACAAGTCAACACGCTTCGCAGAATTCAATGGAGCAACCATTCGGAAAGTGAAGCAACATGGGAACGAGAAGAAGATCTGAAGAAGGAGTTCCCTAACCTATTTCTGTAGACAGCCCTGAATCTCGGGGATGAGATTCTGTTAAGGGGGGAGGTTTGTAACACCATAATTTTTGCTCTAACTTAAATTTTAGAGTATTTTTATTTTTGTGATTTTTTTGGGAATTTATTTAAATTTAATTGGATTTATTCAAATAGGGCTTTTCTTGAAAACAATTGAATAATGGAAAAGTTTTTGCAAAGTTTTATTGCAAATATTTTAATTGAGTTCCAAATATCTCAAAGTAATTTCTGGAATTTTTCTAGAATTTTTCTGCTATTTTAAAAGCTCCAAATGATTTAATTGAATTTCTAGAATTATTTTAAATGTGAAATGATTTTAAAATCAGTTGAACAGTAATGGGCCGAGCCCATTACTGTGCGTGTCGCCGGCCCAACCGCGCCGAAACCCTAGCGCCGCCGGTCCGAGCCGCTCGATCCTCGACGGATGCTCGTGGAGTGAGCCACGCCGTCGCGTCGTGCGCCTTTCGGATCATCGCCGCACGAACGGCCGGGAGAGGCCACGCCGGCCGCCTTCGCGAGATCACCGGAGCTAATGCCGCCGACCGCTTCCGCTCGCTTCGCCGCTCAGAGCGCACACGCCGAGGCCCCTTAAAGTGCACCGAGTAGCGCGTCGACAGCTCCTTTCGCTGCGTCTTTTGACTCTCGCGCGCGCTGCCGAGACGCTCTAGAGACCACGGAGAGCTCGCCGAAGTTGTTCCTCTGCGCCGCCATCGTTCTCCGCCGCTTGCTTCGCCGTCGGTCCTTTTCGCCGCCGCCGAGGTCACCATGCTCGCCGAGTCAAGCCTCGCCGAATCGCTAGATCTTCTCGCCGGGAACCACCGAACGCCGTCGACTCGCCGTCTTCCTCATCTCCGCAAGCTTGCACCGCCGCGACGCCATCGCCGGACTCGAGCACCGCTGACCGTCGGATCGCAAGGAGGGTAAGGATCGTGCCACGCCGCCTTCTCTCGTTACATTTAGTTTGTATCGTGCCGCTAGATCTGTTATGGACGGTGCGGATTAACCCTAAGGTTTACACGTTAGTTGATCTTGATCGTTAGATCTAGAGCGAACGGCTTGGATTAGATCTAGTTTCGCGATATGTTTTTGTCTTAGCCGCTGGATCGTTAGTGAACGCGTGAGATTGTGCCGCGTGGCGGTCGAATAGTAAACACTCGGTACCGTGGGCCGTTGGATTTAGATCGAACGGCGGTGTGAGTAGATCGGTGGCGCGCGGATCCGCGCTGCTCAAATTTGAACGCACGGCGGAGATGACGCCGCACTTCATCGAATCACGCGCGGACGCTGCGTGAGCGTTGATCGAGGGTGAGACCAGATCGACCGCTGAGTTCGGGCGCACGCTGGACGCGTGGACGCGTGGGGCATGGAGTGCGGCGCCGCCGAACCGCTGCGGGTGAGATCCGACCGCTGGATGAGCGAGCGGTTCGATCTTGCCGCGTGTCGCGGCGGGATTGGCTGCGCGATCGTCGCCGACGCCACGGCCTGCGTCACCCGTGCATGAGCACGATCTTGCCACCCACGGTGGACCGAGCCGAACCGTGGACCCGACCCATGAATCAAGCAACGTGGCGGCACTAGAGGTCGCCACGTGTCGTCTTGGACGCTATCGGCGACGCCATAAATATGTTATATATAAAAATATTTTGACCGAAATTCTTTTATGTGCTGACGTCATCATGATGCAATGCTGACGTCATAAATGCGAATTTTCAGTATAAAAATAATTGGGAAAAATCGGATTTCTTAATTTCTGTATTTTCAGATTTTATTCAAACTTCAAATGACTATAACTTTTGCATTTTAACTCGGATTTGGGTGATTCAAATTTCTAAAAATTCATAAAATTATGATCTATTTAATGATGAATTTTATTTGAATTTTTGAGGCCATTTAGTCCTCTGTATTAGATTTTTATTGTATATTTTGTTGTCCGCGTAGACGCAAATTTGCTGGAAAGTTTCGAGGAAGAATTCGTCGCTCAAGACCAAGCTTCGGAACACGACCAGCAACTCTTTGAAGGCAAGTGATGCTTTGATCATTTTGATCCCAGGTTTTTAAAATGTAGTTTATGCTTTGAAACTATGCATGCTTATTTATTTAAAATGAATTTAAATTGATTTGGGATAATGTAGTTAATCAACCCATTTTGTTATGCCACCTTGAATTATTAATTGTATGCCCTAAATCATTGTCACCCTAAGTTTGATTATATTAGTAGGATGTTAATATTGTGCCAACACGGGAGACTAGACCGTGAGTAGATGCTTAGCCTTGCAACGAGTCATGAATGATCTTTCAGAAAAATGCTACAAAATTGACTAATGGAATATTGAATGTATTTTGAAAGTGGTGTGATGATGCCACATGATGATATGGAAGTATGGTGACCTGTGTGGTTCCATATTGATGTTGAGTTATTGCTGGCATGTGTTGCACAATAATCAACTGGGTGGGAAATGATTTAGACTGGGGCAAGTGGCAAGAGGCTGTGTGCCAGGTGGGCCTGTGTGGCATTGGGTTGATGAGTGTTGTGAGTCTGTGTGCCACAATGGGCTGTGTGCCACTGTTGAGTGTTGGAAGTCTTGCCTTGGTCAGTTAAGGACTTCACCTTGCAAGCCTTTGATCTGAGTCACCCGTACAACCACATGTCTGATATGGGACAGACCTAGTTGACTAGGGTTCTGATATCTTTCCTCTGATACCTCGGGGTGACAGTACACAGGGGTGTATCTGTATGGGGGAGCGTACCTGTGCTACGGCTTGGTGCCCATCCAACGGTGATTGGCCGGTCCTATACTTCGGCTCTGTGTGAGGGAAGTAATAGTGAAGGCAATACCGGAGAGGTTCTTTGGTTAAGGTAGATGTTCCTGAAAAGCTTTGTTGCGGACAATCACCTGTGTGGTGAGCGGTTGTATCTTGTGGGTAAAGTGTACAACCTCTGCAGAGTGTCAAAACTATTCAATAGCCGCTGCCATGTATTGAGCATTGCTCGGGGATTACAGTCAAGGGGTAGATTTTCATAAACAAAATGTGGGAAGGGTGGCTGTGTGCCAAGTGTTAAAAATGAACTGTTAAGGCTGTGTGCCGAGAATCTTCGAGGAAAAACCATTTGAAGAAATTAGTATTACTTATAACTGTTCCAATGCTTTAATCTAATTAAGATATTGGTTTAAAATTGTTGTTTGATGCAAAAGAACCATTTAAGCCAACCCTTTGAAATAAGCTTTGCATGTAGTAATAGCACTGCATTCTGTGCATTACTTGTTGAGTGCCTTGTGTACTCACCCCACCTTGCTTATCAACCCCAACATCGCTGGATGAGACTACACCAGTTGGGAGGAGGAGTACATCGAGGATTCGAACAACTAGGGGCAAGCCCACTGGTTGCTGTGGCAAGATGAAGGCTTCCTCGACATTTGTTTATGTTCATTGCTATTTCTTTTCTCTCAATAATGTAAGCCCGTGTGGTCAGTCTTATCTGTAAGGAGACCATAAGGTCGCATAACTCGGTTTATATACATGTTTGCACTAATTATTCTTATATCTTCGTGAATGTCTGTGATGTGCAACCCTGTATGACTGTGTGTGCTAGCGTGATCCTGGACTGGCACAGAATACACAGAGGGTCCG
The DNA here is from genome assembly GCA_036346275.1 of Otatea glauca. Lineage (NCBI taxonomy): Eukaryota > Viridiplantae > Streptophyta > Magnoliopsida > Poales > Poaceae > Otatea > Otatea glauca. Next base: position 57,348,766 of record CM070713.1, read on the forward strand.
GATCTGCAGGTTCGGGTCCCGACAGTTGTTGTAGAAGAATCCTGGCAAGTGGGCCAAGCTTGCCTATGACGGTGAGAGGGGAAACGTATTTGCAAAATGATGCCTTTGCTTGAGGAAAACATGAAAATGGAAGCGGCTTGAGAGGCAATGGTTGCTGACAGGTGGGTCCGGCTTATTAGCAAGAGAGAAAGCTGACATGCAGGACTAGGTTGTCAGTGAGAGAAGGGAGAGGGTTTTGAAATTCGATTTTTTAATCAGAATTCTTGTCCAGATTTTTAGGTATAGCAAATAGGCACCAGAAATTAAGAAAATTTTTATGGTACCAATGTTGAGTAAATTTTTGAAAAGTTTTTCAGTTCTGGATGTTTCTCGGAAAATCTTTTATTGATACTATTTTTAGTATAAAGTGTAGTATTTGATTTTGCAAAAATAGCAACTTAGCTCAAAAATTCATGAAACTTTTTGGGGAGGCTCTTGAGACTATTTAGGACCTAAATAAATTATTCTATAGTTATTACATTTTCGGATTTAAAGATAAAAATTAGGAACCGCATCTAGGGAACAAAAAAGGTATTTTCTTTAAATGCTAAAAATTTCAAAAAAGCCATAAAATTCTAAAAATTCATAAACAAATGTAGAATAATAATTTAGCAGCTTATTATTTCATTTGGGTGCTATTTGGGTTGTTACATGGGTGTTCGCTGTGGGATTGACTTTGGCCACACCATCTTGATCAAAGAGCTCGGGTTACACAAATCTCCCTTCTAATGATGATTTTTTTAGAATTTACTTCCTAGATTTTGAGAAGCTAGGCAGCACCTAAGAAAGCCCGGGCCGTTGGGAGTGGTAGGGCACCATTGCCCCACCCAAGCCAGCCTCTAACCGGCCTATGGAAAGAAACAAACCTAAGGGCCGGTGGGTGGCATGGTGGTGCCACAGCTTCTAGGAGTAACGTTGGTGCTGCCGCGCTTCTTGTTTCACTTCTTAGTGATGATGGAGTTGTCGTGGTTGATACCACATGATGTGTTGCTGCAGGGAGGTGAGGTGTGCCCAGGCACAGGTGCATTGGAGAGGAGCGTGGTGGCTGTGATCATATTAGTCATGTTGGCCTTCTGTGTCGAATATCTAAATATGGTATATGAGTATGTACCAAAAATATGAAGACTATACTATATATGCTCAAGCAAGCGTTTAGAAGCTCCGGATATCTCGGACCCGACACTACGGGATAAGATATAAACGGAGGGGATATCTCCATACTAGGAAGGACTCGATCGCTTTCCTGATACGAGGAAACCGACTCGAGTACGCCTGGTATCCAGGGAAGTTTGGATATGTTGTGAAGATCGACGCGACGATGGACTCCTCATCAGCTACGATCTGGTATCCTAAGCCGACTAAAACTCAACTTGAGACGGGGCTACCCCGACTATATAAGACCAGGGGTAGGTTTCCTCAAGGGGGAGCTGAGAGAAGACGTAGTGCAATCAGGAGCTGATGGACCACGCTTCGTCAACCTCCAGCCATTGTTTAGATCCAATCTTCATTGTAACTAGGGCTAGACAACTCGCTCTGTACTCGATACACCAAATACATATATCATCCGCACAGGACGTAGGGTATTACTCCATCTGGGTGCTCGAACCTGTATACATCGTGTGCTGCTGTTTTCGTGCTTGACTCTGACATTGAAGGTACCCGTGATCATAAGTTTATTGTCGAATTTTGACCTTCGACATTATGCATCTCCTTAACGGGGAGAAAAGAGCGGGTGCAGACGAAGGTAGGAAACGCCGTCTATATAGAAATTTGAGTCCCTAATGTGGGAGAGTCCTTCATTAAGGTCGCGGAGAGTGTTGATGATGAATGCCCTATCGGAGATAGGGTTCTTGATGTCACGGAGGGCATCGGGCTCGAACTTGAGCTTCTAATAGTAGATGGTGACCATTAGATCACCTTGGACGAAGTTGCTGAACTCAGCCTCAAGATAAAGTGCTCGGCTTTCTTTGTTGTCAAGGAAGAGTTCTTCAGCCGCTATCTAGAGACTACAGGCAGTTTGAGAGGGCTCCATGATGATGTCGAAGATGTCCTCCAAGATGCAGCCATGTAGTCACATGAGGATCGTGAATTCCTGCTGCGAGCACTCGGCGTTGGGCTCCTCCGGAGTTGGCTTGTCGACATGAAGCAGGCCGAATGTCTCAAGCATGGCGGTGAAGAATGTGTGCCACTTGGTGTAATTCAAGGTCTTGAGGTCACGGATATAGGGATACACGTCTTGATGCTGGCGACGTTGATCACCATGGATGGAGGGGGTGAGAATGGATGTCAAGGTGGCAGTAGTGGAGGTTAGGGCGATGGCAGAGAGGGAGGTGCTCCTCCTGCTGGAGAGGGTGCTGCCGATCGACATGGTGGTGGGCAAGTCACAAAGGAATAGGGAGGAGCTGGAAACGACACTTGCTATGATACCATACAAAAGATTTGTTGTAGCAATCGAAGAAATCTACAAGATCATAATAAATAGTAACAACATAGAAACAAAGCATGCGTGATCAGGGAGACCACGGCATGGGATCCTAAGGGTCTCGAGTATACCGGATATATTCGTTAACAGTTTTGGTAGGGTATAAAGCTATGGGAAATACTAGCGTCCGGACGTCCAATACTGTTCATTTCATCGGACGCTCGCTGCAATATTTTTTTCCAACGTGTGCAACATTTTTTTCTCCGCTCATATTTTTACTGTTATCGAAGGAAAAATGTTTCACACGTGGGAAAGAAATATTTCACGCATAGAAAAAAAAATTGCAAAGCGTCCGAAAAAATCAGACGTCTGATTGCTAGCAATTCCGTAAAACTATCGGTCGACTTGGTGATAAACACGTCGTTTGTGGGCGCTAGCTAGGTGCATGCACCCGGCAGGGCATCTTTTCCGGAGGGACCGCGTGCGCCTGTAGGGCGATCGAAGACTCGGTCCAAGGGGGAAAATACATGTTGCGCTTTTTCACCTTGCATCTGAACTGATTGCGATGAATCGCGTGATTCGTGAATGTGCTGTCAACAACAGCACGATGCATCGTCGAAGGATTAGAGATTTGGAGTAGCGGACATGTGGAGGCTGCTGCAATACAATGCCTGCTTCGCCAGGTCTGTGATGTCGATACATTAGACACATGTATCCAGCTTCACGGAAAAACATCTTCTAGGGGTGAAAAGTTTAAGACCCAGAGCTCTACCTAGATAAATCCTAAACTACTCTTGGAAATTTAAACGTTTTGCTATCTATAAGTTGCCTGATTTTTCTTTGTAACTCTAGCTAAGTCAACTTCCCCAAACCTTTCGATTGGGTTGAAATATATGTGTGCCTGTTTGCACCAAAATTTGGTAAATCTAACCGTAATCGGCAATAAAATGAAAGATATGGACGTTAACAGACAAGTTAAGAAAGTTTGGAGATATTTATGCTAACGACAAGATTTTTAGGAAATAACTGTTCAAGATAAGGCCGATACGGATACGGATTTAAATCGTGTTGTAACAGGACACTATCGGCCAAAAGTATAAAAGAAAGACCAAAGCAAGCTGCGAGAGGATCATAAACACATACAAACAATCAGCTTTACTTTTCATCTATTTTTCCTGTCGACTAGGAGTAGTTCTTGTAATTTAGCCTTTGTAATCATTTTGATCAATAAAGTTGCACATCGCCGATTGTTGATCTTCGCCAATTACGCCACGTGTTCGATTTATTCGATTTTGTTGCGACGCCTTCTTCGGAATCGATCTGCCTTTATCCTCTGATTAGCCTTAATCGGCTAATTAAATTTGCCTTGTTACTTTGATCTTGATCGGCTTCAAGCTGATTAAGTCTAAGCCGATTGATCTTGACGATCGGCTTGAGTGAATTTTATTGTTTTTTCCTTATCGATTACAGGTGTCAAATCGACTAGCACGCCTTAACCCGGTGTTCGGCTTGGTGTGCTGGTTGTCGAAAACCCTACCTCAAGTTTTTGACGCCAACACACTCTTGGCACGCCGGTGGGACCATGTCTACATCAGGGAAATCGATTCCGCCGTCTGATCTCAACACAAAAGCTATAATCGTCCCAACAATGGACGATTTAACCGCAGAACAACGTCAAGAGATTGAAGATCGGAAAGCCGCGTTAGAAGAGATGATGCTAAATCGCTACCAAAAGACTAGACGTGGCGTTACGTAAATCCGCCTGCCGACGGTCAATACCTCGGGAGACACAGTGCGGCGAAACGGTAAGTCGATATCTACCCGCCAGCCGAATTATCGGCTATGATTAACCAATCATGCACCATGCTTTAATAAACCAATCATCGGCTCGTAACGACTCTTAAGCCGATGATAGCAAATAGCGTTAAATCTATAGCCCAGAGTTAGCCTCGTCAGAAGCTTTGCATGACCCACTACAAGCTCGCCAAATTATCCTGCTTTTTCAAGATCACAAAACACGCAGAGCACACCACCGATCCTAAACCATCGGCTATGACCTCACCTCCCACGATGATGCCCACACACCTACGGTCATATTGCCTAGGATCCTCGGTCAAGTGGGGTGAGCCATTACCACGCCTATACCGACGCCGCTAAGTATGATCCATCCATCAATCTACCACCGTCGGCTCCTTTTACGCTTTTCCCAATCGGTTTCACAAGATTGGCTCTAAGAGATATCCCCAAGAGCCTACCCCGCTTAGAAACCCGGTCCACACAGAGTAGTAACGCATCGTAACCATTTATCCGGTGCGGAACCACAAATTAGGCATAATCGCACAATCAAGATAATCGAATGCCGACGGCACGCGGATATTGGCAACCCGAGCTTGCACTCGGGGGGCAGGATGCAGATTATGATCGACATTATCAAGGGCCTGCTGTGCCAGTGGCCGATAATGCCAATTGGACCGATCAGATCTGTACCGTTTTGAGGGATTAGTTTGGCATACAACCAAAAGGAAAAGTGATCGGCTATAGAAAGCCGTACCCCGATTACATAGATCGCATGCCTTACCCTCATAATTTCAGAGTCCCGGACTTTGCCAAATTCTCTGGGGATGATTCTATCACTACCCTCGAGCATGTTGGGCGCTTTATCGCACAATGCGTGAAGCGCCCGATCCGACGGGTTAAAAATTAGGTTATTTCCGTTATCTTTATCTGGGCAAAGATTTACTTGGTTCACTTGTTTGCCTCCGAATTCGGTCCATTTATGGAACGATTTGGAAAGCCGATTCCACGAATACTTCTTTTCGGCGCTTTAGAGTTAAGAATTTCAGATCGAGTTCGTCGCCAAAAGTTTGGAGAATCGGTAATGATTACATCAAAAGGTTTAGAGAAATCAGAATCGGTGTTTTAGCGTTACGTTACACGACAATCAACTCGCCGATTTAGCATTTCAAGGTTTGATCCTCCTCTTAGGGAGAAATTCGGTGGGCGAAATTCACCGATTTTAGCCACTTATTGCATCGCGTATCGGCTCAAGAAAGCCGATTCACTGACAATAAGGTGTTTAATGGTAGATTTAAAAATAGTAACAAGGAGAAGGATAAGGATAAGGTCAATATGGTTGAATATTGTCCTAGTGATTCGTCGGAAGACGAGGAAGCAGAAATAAATATAGCCGAATGGGTAAAAGGATCCAAAAATCCTTAGTCCGTTTCTTGGCTTAAGCCGACTAGGAACAAATCGAGGTCAAATACTCTTTCGATGTTTCCAAGTGCGATCGTATTTTGATTTACTGCAAGAAAAGATAATACGATTGCCGGAGGGACATGTGATACCGTCGCCCGATGAGATCAAAAAACGCAGGTATTGCAAGTGGCATCATTCTTATTCACATAACACTAATGACTGCAATATCTTCCGTCAACAGATCCAGTCTGCTATTGAAGACGGTCGGTTGAAGTTTGCCGATGAGCCGACCATGCAGGTGGATGTCGATCCGTTTCCTATCAATATGGTGCATTACTCGGCTAAAGGAAAAGAGCCGATGCAAGACGAAAGAGTAAAAGATCGATAAGTCGACGTACGATCAAGCTCGGACGGCAGCCAGACACTGAAGATTACCATCGGCTCCTTACAAATAGAAGCCGATCGAGAAGGAAAAAATTCAAGGACCATTAAACCCAAGGGGAATCCCCAAGTGGGTAAATGGTACAAAGCGGAAAAATCTCCAATTCAGCCAGCGAAAAGGTTAGGTCCGACGTTCGCAATTAATGGAGAAATATGAAAGGATGAACAGCCGACCACGGATCATACCGCGGTCGGATAACTTGTACCGCACCGAGAATGTGGAAAGGGCACATAGAAGATGTCCCTTTTGGCAGTTTTGCTGGGAAAGAGGAGTAGCGTTGCCATCACCATACACCTGCCCGATGGAACATTATCCCCGAGACGATCGGCCAACGCAATCGGCCAGACATAGGCTATCTGGGCCGATTAGAGAGCAAGACAGAAGCCACGTAAGGCGGTCCATGAAAGATTATCTAAACCGAATCAAGAGCAAAGCCAAGCCAAGACACACAAGACCGCTTTGATCAAGGAGACTTGGTGGCGGATCTGGCCGGTGGAACCTAAACCCAGTGGTGCCCATCGAGCTGAGCAAATCACAACGACGACGGCTTCAGAGGCTAAGGACGCAAGAAATTCGTGAAGCCGATGCCGAGAAAGAGAGAGACGGTGTTTAATAAACTTCGCCTAATGAGATGCGCCAAGAAAGAGTGGAGAAGAAAAGAGCAAGCCAAGAAGATTTGAATCGGCCGATGACTTGATTCTCCCATGATTCGATGACACACCTCCATGGATGTCAACATGGTGTTCACATTACCGCCGAGTTCAAAGTCGACTGAATCGCCAAAGAAGCGCTTGCTCGCTTATGCTCGAGTACGAGCGCCATCTTTGAAAAACCCAAAGACGATCACCGCATCCAAACCTCTGTACTGAAAGGATATATAAATGGCAAGTCGATATCAAGGATGCTTTAGACGGAGGCGCCACAGTGAATCTAATGCCATACACAACATGTAAAAAACTGGGTAAGTCTGACGAAGACTTAATCAAAACTAACATGGTTCTGAATGACTTCACAAGCGACCCTACAGAAGCAAAAGGTGTCATGGTCACAGAGTCGATCGCCGGTAGCAAGACCTTGCCGACGCCGTTCTTTGTAATTGATGCCAAAGGAACTACTACAGCAGGCCGCTCGGACGAGATTGGATTCATGCAAATTGTCAGATCCCATCGACCATGCATCAATCACTTGTTCAATGGAACGGAGAAGAAGTTGAAGTCATCACACCGATACATCGCCCATATTGCCATGGCTAGCTCCGGCGCGAATTGGCAACACGAAGAAGCCGGGTCAGATATCGGGCAAGGTCTTTGGACGATCGCGATTTCATATGCGTAAGCAAATCGACTTATGTCGATCGGTGTCAAGCCCGCACCTTTGATCGGGCAAATGAAGTGTTGCGCAGATGGGGACAAGAAAAACATTGAAGGCGCTACAGACAAAATGCAAAGCTATCGGCAAACAACGGATAGCCACGGCCATAGAAGACATCAAGAAATCGAAAAGTTAGGTCAAGGGTTCACATCCACCGATTTACTTGAAGAAGTCGATATAGGTAGCGGTGATAAAAAAAGACCAACTTTTGTTAGTGCCAATTTAGGAGTAAAATACAAAGAAAAACTAATAAAAATCCTTAAGGATTACAAGGATTGTTTTGCTTGGGAATATCACGAAATGCCTGGATTAAGCCGTCAGCTTGTGGAACATCGGTTACCTATAAAATCGGGTTATCGGCCGTTTAAACAGTATCCTAGACGTTTCAATCCAGCCTTGTACCAAGTTATAAAGGAAGAGATAGAACGGTTGTTGGAAGCAAAATTTATTAGGCCTTGCCGATACGCAGAGTGGGTTTCCAACATCGTTCCAGTCATGAAGAAGAATGGCAAACTTCGAGTATGCGTCGACTTCAGAGATTTAAACAAGGCGACGCCAAAGGATGAATACCCGATGCCAATAGCCGATATGCTTATTGATGCTGCCTCAGGGAACAAGATCATAAGTTTTCTAGATGGTAATGCTGGGTATAACCAGATACTCATGGCAAAAGCCGATATACCAAAGACGGCTTTTAGATGTCCCGGTGCAATAGGATTGTTCGAATGGACGAATGACTTTCGGTTTGAAAACGCTGAGCAACGATCGTGGCAATGAATCGATCTTTCATGATTTAATCGGCCACATTGTCGAAATATATATTGATGATGTAGTGGTAAAATCTGCAGACGATTTCCAACATCTGGTCGATTTAGAAAAAGTTTTTAAAAACATAAGATCGCACGGACTAAAAATGAATCCTTTCAAGTGCGCGTTTGGCGTATCGACCGATGCTTTTAGGCTTCATGGTGCACGAAAGAGGGATTGAAGTCACCAAACGAGGGTTAAAGCTATAGCCAATCCGAGCCGACATGCAAAAACGAATTACAAAAGTTGATCGGCAAAATTAACTATCTCCGTCGGTTCATCTCGAACCTCTCCTAGAATTCGTGCCTTTACTCCATTGCCGGGTTGAAGGACAATGAAGAATTTATATGGGGAGCCGTTCGTGAAAGCTTTTAACGGTCAAAAGGTATTTGTCCAACCCTCCAGCCTTGGTCGCGCCTCAAAAGGGTCCTTTTAGGCTATATGTTTCGGCCAAGAAGATACTATTGAGCTGTACTAGCACAAGAGGTGCATGGTAAAGAAAGGGTTATCTTTTACTTAAGCCGACGATTGCTAGACGCAGGTCGGTACCCTTATATCGAAAAACTATGTTTATCTTTGTACTTCTCGTGCACAAAATTAAGGCATTACATATTAGCATCGGCTGTAAGGTAATCTGCAAAACCGATGTTATAAAATATATTTTATCGGCCCAATTCGCAAGGTCGACTTGGCAAATGAGCTTACGCCTTGGTCGAGTTCGACTTGTCATATGAATCGCCAGCGGTCAAAGGACAAGTCCTAGCCGATTTTATAACAGACATGACACACGGCAAACTTAGTCTTGGTAGCACCATGGCAACTGTTTTTGACGGATCAAGATGCGGAAAGGTGATGGTATCGGTATTGTACTCACTTCACCCAAGGGCATAACTTTGAATTCGCATTTCGGTTAAATAGCCGATGCTCGAACAACCGTGCCGAGTCGGCGTTACTCAAAGGCTTATTGTTGTTGGAAAATATTGAATAAGAGTCGTTGAGGCATATGGTGATTCACCGTTGGTAGTACAACAAATAAAGGAGAATACCAATGTCGGGATGAAGTACTCTCAAGTATTTAGAACAATGTTTAGAGATTATCGGCTCTTTTCGCCATTTTCTATCGGTCATATTCCTCGTGAATTAAACGATAGAGCTAATGCTTTAGCTCAGCAGCATCAGGGTATGAGGATTTTGATCAAAGTCAGGAGACTGAGCTGGTAAATAAGGCAGTTATGTGCACGGATATTGCCGATTGGAGAACGCAGATAAAAGATTATCTAGTTGATCCATCCAAGCCGGCGTAACGAAGGATACGGCAGAAGCATTGAAGTACGTCGTTATGGACGATATACTATATTATCGGACCATGGAAGGCTTGTTGTTAAGATGTCTTGAAGCCAAGAAGCGCGGGTGGCGATGGGTGAAGTACACGAAGGCATTTGTGGTTCTCATCAATCGGCACACAAGATGAAATGGATACTCGATTTAACAGGTTATTTTTGGCCGACGCTAGAGGATTGTTTCAAGTACTATAAAGGATGTCAAACATGTCAAAAATTTGGTAACGCATAACTAGCACCAAGATCGGCTTTACATCCAATTATTAAACCTCGCCGCTTAGGGGTTGGGAATAGATATAATCGGCCAAATATTTCTGCTTCGAGTAGAGGCCACAAATTTATTTTGGCTACAACCGACACTTTTCAAAGTGGGTTGAGGCTATCCCACTTAAGAAGGTGACTAGTGTTGAGGCGATTAGTTTTGTGAATGAACATATTGTCCATCGGTTTGGAATACCACAAACAATCACGACCGATCAAGGTACAGTATTCATGTCTAAAGAGTTTCAAGGTTACGCCACAAGTCTAAGGATCAAATTGTTAAACTCTTCACCTTATTACGCTCAGGCTAATGGACAGGCCGAGTCGTCTAATAAAACTCTAATTAAGTTGATCAAAATAAAAATTGATGAGAAGCCAAGGAATTGGCATTCTACTTTATCAGAGTCACTTTGGGCCTATCGGCTATCTTATCATGGAGCGACAAAACTTTCACCTTACCAATTGGTGTATGGACAAGAAGCTGTTTTGCCTGTAGAAATCAACATTGAGTCGATACGAATAGCCAGACAGAATGATTTGTCGGCTCAAGATTACAATGACTTAATGGTCGACAGCTTGGATGAGTTGGCGGAATTACGTTTGTCTACGCTTGATCGGCTTAAGAAGAATAAGATCAGAGTTGCAAGGGCATACAATAAAAGGGTCATGCCTAAATCTTTCGTTCAAGCCGATTTAGTATGGAAAACGATATTGCCTGTTGGTTCTAAGGATAACCGATTTGGAAAATGGTCACCTTCGTGGGAAGAGCCATACAAAATTAATCGGCTAGTCGGTGGAAACTCGTACTTACTGGAAACACCGAAGGGTATGTCTTGCCTAAAGCAATTAATGGGAAATATCTAAAGAAATACTATCCTAGCGCTTGGATCGGAGCTTAGCCGACTAAAAATCATGTTCAAAGCCGAGATTAACACGATGTCGTTAATCGGCCAAAGGATTGCAAATTTAGAGAATAAGAGTCGGTTAAACAGCCGATTATAAACATTGCAAGATTACAAGTATTCAAAATATTTGAACTAGTATTTTGGGCTGTTAAGAAAAGGTTACATCCCGAGCACGAGTCGTGCGCCTAAAGCCGATAATGCTCCAAAGAAATAGCAATTGTTTCTTGTACCTCATCCAAGATTTTGTCATCTTCTGTGCATTGCAGGATAGGTACAAGTTTAGCCGATCGCTCCTTGAAGGTCGCCACGGTGATGCTATTTCAATCTTTTGCTCCTTGGCGGCCGATGATGTTTTTTCAAAGGAATCTTGACCTTCAGTAATGAGCTTTATCGTCCTCGCCAACTCATCCTCAAGAAATTTTTTAGTGGTTTCTAACTTTTGAAGATTTGATTTGTTAGCCTTCAAAGATTCTATGGTCGCATCAAAATTTTTCTTCTTCGCCTTTGTCTCAGCAACCATTTTGTCAAGGATTTTCTGATCGGCCTCTTGGGCCATTCTCTTTGCTTTCCTCTCCTGGGCTGCTTCCACTAGGCCTTCTTCTCATCTAGGTGGCACACTTGAGCACAGGCAGGCCATGGCCTCTGGTGGCAAATCAGTTTCAACTACGGCCATAGCATCCCGAATCGGCTGATTATTATTCAGAATCTCTGATTGAGGCCTTGACACCAAATCAAAGAGTCTGTTGAGGCGATCTTGCATTCCGGGAGCCGATGAGACAGCAGCCGACGCGTCTTTGGAAACCGCAATGATATTTTGGATTGCCGAGATGTAGTCATCGGCTGCAAAAATCTCTGGATCATCCAAATCAGATAAGTTGAAGCCAAGGAGGTTGGATGGATCAGATGTCTCGAGCAAAGAATGATGTTGGCGCTAGCATCGGTGAGGAGGCAACGGCTCTTTGGCGATATATCCGCAAGCTTGCCAAGATGTTGGCCACTTGTGCCGATGCGGTAGGTCAAAGAAGATTGAATATAATGAAAACCGATGGACTAAATCGAGATCCTTAAATTTTGAGATAGACAAATACCGAGCAAAGAGCCTATCCGTGCGGTGAACTTTCGCCACTTTGTTCCCGTGGCTTGGAGTGTTTTTGTTGGCAAGAACTTTAGTGGACTTCGCTTCTTCTTCTCAAGGTCCATCGGCTAGAAAGTTAGTTTATAAAGAAACTAAAAGAAACAAGAGATGGTTAAACATAACTTACTTGGTTGTTGTTGTCTTTCTAAATCGGACAACGATGGGCTTTGAATGCCCAAGGAACCGTAAGTATAGCGATGAAGTGCGATTGCCTTGTATGGTCGTTTTTCTTTACTAGCCAAGGGCGCCGATCGGCTTCTTACCAAAGAGCTTTAGTCCGCAAAGAAAAGAGGATAAAGCCAATGAGACATTCATATGGGCTACGATAAAGAAAAGTTAAAATCGACTAAATACCTCGACAATAATATCTACAAGACTCGATTATCATATCCGAGCTCGATTCGTCACTTGAATCTGTTATCGAGGATACCATCGGCTCAGAACGCGTGCGGAAAAGGGCGTTAATAATGGCCGATGGAGTACGATCTAAGAGAAGTGCATTTGCAATTGAAGACCACCATGTAGAGAATCGGCTGGATCGACGATTATTCAGGACAAAATGTGGCAAAGATTTGATCTGCAAGTTATCGGCTATATTCAAAACCATATTGGCTGCGGCTAAAGATCTCACTCTAGTCCTTGGCTGAACCAAGTCGAGAAGTGGGAGACTGGGGATCACTTGGCCGAAACCCAGTTGTCTGGCAAAAATGGAAGGATGATAAAATTCATAGGAAGGCTGAAAGGTACGATTTCTTGTATTAAAACCGACATGTAAGATGCTGGGAGAAATAAAAACTTTGAAGAAATCTAGAGTCGATTCAGGCATCTCTGAGCTGTCAGAATCCAGATGAAGAAATGATGGCCATTCAAAATCGGCGCATTGGTATAATCAAGAAGTCTTGTTGGCTAAAATCATTATTATCCAAGTTAAGGAAGAAAGATAAATATTTTTTCGACCAATCGAGAAATCTTCTTGTCACGAGCACATTATGTATCTTTCACCATAAGATCGGTGGCTCAATTCGTGCTGCATTTTCTCGTGTGTTTTCTCGAGGAAATGCCGAGTCGCCGATGGATCCAGCTTTGAAAGATCGGCTAAAATAACAAGACAACCATATCTGTATGAACCGAGAGGACCTCCTACGTTGTCGACGCAAAATTTAGCGAAACCAAGAAAAAGCCGACTCTAATTACATGCATCATCGACAAACCGCTCCAAGGAACATCTTTCCCAATGCTAGCCGACGGCCCTCTACCAACCGCTCGCCATTAATCGATACACTTGTGTTGGTCCTAAAGCAAAGACCACAAAACAAAAATCGGTCTAACCACAAGTTCGGAAAGCAACATGTTCTTCATCCGATACCACCCGCTCACTTTATTATTGTTATTAATATACTTGCGCCAACCTTCTCCTTTGGATTGAATAAACTTGTATTTCGGTTTACGCTAAAGCCGATATCTGCCACCATCCGCCCGAGGCAACACAATTGGGCTATGTCCATGAGGTTGGGCCGATGGGACCATATGAAACAAAAGGCATTGAAGGTCTCCGACCGTAAATAACGTGCCGTGGCCACCAAGGGCTCATTGGCTTCGGATCGGCTAGTGAGAGAGGATACACTCAGCTATACCCATCCTTTCCCATTCCTCTCTTTTTGAGCAGCCACGCGAATATACCAAGATCTCTATCCCTTGCTGGCCATCGGCCATGCCCTCAAGCTTTTTCCCAGCTCTCTATGTTGAATGCGAGAGTCGATAAAGGAAGACGGGAATATCTTGACTAATAACCGTGCTAGCATCTAGGTTCCCTATGGGACCAAGGAAGTCTTGATCTTTCTTGTTAGGGATCGAATGAGTATCGACTCGCGTCCATTTCAAATTGATCTTAGCAAGTCGATTGGAGAAGAGAGGTGCAAGCGATTGATAGAAACGAACAACGGATAAGCAAAAGCCGATTGTTTGAGGTCGAACTTGTGCGCGTGAGGAATGACCGAGGTGGGGCCGATTTTATAGCACGGTGAAAATTTGAAGAGGCGGAAGTGAATCTCAAAAGCGCGGCGCTTAAAACGCACTACCAAAGATGTCGAAAAATTGCGCGCGAGTAAAAGCGACATTTAATGAGTGAAGTTCAAACGTTAGCCGATTGAAAAGCCGATATTGATATTTTTGAAAGATGACATGTCATCTCTCAAAAATGGGGGCATATGTTTGCACCAAAATTTGGTAAATCTAACCGTAATCGCAATAAAATCAAAGATATGGACGCGTTAACGGACAAGTTAAGAAAGTTTGGAGATATTTATGCTAACGACAAGATTTTTAGGAAATAACTGCTCAAGATAAGGCCGATACGGATACGGGTTTAAATCGTGTTGTAACAGGACACTATCGACCAAAGTATAAAAGAAAGACCAAAGCAAGCTGCGAGAGGATCATAAACACATACAAACAATCAGCTTTACTTTTCATCTATTTTTCCTGTCGACTAGGAGTAGTTCTTGTAATTTAGCCTTTGTAATCGATTTTGATCAATAAAGTTGCGCATCGCCGATTGTTGATCTTCGTCAATTACGCCACAGGTTCGATTTATTCTGATTTTGTTGCGCATCGCCTTCTTCAGAATCGATCTGCCTTTATCCTCTGATTAGCCTTAATCGGCTAATTAAATTTGCCTTGTTACTTTGATCTTGATCGGCTTCAAGCTGATTAAGTCTAAGCCGATTGATCTTGACGATCGGCTTGAGTGAATTTTATTGTTTTTCCTTGTCGATTCATGAGTCAAATCGACCGCACGCTCAACCCGGTGTTAAATGCGGTGTCTTGTTGTCGAAACCCTACCTCAAGTTTTTGACGCCAACAGTGCCACATTCTGATCGTGATCCAATAGTTAAAAATGTGACTTACAAAGATTAAATGGCCGAACAACGAAATTGATCTACTTACCAATAGATAAATAAATCAATTTTCAACCAAATCGCGCCACATCGGCAGGCCAATCCATTAACAGCACAGCCTTTTCCAGCTCAGCTCAGCTCAGTCAGCCCTAGCCTTATATATGCTGCCCGATTGACCGGTAAAACGGCGCATTTAATCTTTCCCATCCTCTTTGAGCAACCAATCGCCTTTCCTCTTTGAGCCTAGCTTGCTGCATCCTGCGAGAGTTGACGAAACCGGAAGAAGATGCCCGGTCCCATCTTGGTTTCCACTTGCAGCAACCACACTAGCTAGAAGGCCTCGTGTATTTCGCATCTTTGATATTCTCCCGAACAAAAATACACACCGACGAACGATACATGTCACCTATCGTACTTTTCTACTGTGGTAGGCCAACGCCGCCATAGTGGCTCCGTCTACTGCAGCAACTCCCCGACAAGTGCGGCAGTTGACATGCCTCACCTTCCTGTCAAACTCGGGTACCGCGGCATGTACCTACCAAGCTCAAAAGCTCGGATACTACAATAGCTCGCCCTCCAGACGTGTTGCGCTCACAGGAAGTGCTACGGTGCCGTTGACTTGCCGCGGTAGTGTTGGCGTCAAAAACTTGATGCAGGGTTTCGACAAGAAGACACGTGACGAACACCGGTTCGAGCGTGCGGTCGATTTGACTGGAATCGACAAGGTAAAAACAATAAAATTTACTTCAAGCCGATCGTCAAGATCAATCGGCTTAAACTCAATCGACTTGAAGCCGATCAAGATCAAAGTAACGGATAAGTCCGATTAGCGATTAAGGCTAATCGATGATAAAGGCGATCAATTACAAGAAGGCGATCGCGCAACAAAATCGTAACAAATCGAACTCGGGTGTAATTGACGAAGATCAACAATCGGCGATGCGCAACTTTATTGATCGAAATCGATTACAAAGGCTAAATTACACAAGCTACCCTAGTCGATGTAAAAATAGATGAAAAGTAAAGCTAGTTGTTTGTATGTGTCCCTCCCGCAGCTTGCTTCGGCTCTTCTTTTATACCCTTCGGCCGATCGTATCCTACTCCAACACGCTTTAAGATCCGTATCCGTATCGGCCTTATCTCGAGAGGTTGTTTCCTTTAAAATCTCACAATTCACCAAACGCGTTTGATTCTTTCCAAACATCCGTTAGCTTCCATATCTTTAATTCTATTTGCTCGATTTTAATTATCTTGCGAATTTTGGTGCAAACATATGCCCCCATTTTTGAGAGATGACTTGTCATCCGTCAAAAATCACAATTATCGGCTTGTTCAATCGGCTAACGCTTAATCTTCACTCATTAATCGCCGCTTTATTCGCGCCGTATTTCTCTGACATGCAGTTAGTGCGTTTTAACTGCCCACGCCTTTTGAAATTCACCTCCCGCCTCTTCAAGTTTTCACCGTGCTATATAAAATGCGGCCCCCACCGCGGTCATTTCTCACGCGCACAAGCTCTCTGAATCCAAACAATCGGCTTTTGTTCATCCATTGTTCGGTTTCCATCAGTCAGCTTGCATACATCTTCTTCAATCGGCTTGCTAAGATCGGCTGAAATGGGCGTGAGTCAGGTACTCATTCCGATCCCTAACAGTAAAGATCAGTATTTTCTTGGTCCGATAGGAAACCTAGATGCCAGTACAGTAATTAGCCAAGATATTCCCGCCTTCCTTTATCGCTCTGCATTCAATATAGAGAGCTGGGATAAGAGCTTGAGCATGGCGGCGGCTTAAGGGATGGAGATCTTGGTATATCCGTGTGGCGACTCAAAAAGAGGGAATGGGAAAAATGGGTATAGCTGAGTGTATTCCTCTCTCTTTAGCCGATCCGAAGCCAATGAGCCCTTAGTGGCCACGGCTGTTATTTCGGTCTGAGACCTTCAATGCTTTCTTGTTTCAGACCGTCCCATCGGCCCGACTCTTATGGACATAGCCCAATTGTGTTGCTTGAGGCCGACGGTGAACAAATATCGGCTTTTAGTGGAAAACCAAATATAAGCTTATTCAATCTAAAGGAGAAGGTTGGCGTAAGTACATTAATAACAATAACAAAGTGAACGGCTGGTATCGATTTAAGAACACGCCGCTCAATCTATGGTTAGACCGATTCTTGTTCGTGGTGCTTCTTTGGGACCAACACAAGTGTATCGACTAGTGGCGAGCGATTGGTAGAGGGTCGTCGGCTAGCATTGGGAAAGATGTTTCTTGGAGCGATTTGCCAAATGATGCATGTAATTAGAGTCGGCTTTTCTTGGTTTGCCAAATTCTGCGTTGGCAATGTAGGTGGTCCTCTCTCGGTTTATTCAAATTTGGTCAGATCGCTTATTTAGCCGATCTTTCAGACTAGATCTCTCTGAAGATTCAAAGATTCCTCGCGAGGACACACCGAAAATGCAACACTGAATTGAGCCACCGATCCTATGGCGAGAGATTCATCATGTGTTACGCAAGAAGAAGATTTCTCCAGCTGGCTGAAAAATACTTATCTTTCTTCTTGAATTTGGATAGTAATGATTTCAATCAACAAGATTTTTTCAGTTATACTAGTGCAGCCGATTTTGAATGGCCATCATTTCTTCACTTGGACTCTGACAGCTCCGAAATGCCTGAATCGACTTTGGATTTCATCAAAATTTTCATCTCCCCCAGTATCTTTCATGTCGGCTTCAACACAAGGAATCGTACTTTTCAAATTCTTATGAATTTTACCATCCTTCCATTTTTGCGGACAATTGGGTTTCGCCAAGTGATTCCCACCTTCCACTTCTTGACTTGGTTCACCTAGGACTAGAGTGCGATCCTTAGTCTGCAAAGAAACACGGTTTTGGAGATAGCCGATGATTTACAGATCAAATCTTTGCCACACTTTGTTCTGAACAATCGTCGATCTAGCCGATTCACCTCATGGTGGTCTTCAATTGCTGATGCACTTCTCCTTGACCGTACTCCATCGGCTATCATTGATGCCCTCTTCCCAGATGTTCCTGAGCCGATGCTAACTTCGGATAACAATTCAAGTGACGAATCGAGCTCCAGATACGATAATACGAGTCTTGTAAATATTGCTAGCGAGGTATTTAGTCGACTTTAACTTTTTCGTTAAATAGTTTCTGAACTTGTCTAATCGGCTTCATATTGTTTTCTTTGCAGACTAAATCTGAGGGCAAAAAGCCGATCGAAGTTCCAGCAGTAAGCAAGGGAAAACGACCACATAAGGCAACTGCTCTGACTGGTTACACCTCTGGCTCCTTGGGTATTCAAAGCCCATCATTGTCTGACTTGGAAAAGCAACAACAACCCAGTAAGTTATACTCAATCTACCTTGATTCTTTCATCGTTTCGTCAACTGACTTTCAGCCGATGAATATGTAGAAAAGAGGAAGCCAAAGTCCACCAAGGTCCCTGCCAAGAAGAAATACTCTAAACCACAAGAACAAAGTGGCGAGAGTTCACCTCACGAATCGGCTACTGCTCAGGTATCTATAACACAAATCTTAATTTAGTCCATCGGTCTTGATTCAGATCATTGGTTCTTATTACATTCTTTTTCCAGCCCGCCGCATCGGCACAAGTGGCAGACATCCTGGCAAGTTTGTCAGACATATCGGCCAAAGAGCCATTGCCTCAGCCGATGCCAAGACTAACGATCACGCCCTCGGAGACTTCGACCTATCCAACGCCCTTGGCTTCAATCTATCCGATTTGGATGATCCGAGATCTTTGCACCGATGATTATATTTCGCAATTCAAAATATAATTGCTGTTTCAAAAGGTGCATCGGCCGCGAGCTTCATCGCCCTCGCATGCAAGAACGCCTCAACAAACTATTTGATTTAGTCTCAAGGCCCCAATCGGAGATTTTGAACAATAATCAACCGATTAGGGACGCTATGTCGCTAGCTGAGGCCGATCTTCCACCAAATGACTATGGTCGCACCGCTTTGAGGTTTGCCATTTGGGCGAGAAAAAGACTCGTGGAGGCAACAAGAAAGGAAGAAAAGGAGAGCACCAAGAAGCCACTGCAGGATCCTTGACAAAATGATCATAGAGACAAAAGCAAAAAGAAAAAATTTGATGTGATCATGGAGTCTCAAGGCTAACAAAACCTCTCTTCAAAAGCTAGAAACCACTAAGAAATTCCTTGAAGAAGAATTGTTGAAGACGACGGCTCTCATCAAGGCCAAGATTCCTTCAAAAAACATCGCTACCGCCAAGGAGCGAAAGAAAGAGATAGCAACACCGTGGCGACCTTCAAGGAGCAATCGGCTAAACTTGTACCCATCCTGTGCAATGCAAACAGAGGATGACAGATCTGGATGAGGTGCAAGAAACAATTGCCAAAGCGGTACGAGCATCGCTCGGCTTTAGAGCACGACTCGTGTTACGGGATGTAAAACTTTGTCGGTTTATCTTGAAAACGTGTCACAATGCTTGTTACAATGTTTTGCGACCTAACTTGTTATGTTTATAATCGGTTTATTTAACCGATTTTATCTTGCTTATATCTCTAGTCTACAATCCTTTCACCGATTAACGACATCGTGTTAATCTTGGCCCCAACGCGATTTTAGTCGGCTAGGCTCCGATCCAAACGCTAGGATAATATTTCTTTAGATATTTCCCATTAATGGCTTTAGGCAAAACATGCCCTTCAAGTGTTTCCAGATGAAATACGAGTTCCCACCGACTAACCGATTAATCTTGTATGGCCCTTCCCACGTGGCGACCATTTTCCAAATCGGTTATCCTTAGAACCAACAGTAGTATAGTTTTCCATACTAAGTCACCTGATCGAAAGATTTAGGCATAACCTTTTATTATACGCCTTTGCTACTCTAACCTTGTTCTTCTTAAGTCGATCGAGTGTAAACAAACGTAACTCGCTAGTTCATCCAAGTTGTCTATCATTAAATCATTATAATCTTGAGCCGACAAACCATTTTGATGGCTACTCGTATCGACTCAATATTGATCTCCACAGTAGAACGGCTTCTTGTCCATATACCAACCGGTAAGGTGAAAGCTTGTCGCTCGTGATAAGATAGCCGATAGGCCCACAATGACTCGATAGTGTTGAGTGCCAATTCCTCGGCTTTTCATCAATCTTTCTTTTGATCAATTTAATAAGCGTTTTATTAGGCGACTCGGCTTGACCATTAGCCCGAGCGTATCGGCGAAGAGTTTAACAATTTGATCCCTAAACTCGTTGCATAACCTTGAAACTCGTTAGACATGAATACCGTACCTTGATCGGTCGTGATTGTTTGCGGTATTCCAAATCGATGGACGATATGTTCATTCACAAAACTAATCGCCTCAACGCTAGTCACCTTCTTAAGCGGTATAGCTTGACCCACTTTGAAAAATAATCGGTTGCGCCAAAATAAATTTATGGCCTTTACTCGAAGTTGGAAAATTTTGGCCGATTATATCTATTCCCAACCTCTAAATGGCCAAGGTTTGATAATTGGATGCAAAGTCGATCTTTGGTGCTAGTTGTACGTTGCCAAACTTTTGACATGTCTGACATCCTTTGTAATATTTGAAGCAATCCTCTAGCATCGTTGGCCAAAAGTAACCTGTCCGCCTAAGCATCCATTTCATTTTATGTGCCGATTGATGAGAACCACAAATTCCTTCATGCACTTCACCCATCGCCACTCGGGCTTCTTCAGCCTCAAGACATCTTAGCAACAAGCCTTCTAGAGTTCGATAATACAAGATATCGTCCATGATAACGTATTTCAATGCTTGTTGCCGTATCCTTCGTTCCATCGGCTTAGATGGATCGACTAGATAGTCTCTTATTTGTGTCCTCCAATCGGCAATATCCGTGCACATTATTGCTTTATCTACTAGTTCAGTTTCCTGACTTCGGCCAACATCTTTATATCCTGATGCTTGCTGGGCCAAAGCATTAGCTCTATCGTTCAATTCTCGAGGAACATGACCGATAGAAAATGATGTAAAAGAGCCGATGATTTCTGCGCATTGCTCTAAATACTTTGATAGCATTTCATCTCGACATTGGTATTCTCCTTTTATTTGCTGTACCACTAATAGTGAATCACCGTATGCTTCAACAGCACTCACTCCGATATTTTCCAACAACCGTAAGCCTTTGAGTAATGCTTCGTACTCGGCCTGATTGTTTGAACATCGGCTATTTAGCCGGAATGCGAACTCAAAGCAATGTCCTCTAGGTGATATGAGTACAACACCGATACCATACCCTTCC
Organism: Otatea glauca; assembly: GCA_036346275.1. Lineage (NCBI taxonomy): Eukaryota > Viridiplantae > Streptophyta > Magnoliopsida > Poales > Poaceae > Otatea > Otatea glauca. Next base: position 57,369,880 of record CM070713.1, read on the forward strand.
TCGCATATCGATCCATCAAGAACAATTGCCATGGTGCGATCAAGACCAAGTTTGCGCGTGTCATGTCCTGTTATAAAATCGGCTAGGACTTGTCCCTTAACCGCTGGCGATTCATATGATAAGTCGAACTCGACCAAGGCGTAAGCCCATTTGCCAAGTCAACCTCGCAAAATTGGAGCTGACAATATATACTTTATAACATCGGTTTTACAGATGACTTTACAAGCCGATGCTAGTATGTAGTGCCTTAGCTTTGTGCATGAGAAGTACAATGATAAACATCAATGAAAGGGTACCTGACTTCTGCATCTAGCAACCGTCGGCTTAAATAAAAGATAACCCTCTCTTTACCATGTACGTCTTGTGCCAAAACAGCTCCAATAGTATCTTCTTCAGCTGAGACAAACAATCTGAAAGGAACACCTTTTTGAGGTGCAACAGATCGGAGGGTTGGATAAATACCTTTTACTTCACAAATGCTTTACACGATCGGCTCCCCATATAAATTCTTCATTGTCTTTTAACTTCATGCGGAGTAAAAGCACGAATCCTACCAGAGAGGTTCGAGATGAACCGACGAAGATAGTTAATTTTGCCGATCAACTTTTGTAATTCGTTTTTACATGTTGGCGGTTTGGTATTGGCTATGGCTTTGACCCTTGTTTGGTGACTTGATTCCTCTTTCATGTACCATAAAGCCCAAAATCATCCTGCCGACACGCATAACGCACACTTGTAAGGATTCATCTTCAAACCATGCGCTCTTATGTTTTTGAACACCCTCTCCAAATCGGCGGATGTTGGAGATTTTTGCAGATTTTACCACTACATCATCTATATAAATCTCAACAAGTGGCGATTAAATCGTGGAAGATAAGATTCATTGCCCACGATATGTTGCACCGCGTTTTTCAAGCCGAAAGCCATTACAGTCCACTCGAATAAACCTATTGCACCGGGACATCTGAAGGCTGTCTTGAGTATATCGGCTTCTGTCATGAGTATCTGATTATACCCGGCATTACCGTCCAAAAAGCTTATGATCTTATTTCCTGATGCAACATCGATAAGCATATCGGCTATTGGCATAGGGTATTCGTCTTTTGGCGTCGCCTTGTTCAGATCTCTAAAATCGACACATACTCGAAGTTTTCCATTTTTCTTCATTACTGGAACGATGTTGGAAACCCATTCAGCGTATCGGCAAGGCCTGATAAACTTTGCTTCCAATAATCGTTCTATCTCTTCTTTTATGACTTGGTACAAGGCTGGATTAAAACGCTCGATATCTTGTTTGAGCGGTCGATAGCCCGATTTAATAGGTAGCCGATGTTCCACCAGCTGACGGCTTAATCCAGGCATCTCGTGATACTCCCAAGCGAAACAATCTTTATAATTCCTAAGTATTTTTATTAATTTTTCCTTGTACTTTACATCTAAATTTGTCTTGACAAAAGTTGGTCTTTTCTATCACCCTCACCTATATCGACTTCTTCAAGCAAGTCGGTGGGCGTGAATCCTTGACCTAACTTTTCGATTTCTTCATAGTCTTCTATGACTTCGTAGCTATCCGTTGTTTGCCGATAGCTTTGCATTTTGTCTTGTAGCACCTCAATGCTTTTCTTGTCCCCATCGGCGCAATACTTCATTTGCCCGATCAAAAGTGCCGAGCTTGACATCGATCGGCATTAGTCCGTATTTGCTCACGCATATGAAGTCGCAATCGTCCATTGCCTTGCCCGATATGCGACCCGACTTCTTCGTGTTGCCAATTTGCATCGGAGCTAGCCATGGCGATGTGTGCCGATGTATCGGTGTGACGATTTCAACTTCTTCTCCGTTCCATTGAACTAGTGCTTGGTGCATGGTCGATGGGATACGACAATTTGCATGAATCCAATCTCGACCGAGCAAAGACACCTGTAGTTTCCTTGGCGTCAATTACAAAGAACGCCGCCGGCAAAGTCTTACTACCGACGCTTAGCTCGTGACCATGACACCTTTGCTTCGTAGGGTCGCTTTGTGAAGTCATTCGTAACCATGTTAGTTTTAATTAAGTCTTCATCGGACTTACCCGACTTTTACATGTCGTGTAAGGCATTAGATTCACCGTGGCGCCTCCATCTACCAAAGATTCTTGATATCGACTTGCCATTTATATACCCTTTTAGGTACAATGGTTTGAGATGCCGATGATCGCCTTTGGGTTTCTCAAAGATGGCGTTACGTACCGGAGCATAATCGAGCAACGGCCTCATTGGCGATTCTCTTCGACTTTGAACTCAAAGGCAAGGTGAACACCATGTTGATGTCCATGGGAGGTGTATCGTCCCTAATCATGGGAGAATCCAGTCATCACCGATTCAAATCTTCTTCGACTGTTCTTTTCTTCTCCATTCTCTCTTGACGCATTTGATTGGACGGCTTATTAAATACCTCATCTCTCTCTTTCTCAAAGATCGGCTTCACGAATTTCTTGTGTCCTTAACCTCTGAAGCCGTCGTCGTGTGATTTGCTTAGGCCCGATGGGCACCACTGGTTTAGGTTCCACCGGTTTTCGTACTTTACCGACCAAGTCTTCTTGATTAGAACTAGTCTTGTGCGTCTTGGCTTGGCTTTGTTCTTGATCCGGTTGAGATAATCTCTCACGGACCGCCTTCGTGACTTCGGTCTTGTTCTCTCGATCGGCGAATAGTCTATCTCTAGCCGATCGCATCGCCAATCGTCTCGAGGATAATGTTCCATCGGCGATTATACGGTGATGGCAACGCTTCTCTCCTTTCCCAAAATTGCCAAAAGGACACCTCCTGTGGGCCCTCTCCACGTTCTCAGACGATACAAATTATCCGACCGACGGGTGTGGTACCATGGTCGGCTATTCATCCTCTCGTATTTCTCCATTAATTGTGAGAACGTTGGACCTGGCTTTTTCGCTGGCTGCCTTAATGGAACCTTTTACGCTTTGTACCATTTGCCTATCCGGGATTCCCTTAGGTTTAATGGTCCTTGAATTTTTCCTTCTCGATCGGCTTCTATTTGTAAGGAGCCGATGGTAATCTTCAGTGTCTGGCCGCCGTCAGAGCTTGATTGCATATCGACTTGTCGATCCTTCTTCTGCTCATCTTGCATCGGCTCTTTTCCTTTAACCGAGCATTGTACCATATTAATAGGAAATGGGTCAACGTCCACCTGCATGGTCGGCTCATCGGCAAACTTCAACCGACCATCTTCAATGGCAGACTGGATCTGTTGACGGAAGATATTGCAGTCATTAGTGTTATGTGAATAAGAATGATGCCACTTGCAATACCTGCGTTTTTTGATCTCGTCGGTCGATGGTATTACATGTCCCTCCGGCAATCGTATTATTTTTTCTTGCAGAAGCAAATCAAACATGCGATCGCACTTGGAAACATCAAAAGAGTATTTGACCTCCGACTTATTCCTAGTCGGCTTCAACCAAAAATGACTAAGGATTTTTAGCCCCTTTTATCCATTCGGCTATGTTTATTTCTCGCTTCCTCATCTTCCGACGAATCACTAGGACAATACTCAACCATATTAACCTTGGCCTTATCCTTCTCTTTATTATTGCTATTCTTGTTTTAAATCTGTCTTTAAATACTTTGTTATCAAGAAATCGACTTTCTTGAGCCGATACACGATGCAACAAATGGCTAAGGTCGGTGAATTCTTGTCCTCCAAATTTCTCCCTAAGAGGGGAATCAAACCTTGAAACGCTAAATCGGCGAGTTGATTGTCGTAATGTAACACCAAACACCGATTCCTAATTTCTCTAAACCTCTTGATGTATTCCGTCACCGATTCCCCAAATTTTTGACGTCAACTCAGATCCAAATTCTAAGCTCCGCATCGCCTCAAAAGAAATATTCATGGAATCGGCTTTCCAAATCGCTCCACGATGGACCGAATTCGGAGGCAAACAGTAAACCAAGTAAATGCTGCCCGGATAAAGATAACGGAAACAATCTAATTTTCAAACCGTCGACGGGTCGCTTCACCGCATTGCGCGATAAAACGCGTCCAACATGTTCTAAGGTGGTAATCGAATCATCCCGCAGAATTTGGCAAAATCCGGACTCAAATTATGAGGGTAAGGCATGCGATCTATGTAATCGAGTACGGCTTTCTATAGCCGATAACTTTCCTTTTGGTTGTATACCGAATTGATCCTCAAAACAATGAGATTTGATCGGCCCAATTAGCATTATCGGCCACTGGTATGGCAGGCCCTTGATAATGTCTGTCATAATCTGCATCCTGCCCCCCGAGTGCAAGCTCGGGTTGCCAATTATGCCGTGCCGTCGGCATCCGATTATATTGATCGTACCGATTATGCCTAATTTGAGGTTCCGGCACCGGGATAAACGGTTCTGAGTATGTTACTACCCCGTGGCCCTAGGTTTCTAAGCGTGATAGGTTCTTGGGGATGTCTCTCAGAGTTAACCGGCTGTGAAGCTGATTGGGGAAAAGCGTAAAACGGAGCCGACGGTGGAAGGTTGATGGATGAATCCAACTTTGCGGCGTCGGTATAAGCGTGATAATGGCTCACCCCACTTGACCGGGATCCTAGGCAATATGACCATGGGTTGTGTGGGCATCATTGTAGGAGGTGAGGTCATAGCCGATGGTTTAGGATCGGCCATCGTGCTTTGCGTGTTCTCGCGATACGTAAAAATCGGATAATTTGGCGTAACTTCCAATGGGTCTAGCGTACTTCTTGACGAGGCCAACTCTCGAGCTATAGTTTTGACGCTATTCACTATCATCGCTTAAGGGTTGTTACTAGAGCCGATGATTGGTTTATCAAGGCGTGGTGTATGATTGATTAATCATAGCCGATAATTCGGCTTGAGCGGTAGATATCGGCTTACTTGTTACGTATGCCCGCATCACCTGTATGCTGACCGTCGGTAGGGCGGATTTTGAGTAACGCCACGCCTTGTTTTCTCGATAGCAACTTAGCATCATCTCTTCAAGAGCGACTTTTGAGCTTCAATTTCTTGGCGTTGTTCTGCGGACAAATCGTCCATTGTTGGGACGATTATAGCTTCGAGTTGAGATCCGATGGCGGAATCGACTTCGATGAAGACATTACGCGCCCCACCGGGCGTGCCAAAAGTGTGTTGGCGTCAAAAACTTGATACAGAGTTTCGATAAAGAAGACACGGAGACGAACACTGTTCAGAGCGTGCGGTCGATTTGACTCGAATCGACAAGGTAAAAACAATAAAATTTACTTCAAGCCGATCGTCAAGATCAATCGGCTTAAACTCAATCACCTTGAAGCCGATCAAGATCAAAGTAACGGATAAGTCCGATTAGCCGATTAAGGCTAATCAGATGATAAAGGCAGATCAATTCTGAAGAAGGCGATGCGCAACAAAATCAGAACAAATCGAACCTGGGGTGTAATTGACGAAGATCAACAATCGGCGATGCGCAACTTTATTGATCGAAATCGATTACAAAGGCTAAATTACACAAGCTACTCCTAGTCGATGTAAAAATATATGAAAAGTAAAGTCGGTTGTTTGTATGTGTCCTCCCGCACTTGCTTCGCTCTTCTTTTATACCCTTCGGCCGATCGTATCCTACTCCAACACGCTTTAAGATCCGTATCCGTATCGGCCTTATCTCGAGAGGTTGTTTCCTTTAAAATCTCGCAATTCACCAAACGTTTCGGATTCTTTCCAAACATCCGTTAGCTTCCATATCTTTAATTCTATTTGCCTGATTTTAATTATCTTGCCGAATTTTGGTGCAAACAGGTAGCAAAACCGACAGGTAACACGTGTCGCTTAGCAGTGGTCATAGGAAAGAAAAAAAAAAAGCTGGATTTTTAATTTTGTTTAGAAAAAAAATCAAAGATGAAAAAAAAAATCGCGGGGGACCACATAGGCCAAGCTTCCTCTAGCTATCACGACCACCCCGGTCGGTCCCCACGACGCCACACGCTCCGAGAGCCAATCACGGGCTCTTCCAGTCTTTCCAGACTCCCCTTTCGTTTAAAGCCCACCACTCCCTCCCACTTTCACCACCACCACCCCCGTAGGCCATAATTTTACGCGAAAACACACGCGCAGCTCGGCGTCTCGCCCTTCGTTCGTCTCGGAGACGAGCTGCGCCGGGAAGGGGTCTTGTAAGTTCATGAGGAGGTTCTTGCCGGCAGGAGGAGAGGGGGAGCCCTCCTCGTCCTCGTCGTCGGGGCCGCACGGGGAGCGCGCGGGCAGCAAGGCTGCTGCCGGCCTGCCGTATGGAGGAGTGGACATCTCGCTGGGGCGCGGGCACGACCGCCTCAGTCAGTTTCATAGCTGCGGTGGCGGCGAGGCGGAGATGAAGGACGGAGTGGATATGTTGGCCCGGCACAGCAGCTCGCCCGCGGGGTTCTTTTCCAACCTCATGGTGGCGGACAACGGTAAGGGCTACCTAGCTGATTAACTAACCACTCCTAATTTCGTGCAGCTTATTTGCCGAATGTCTTTTTTACTGCAGAATAATTAACTTCTCGCAGTGTATAATTTCGTGTGGCTTAGAAGTTACGTAGTAATTTTCTGTCGCGAATCTTGTTTCTGTCACGGAAAAGAACATAAAATGGGTGTGTAATGGCGATATTTTTCGCGCTTTCTTCCGCGGAATAAAGCCGCACAGTTTTTCCCTGGAGCGCCGGCCGCGAAGGAAATCTAGTGCAGCTCCACCTCCACTAGCTGATCACTTGTTGCAACGTGCACCTTGTGCGTGAAGCGGACCGCTCAACTTTACCACCCCCCTTGCCGGTTTTGGTTAAAGTAGGTGTGCATGCATATGCGGCTTTTTACTGCATGAGTTGGCTAAAAGAGCATGAATCTTGGGCATTTTCAACTCGCCCTAATTACTTCTTTTGAACAAACAGGACGTCTTTTCGTGCCTCATACGGTGGCCCGAGCTCTAGCATGAAAAATCTATATAAAATATGTTTTAAAAAAAATCAGTAAAATTATAAATGGTCTAAAATGGTGTAGCCCGGCTTGAGGCTTGGACCTAGGCTAGCTCCGCCCCTGAGTGTTGCTACCTAACGCTATACCATTGGGAGTGATACCAACGGAACAGTAAAGTTTCATACAATTTTATTAAGTCTCAAGAGAATATTTGAAAAGTTTGTGTTTCTATGGGTTTCACGTGTTTCTAGAAGATTCTAAGCCAAAGCTTCAATAAGTTTCAAACTTTGTAACTCAAGTTTCAACAGGTTTCAACCAAAAGTTTCAATAAAGGTTCAGCAAGTTTCAAACAAAAGTTTTAAAAAGTTTCAATTGACTTCTAATAAGTTTTTGGTGAGCTCACCTGGCTATGATAATCTAACACATCACTGAGGCCCGTCCGATATTTTCTATTGTCGATGCACCTTCTTCTCTAGCTCCGGTCCCAATTACCACTACCACAATTGAGTCGAACGACGTTGCCCACCACTGAATCTGTGCTCGAGCTCCACGCCGAGCCTCTATCTCTCTCTCTCTTCCTTTGTTCAGGCCTGAACTCCAAGCCGTGCTGCCGTTGGATCCGTGTGTTCGAAGCTGGGCGGTCACCAGATACGGAGCTAGAGGTGAAGCACCGTGTCATCGCCTGTGCCAAATCTGGGGCCAGAGGTAAAGGAGGAGGTGGAGGGACCCGTCGTGCTCCCGGGAAGCCGTGGTCGGATCTCATGTGTGTTTCAGTAAAATTCCCTACCCTCTCTCTCTCATCACTATTTTATTCTCCACGAGCCCTTCACTATGTTATCTCTCTCTCACACCTGATCGAGCAATAGACGAAGGGCATGACTTCCGATGGCACGACGTTGGTGACCGACATGGTGACAACGATGGAGATTCCTTCTGCCATTCCTCTTCTCCAAATCTTGTGGCCCTCCCTCCTCTTCTTCAAGGTGAGCAGGTGACTGTCAAGAGCGCCATAGGGGAGCCTCCATTGTTCGAATCCGCTCCTCATTGCCACCGGTGGCTAGATCTAGCTGTCCGAGTGAGCTAGGGGGGGGGAGAGAAGGAACTTGAGCCTGACATGTCATTGAGACAGCGAGTAGCATTTCATGAAGTGCTAATAAATGGAGTGGTACATCCCAAATTTTTCCTAATTTTTTTTGTCCCCACTTGCCCCCTATGTTGATTTGCTGTTCATGGGTAACTTCTTCGATTTGATTCAATCTTTGCAGTTGCAAAGTCATTATATATATGCATAGTCTACCCTTCATTAGAACACTTGATATGGACATAATAATTTGAATATCTAGTGGAGGGGCAAGAGTTGAGGCTCTTTTGATAATGTTTTCTTTCTTTAGTGTAGGATAAGAAAACCATCCATTTGCTGAATTTGTTCAGAATCATGCATATAATTAGTAGGTATCACCAACCCTCCTTTTTGGCCTACGACGTGGATTTGACGTAGACCACGATTATTTTATTTAATAAGATCTTTATGCCAACCAGCTGGTCTAGAACTCAAGATCTTTGACTCTGCTACAATAGTTGAGTTTCATGCACCAAACAAATAACACAAAAGGTTAAGTTGTTGAGAAAAAGTTGATATTACACTCATACTTCAACAATTCCATACAAATATTACCGATCTATACTTAAATAGTATATTGGGAAAACTTTTGTGAAGCCCATATTAATTCGCTTCAATGGTAACTGCAATGTTAGATGCTTAAAATTTCCTCGCAGAAAAATGTGTGCTTAAATTTAGACATGGTAAAACGTTACCTTTTTTGTTTCATGATTCTTCAAATGCTACATTCAGAATTTGTTATTTGTTGTAAGAGAAGCTTTTTTTTTTGAAAGCCCATATTGACAAACTTTTAAGGCCATTGTATATGCATCTAAGTGCAGATAGCAATTGCTCTCAGAAAGAAAAGGTTGAAGGGAACAAAATATTAATTTGCCCAAACCAACGCATAAAGGAAAATGGCACGAACAGCCTCAAATCAATCGCTGCCAAGACTTTAGAAGAGTCAATGCTTTCGCCTGGGGCCCACAGGGCAGTTTGTACACTGTATAGCCACACGGTCTAGATTCTGCTCTAGATAGGCCAATTGTGAATTGTGAGGTACTAGTACTATATTAATGGATCTTAGTGCCTCAAACCCTAGCCAAGATGAGATTAACTAATGCCACTTGCCCTAATCAAAGGCGGCATTGCACGTCCACTTGGCGGTGCGCCCAGAGCTGCCTTCTGTCCAGGTTCAGCTGACGGCTTCACGACGACGTCATGGAGGTATCGCTAAAATAACCTATGTGAGTAGGGCTTCATTCAATAGCACATCATGTCCAATGGTGAACTGTCATCGGTAGATGGAAAAAGGATACACAAATAAAGCCATAGAGCATATGTCACACCTATGAGCTAGAGTCAAAAGTGAGTGAGCCTCTCTGCTGCCGTGCCAATTGGGGCTCCTTATATAGAGATACTTGAAAGTCCAAAAAACTGAATTGAATTCCTTATTTCATGCGCTTATGCTAATCCTAATAGCCCGAGAAGGGGATGGGCGGCCAGTTCTGAGATCACGAGGGGCGAGCAGATAAAGCCGAAAGCTGCCTAGCCTCGCAAGTGCCAGGATGCCTTAACGGCATGCTCGTCTTGCCGCAAAGCCGTCGTGGTCTCGCCACCGAGGCTTGGGCCTTGAACAGGCGCCGCGTCCTGCGAGGAAGCTGTCGTGGCCTCCTTACGGCGCTGCGTCCCGCGGCGAAGTTTGTCGTAGTTGCATCAGAAAAGGAATCAAATTATTGGCAAAAGTAGGAATTGCCAAAGTATTATGTATATTGTTCTTAGAAGTGTCCGAATATAGAAAAGAGAGAGAGAGAGAGAGACAGTTTTGGTACTAATAGCTGAGCAATCCTTAAACAGTTTTTTTATGCGGCTGCTTGGGATAAACTAAGCAGGCTTTCCAGGCTCAAAAGCAGGAGCAGCTGGAGGCGGCGCCGCCGAAGCCCACCACCACCATCCTTCCATGGCCAGCAACAACACCAACAGCAGAAAGATGAAGTCCTCCCAGCTGAGCTTCACGGCCGGGCCGCAAGGCGCCGCCCACCTCTCGCAGATCTCCGAGGACGGCGCCGGCATATTCCCGGGCGCCGACCGCGCAGCTGGCCACCCCGGCGAGAACGCCGTGGCGCGCTCCTTCTCGGCCGGCGGTGGAGGCTTCTCCATCGTCGGGCCGTGGGACGAGTTCAGGGACATCGTTGGCACCCTCGGCGGGTACGAGTTTAGCGGCATGGCGAGCTCGTCGACGCTGGAGATGGCGGGCGTGGACAGCTACATGCAGCTGCAGCAAGACCAGGTGCCGTTCAAAGTGCGGGCCAAGCGCGGCTGTGCGACGCACCCCAGGAGCATCGCCGAGAGAGTATGCACATGTCTACACACACAAACACACACGCTCACAGATCACTCATCCCCACGTCGTTAAATTCTGCATTCGAACGTACTCGATCGTACCTGTTGGTTAGTTTAGATGGCGAAATATTAAGTGAAAATGCGATTCCGGTACGGTGTAAATTCCATTTTAAGCTAACTTCAAAGTTTCACGGAGATTGCTGACACGTATATGCATGTTATTCCATGGTGGTGATGGTAGGAACGGAGGACGAGGATCAGCGAGAAGCTCAGGAAGCTGCAAGAGCTAGTGCCCAACATGGACAAGGTAATAACAAGTCCACAACGCCGATCGCTGTATATATGCACTTATGCCATATTTACCAAGTACTTACTATGTGACTGTACTGTTTGTTTACATGCAACTAACTGAAGTGATCTTTTTTGTCTGAATGTAACAGCAAACAAACACCTCGGACATGTTGGACCTCGCAGTTGAGCACATCAAGGGCCTCCAGAGCCAGCTGCAGGTATACATCCATATGTTACACTAGCCTGATCTCAGTAAAAAAGACTTATTTCACACAAAGCATCATTTGATTATTTCTAAAACATTATTGAACTAGTTAGTTCCCGTCTCTGCAGATTCTGAAGCATGAGCAGGAGAAATGTACCTGCTACAGCAAGCGTTTTGACTGAGCAGATAGAACCAAAGAACTGGTCAAAGGCATCGATTTTTATCAGTATCAAGAATGATACCTTTCCTTGAGAGATGTAAAGGGATGATGCTATCGGTAACAATCCCGATCGATCGAACCAGCCGAAATTTGTACTTTTTTCGACACAGCATGGAGTGACTAGGCGAAGATGGATGACGCGCGGGCCGCGCATATATCATGCTTGAAGGTGCATGGATCGAAGATCCATGGTTTCAATTTGCAAATTAAGCTGTGTACGGTATATCCCAATCCCCAATCATGCATGCTCTGCTAGGCGCTAGCTACTGCAAAATGGCAGCCATATAAACTTTCTGATTCTAACTTGTTCCCAGCTTTCGGCTTATGATCACTAGCTAGTTTAGGCAACTTTTTTTTTTCGAAGATATTCGTTTAGGTACTTCTTACGATGAGATTTTTTCCCTTCAAAATTTTGATCATCCAAAAATGACTCTGTATGTGCCACTGAATTTGGGGGCAGCTGTCTTGGAACTACTATTTCGATCTCTCACTCGATTGTTATAATCAGATGCGGCTTGCATGCTATATATATTTTGCATGGTGACCTGTATGCTCGGAGCAATCGAGCAACCATGGCCGTGCATGCAAGGAGCACCAAGTTAGCATGGAGCGTCGGCTGCGTCCAAACTGATAAAGCGAGGTGCAGCATCAGCATGAAGCTGAGCCTGCTGCTCAGTGCTCACCCGATTTTTCTTTTTCTTTTCCCGTCGCGTCGATTCGGTAATGGGAATACTGCCCTCATCAGGTAAACAAGTTATATATCTCTGTCGGATTCGGATTCCCCCCAGCGCAGAGTAATTTCATTACCTGCCTTGAGTCGGATTCCATTGTATGCTCGGATCGATCGCTTCGTGAATTCCTTCGACGTTGCCTACTCCGATTCAGATTCCGATTCCCCTTCAGAACGTACAGAGATGAACTTGTCCGAACGGAGACGGAACTCTCGGGAGCAGCCGTCTGCACGAATAGGGAGGCCATGGTCACGAACTTCTCCACACCGAAACCCTGCGTACCACGTACCAGCACACGGACGTACGTACACAAACCGCACTACTGCAATTGCAACATGGCGATGGCTGCGGCCGTTCTCCGCTTTTTGCTCGTGTTCCTCCTCGCCGTCTGTTGCCTCGGAAGGCCGGTTCCATCCCGTCCACCGTCGTCGGCGGCCCCTAGGATGGTGAACCGTATCACGTGTTATAATTAATCTTATATGAGTAGGAAATGATTCATTTTCAAGTAGAATTTGTTTTCTAGTAGGTTAGTTAGTAGTACTACTGTATAACTAAAACACTGGTTGCTGGTAAGTTATGAAAAAAAATAAGAGAAAGAAAACAACAAAATGTGCTAGTTGTATCGTACCATAAATATTTTTCTTAGAGTGCTATTGTGTTCTTCTTTCTTTCGTGTGTGTGTGTGTCCAGATCTAGTGCTAAAACCAAAAATTGTTATCATAGCGACGGTCTAATCATGGTGCCGCACTTGCCCCGAGGGAGGTCACTATTACTGCACCTCGGGGCAGACTATCTTTGCTGAGCGATGCAGTGTTGAACGGGATCTGACGGTGCAAAGAGCGCGGCTGCGACAGTGCATGTGGCTCCACGACGATGAGATGGTGAGGTAGCAAGCTATCGTCGAGTCGCAGTCGAGTTGCGTCACAGACGAGAAGAGTTGGCGAGAAGAAACGACGGTGAAAGGATAGAGGAGGCATGCCTCCCCGATACCTGCTATTGACGAGCGTCGTCGACAATCAACGTGATAAGAAGGCATTGACGACCATCAGTGTGTCTCATCAAGAAAGTGGCCAAAGCTACGTGTTCTTGTTTCAGTTGTGTCCACGAGATACAGTATGTAATCACGTGAGTTATTGTGCGAGTTGTGTCCACAAGATAAATGTGTGCAAAATCATTCAGTGAAATCATGAGCATCAAAAGAGATCATGCTGCACAATAAGATCAAGAGGAAGCCGCTACGTGTGGCAAGAGATTGTGGTAATCTACATAAATTGAGTTTATGATGTTGAGGAGATATATTCGCTGTGCTGAGTCATCGTGGACGAGCGAAAGAAGGGAACTTACAGAAGGGGGCAATGAAGGTTCACCAGGTAGACACCCAGTCAATCTTGTGTTGCCATAGTGAAGTAAGTTGAGTCCAGAATGTTAAGGAAATGTGTTCGTCATTCTTTGTCAAGTAAAAGTTAGGTAAATCATAGTTAAGACTTAGCTGGCACAAATAGAACTAGTTGATGTTACAAGATTAAGGGGTTTAATGTTAGAATTGATCTTGTACGAGTAGAAAATAGATTCATTTCCAAGTAGAATTTGTTTCTTAGTAGGTTAGTTACTAGTATTACTATATAACCAAGACACTAGTTGCTTGTAAGCTATGAGAAAAATAAGAGAAAGAAAACAATAAAATGTGCTAATTGTGATGCACTATAAATATTTTTCTCTCTGCGTGCTATTGTGTTCTTCCTTGTGTTCGAGTGCATGTATTCATGATCCAAGGCTAAAACCAACATCACCGCGATATACAATTTCGGGATGATGGACCACACCATGGACCTTCCCTACAGGAACTTGCTCTGACGGCTACCTCATGATAGACAATCTTGCTAAGGATCTTGGGCTGTCGTTGTTCATGTCGTACCTCGACATGGGTGTCGACTTCAGAAGTGTTCACAAATATAGCCATGTAGCTTCCATATTTTGCAAATCTAGCACTCGTGCTAAAAAAATTGCAAATCTAGCCCCTAAAGTGAGTACGGAAGAACCGACAGGGGACACCTGTCCCTTGTCGTACTATACAACCGCGGTAGGGAGGTGGCACAGGAGGACGAGACCTGTCGCGACAGGGAAGCACGATGGTTTTGCCTGCCACAGCAGGAAAAGTGGTACCTTTTGTTGCCATGACAGGAAAGTGGGTAGCTTCTCCCTGCCGTGGTAGGTGCTCCCGCGCTGCCCTACTGCGGCAAGTCTCCTCCTCCCATGCCACCTCCCTACCACAGTTGCATAGCACAGCAGGGAACAAATGTCCCCTATCGGCTCTTCCGCGTCCACATAAGGGCTGGATTTGCAATTCTTTTCGCATAAGAGCTTGTTTTGAGAAAAAGGAAGCTACAAGGCTATATACATGAACAATTCCCGACATCACGCACAACTTCAACTTCGTCATCACAGGGCTACCGCCCTTGACACAGCGGCCCTCGCGAGGATAGGGATCAACACGCGTTGAATGTCTAGCTTCGATGGTTCAAGGATTTCATGGCTAGCACCATGAAATCCCCTCTAGAGATTCGCAAGAAGCTGGCAAATTCCCTAGTCATGGTTGGAGAGATCAGTGTTCGGAATAGCTAGCTATAGAGGCTATAGTGTAGCTATAGCTATGCTACAGTTTTTTTGGACTCCTAATGCGAAGCTTGTGATGCCCCCACTTTGCCTGATCAGGTCAGAACCAATGGAAATATCACAGAGTAGAGTATGCCAGGACCAACTAAGGAAAACAACACATATACGAATAGAAACTTCCACCGAATAGTACACGGGGATTTATTCTTAAAGTACTTATAGTACTGTCTTAGGTCCGGCTACGGTAATTTCTACATCGCCCGCCTAGTTAATACAATATTATTCTAAATGCCTCCCTCCTGATGGTATTTTATTCCGTCAGGTCTTGGTCATCTGCTCCCTCATATTCGTAGCCCTCTACAGCAACATCAGCATCACAGTAATAAGTCATATCATCATGAAAATCACCTTCTACCTCGTCTGGGTTTGTGGACTCAGTAGGTTCTGTAAACCAACAAAGAAAGCAAGGCTGAGTACTCCAGTACTCATCAAGCCGCGAAAAATTTATGCATGAATATATTTTATACTTTTTCGGCCACCAAGCCGTCACTTCAAAGTAGCTCTTTACCCAAAGTACATACCCTTGTACCCATTTGTTTAGGAAATGTCAGGTTTTAACTTTAAAATCTACTGACGACAGAGCAACATAGGGTCTTATATCCTGTTTTAGAGGAAAACCCATA
Organism: Otatea glauca; assembly: GCA_036346275.1. Classification (NCBI taxonomy): domain Eukaryota; kingdom Viridiplantae; phylum Streptophyta; class Magnoliopsida; order Poales; family Poaceae; genus Otatea; species Otatea glauca. The sequence goes on from CM070713.1 coordinate 57,385,003, forward strand.
CGACGCACTTTCAAACCCAGAAGCTAGGAATGATATCACATTTTAACTCTGATCAGATGTGTACTACTTTGCCCATAGCATCACTTGGCTTATTGTCCAACCAGTGCGCTTCCTTAGGCGCACTAATAAGCCAAGGAAATAGAATCTTTGGCCAAGCAGTGCGCTTCCAAAGGCACGCGAGTCGAGACTCCTCCCCCGACGTCTCGACCTAGGGTGACTACCCCCATGGCACAGTCACCTTCTCACCCTTGGCAGAGATAGCTACTAGTTGGTTACTTAGTTCAGCTCGTCCCATACCGGGTCTATGGTCAACGGTTTGCGTCGCTTTTGAAGTAAGCATCAGTTTGGTTTCGACCTTAAATGATATTTTATGTAGAGGAGCCCTGACTTTCACAACAACCCCACCGGGGTTGTTCATAGCCTGAACTCCTCTACCAACCAAATATCTCCACAACCCCACCTAAGTCATGGTTTTACCACTAAACCTAGTTGATCCACTTGGTATGTTTTAATTTCATTTAGAAATTAATCTTTTGGGATGAATGCAAGAGTTTGAAAACAACCCAAGCCACAAAATCAGTTCATAAGACATGGTCGAAGGGCGACTTGCCTGGATGTGTGACCACAGAGTTGTCTACAGCACGGAGTGGCTCTAGTTGCCCTTTGTTGTTATCGGAGAGATTTCCTAACGAGAGCACCAAGATTTTAATATTCATACTTTCTTAAATTGGGTTAGTTTTAATATAACTTTTTCCATTGAGCGATTGCGAAACAAATTACTAATGTGCTTGCATTTGAAATTTGTGATGTTTTACTTGTTTATCTAAATATGATTGTTTGGGAAGTTGGATAAATTTTAGATTTGTTTTCCACTTTTTTTCTTAATCTATTTTCTTATTCCGATATATTGGCTCAGGTAAAACATATGTTATTCTATTTTATAATTTTATTTACTCCATTATTCATGTATTTATCTATCAATTTATTTATTTACTTATCTATTTATTATTACTATTTTACATATGTATATTCTATTATATATATATATATATATATATTCTGCTTCGGCCAGACTGGCCAGACATTATTTCGACCCAAAAGACCTGGCCGGCATTTTTCTAACCCTCACCCTAACCTACCGCACCCCACCCTCTCTCTCATCTCACCTTACTCCTACTCGGCTGCCGCACACGGCTCTCTCCCCCTCCCCCAATCTCGCCCTCGCCCTCAACTCTTCCATCAACCGCTGCCTCTCTCCTTCACTGCCTCACATCGCCATCCCCCGGCCTTCGCCCCCCTTTTTCTTGCGCCTTGCCGCCGCCGGCTTTTGCCCCAGCTGTCGTCGGTTGATTCTTCGTCGAATCTGCACGATCCAGTACCCCTATCGCGCGTCCCCTCTTCTCTACCGCGTACCGCCAAAACCTCCTCCGAGCGCCGCGCCTCCGTCGACTCTAGGTCATCCCCGCGCCACCACCAACCACGACAACGACTCGGCTTCGGGTTCACCACCTCCTCTATGAGCAAAGTGACCTCCTTCTTTCCTCCTTTTTCTCTCTATTTTTTACCTTTGCTTACCCTTTTCTCCCCCTTCCTTTTTGCCCTATGTCACCAACGCCCGGTCGGCCTCATCGCCTGTCCCGTCAACCTTCGGTGCCCACTCAGTTGCCCTCAAAGCCACAACACCGATAGTCGGCTCTCTCGGCCTCGACTACGGCCTACTCTGAAAGCTAAGTATTTGTTGCTTCCCCCCCCCTTTGAACCGACTAGAATGTTGCTAGATCTCAAGTGCTGTTGTGTGCATGTGTGATAAGTTTGATCTAGAATCTGGCCTTAGAATATTTATAACTACCTTCAGTGCACTGGAAGTATGTTTGATGTGTTCATCTCCAGAGGTTAATGATTGTATACATAAGCAATTACAGAGTGATGTGTGTGCTTTATTTAAATACTATGTGATGGTGAGCAGAGAAAATGGATCCATGTGAAGATTTTTTTTTGTAATATGATTTTTTTTTCTTTTTTTTTCTTCACTGGTAGAAGTTGTGAAATACTGCTACGGATTATCATGCATGCCATTATAGATTGAGGTAGATTTATTTAAGGACAACATTTTAGCTTTGAACTTCAGATCAGATGTATGTATATTTTACTTAGTCCTTGCTTGCTTGATTGATGGCTAAACATACACAAGGCTAGGACCAAAAGTGCTTAATGTAGTCAATACATAGCTGCAGAGCCAACACTACTAACATCTAGTTGCCCATAAAGTATTATTTCTGTGCTTGATCTGACATGCATGAGTTTGGATGAATGGTTTTATAGTTATTTACATTCACAAAGCTTGTTTGAAAATTAATCCTTTGATTCACGGTGATTACAGCTTGAAATGTTGTCTTTATGAATTGGTTGGCAGAATAAGACAGTAACTCTACTTTTCACTGTTAAAGCAAAGTTGTTAAAGTTTTGGCATATTATTCTTGATTCACTGCATGGCCTTGATGATGTTGAATAGCTTTTTAAACATGATGATTCAATTGCACAATGACTGAGATATAAAGCAACCATGATTTTTAGTCAAATTTTTAGCCTTATTCTGATTAGATCCTGCAACTACCTTATGATAAATGCATACCTACATATCAAAGACTAGCCATTATTGCTATTGAATGTTTATTGCTATAGATGGATAAGGTACTAAAGTTGGGCACCTGATAAATGTAGGAACACTGGAGGGAAGATGATGAGGAAATGAGAAACAAGTGACTGCCGACTGCCCTTTACTCCTTGGGCCTACTTCCTCTTCTTTCAGCAGAGAGAGACAAAGGTGGACAGCTACAACTGCACTGGTTCTAGGTGAGCAGTAAAGTCTCACTTGTACTGCATTTGACCTACATTTATACTGCTGACCTTTCCCTTTTTAGCAAGCTGTAACTAGACACTGAGTAGGAAAAACCAGGGGCTGGGTTGCTATGTGGAAAGCATGCAGCCCCTGCCCCCCTCCACTTGGCTAGCAGGATGGGCAAAAGGGTGCTGGCAGCCAACTGGAGTGGATGGGCAGGGAGTGAGAAGATGGCTGCAAGCTAGTTGAGAGGGAGTGTAGGTCGGTTCAGAGCAAAAAATTCTGATTTCCTTTTTGGGACCAAAAGTAGAAGTTTGAGCTCATTTGAGATGTAATCTACTACATTAAGATGTAAACCTGGTGTGTTTGTAATTTGAACTTGTTTAATCACTCTGATGATTTGAATGGGTATGATATATTTTTTAGTATTGGGTTGATCTGCTATTTATGAGAAGATGATTAAGTTGTATTAGTACACAAAAGGTTAAAGGTGTATGTATGTATGTATGTATGTATGTATGTATGTATGTATGTATGTATGTATGTATGTATGTATGTATGTATGTATGTATGTATGTATGTATGTATGTATGTATGTATGTATGTATGTATGTATGTATGTATGTATGTATGTATGTATGTATGTATGTATGTATGTATGTATGTATGTATGTATGTATGTATGTAATGGCTGACACCTTTGAGTATGCTTGCACAAATGCTTATTGCTGATATAAGGTTTATAAGTATTAGCATCTGAGTGCCTCAATTTGAATGCATAAACTAGACTTAGTAAATGTGTAAGAGATTTGAAGAGAGAGATAAGTATGGAGAAGCTTGATTGCTTTTAAAGCTATGAATGCTATTGAGAATGCCGTAGAAGATCAGTATAGATTGATTTTTTGGGTTCTTGGGTAGGTTTTAAAAAGCTAGGGGCCAATGTTCCGCTATATTAGCTACGAGGGCTATAGCTCGCGATGCTTCGCTATTTGATGTAGCTTGTAGCTAGCAATAGCTCCACTATTCTACATAGATACACATGAGTCAAAACATTAAGCTTATTTTGAAATCCAACATTACTAAAAGGCCCAAATGCATCTCTTATAAGCCTGAATTATGAGAAAACATAGTAAAAGATCACATATTGCCTTTTTTTCAACATCCTATATTTCTTAGTGATTAAGTACTTATTGTTAAGAATATTATGATATAGTTATCATTTTCGGTCATTTGGACATGTATTAGTATGTTCATTGATTTTAGACTTTACTCATATTCTTACAATAAAAATATTTGTACCTTCTAGAGTATCATGTTTTAATGATTTGTATATACATATTTAATTTTTAAAATATTTTAATATTGAAAACGCGACGAAGGATAGCCTCCGCGATAGCAACGGTACCTTTTTGGGACCTTGTGCCAAAGCCGCAAAAATAGCGATTTAAAACCTTGGGAGAGATCGGTGGAAACGACTAAAACTACACTTTCGCCATGAACCGTCTACAAGTGAACGACGGATGCAACATCTGCAACATCGGCCTTATGATAGCCGGTGTGGCTGAGTTAGTGGTCCTCATCCCAGAAGTGGTGCAGTCCATAACAAACGCAGCGAAGGAGCTACTTGACATGGCACTACTATAGAAAATCTCATTACAAGCGGTTCAAAATCGTCATCTTAAACGATTTTATGAACTGTCAATAACAAAGTGTTAGTGATATAAGAGTACATCATAGACGGTTTTTGAACCGTCTGTGAAAAGGGACATCACAGACGGTTCTAAACAAGAACAATGTGTGATATGTAGATCATCACAGATGGTTTTTATTTAGAATCGTTCGTGATTTAAGACATCACAAACGGTTCTAAAGTGGAATCTTCTGTGTTGTCTATGTCATCACAAACGGTTCTTATTTATAACCGTCTGTGATGTTTTTTCACTATTTACACTCTTGTATTTACTGGCTAGCCTCAGGAATTGCTAGCCATGACCAATGAAACAAAACAGATTATAGAATTTTACACAACATGTACAACACATCCATTTCAGAAATCAACCTAGATATATTAACCAATTGAATCCATAATTACAATTCACAAATTCACAGCACAAGGTTCACAAATTAACCCAAGTGGTAACTAACAAATTCACAACTCATCAGGTTATGCTGAGTGGCACTCGTCTTTTGGATTTATGACCTCACGCAACAAGAAGGTATAGAGTTCTCGAATTCCTAGCAGATCAGCCTATTCCAACGTAGTTGTAGCGCATTTCCAAGCCTGTCGATGGGAAGACTAAGGTCTTGCATGTATATAAATCGAATAAGATTGAATTTTGAAATCTTGAACTCGGTAGTACGAAAAAACTGATTATCGAGCGATTTTCACCTATTTTCGATCGATTTTTGAGCTTTTTTATTTATTTTCGAACATTTTTTCGATTTTGAGCGATTTTAAGCACACCGAAGGAAAACTGATAAAATAAAAAAAATAAAAATTTGAAAAAAATTCACAAAATCCTAATTAATCTACAAAATACCTCAGAGAAATTTCAACAATTTTTGAATTCATTTAATTCTTCTAAAAAATAAAAAACAACAATTAATGAAAAGGAACAGAGACACTATCAGATTTGAATAAAAATTTACAAGCTTGATCATACTCTTAAATTTGAATGGTACCATAAAGAGTTAGAAAGAATAATGTGTTAAAATTTTTAGAAACATTATACTTCATTTAGTGCCCCTAGAAAATCAAAAATAGAAGAGCATATACAAAGGTAGTAACACTTTTAGGATTTAAAAAAAATACACAAGTCCGATCATCATCTAAAATTTTTACAACATCATTATAATTTCTTCTAGACCTCATACAAAATTTTTAAGAAATATTAGACTTTATTCAGTGTCCCTAGAAAATAAAAAACAGAACAATATATAAAAATACAATATCACTATCAGAATTTTTTTAAAGTACAAAGATCTGATAATCATTTGAAAATTTTACAGAATCATTTGCATTGGCTCAGGGCCTCACACAAAAATTTAAAAAAATTAACACTTCTAGATAAATTTTTTGAATTTGCATTTGAATTCCACCAGTTTACCGAGCGGTTTTAGATGTCAAACCGACTCGGTAAGGTCGATTATCATTGATAAGGTGAACCCTACCTCAGATTCTCGCGGTCAATACATGGACAAAAATAAATTGCACCCTCTTGTTAAACATATCCTTCTCTTCAGCTCTTCTAAGAGCAGATATGCCATTAATTTACTCGGCACTCGCACGGTTCTGAGCATACATCCAACTTCGGTCCATCTACGCTACGTATATAATAATAAGTGTTAAATAATGAAATACACTAGGATTGCACATGCACACATTCTTAAATTGGAGAAAAAATTAACTAGCTAAACCTTGCCCTAAATCATAAATCATGCTAGATCTAAAGAACAAACGGATCTACAATCTAAATATAAGCTACATTTAAACTTTCCAACCTAGCTTCTTATATCATAAAGAACAAATGGATCTACATGTAAGCTACATTTAAACTTAGAATCTTCAATTCTCTCTTTACCTAGCTAGTTACATCTTGAGTATAATGTAATTAGAACCAATTACTACTTTAGATCACAAAGAACAAATGGATCTACACCAAGCTAGATCTAAACCATCTTCAATTCCCTCTTTACCAAGCTAGATCTTGAATATAATGCAATTAGAACCAATTACTAACCTTAGATCACCTAGAACAAAAGGATCTACAATCACACTTCCAAATCCACGGTTTCCTTTCACTAGATCGCCTCTCAATCGTAGCCACCTAAAAAATAGCTCGAGAAACCCTAAAAATACTAAGTGGGTCGGAGCTCTCTGTACTTAGTTCTAGAAAATTCTCATCACATACGGGTTTTTTTTCTAAAAACCGTTAGTGATGACTATGCTCACATAATTGACTGAGTGATGTGAGCATAGTCATGACTAACAATTTTGAAAAAAACCGTCAGTAATGTGTCTCATCACTTGCAGTTTTAGCTAAAAACCGTCAGTAATATGAACATAGTCATCACTGACGATTTTTAGAAAAAAAAATCATTCCAAAAATCGTCAGTGATGTGTGCCTCATCACGGGCGGTTTTAGTTAAAACCCATAGTCATCACTGACGATTCTTAGCAAAAACAGTCTGTGATGTGCGTCTTATCACTGACGGTTTTTTTTCTAAAAACCGTTAGTGATGTCAACAATAGTAATCACTGACGGTTTTAGCTTAAAACCATCCATGATGATCAACTGTTACAGATAGTTTTTAAAAACTTTGATAAAGGATCTAATATATGTTTTTTTTTTGTACGAGTGTGGACGCCACACGGATGGTCATCCCAGGCAACTTCCGGCTCGGGTGCGTCCCGAGCTAACCTAAGCGCGGTGAACGAGAAGGACTCGACGGCGTACGATGGCAACGACTGCCTCATCGGCCTCAACCTCTTCGGGCTTATGCGCAACGTTTTGCTGCAGCAGGCCATCCGGGAGCTGCGCCGGTTATACCCAGCCGCGACGATCGCGTATGCCGATTGCTTCTCCGCCTACATGCGGGTGCTCGAGGGTGCGCCCAAGATGGGCTTCGACGGGGCGGCCGTGACGAAGGCGTGCTGCGGCGCGTACAACTTCGACATGGACAGGATGTGCGGCGCGCCGGGGACGGCGGTGTGCGCGAAGCCGGACGAGTACATCAGCTGGGATGGCGTCTACCCGAGACAGCATGCGTACAAAGTCGTGAGCATGCTGCTCTACCGTAGGGGTCTCGCGTAAACTCCCCGCGTTTCGTAGATCGCCTGTCACTAGTTTCACCCTGAAGTTCTGCATTTGTATTCTTCCTTTTTTGAGTCTTCTGTACGACGGTTTTAGTGATGTAAGAACATCTCTTGTTGTACCAGATGGATAGAGATTATGTGTGACTTGCAGTAACACAAGCTGATACCGAACAGGGATCTTAAGCACACAACTGTTGAAATTAAAGTCGAAATTGGGCAGCAAAATAGTTAATATATGTACTTGCATAGCAGCTCAGCAAGTAATCATTTTAAGAAGGCAATGGGAGGTGGGAACTCTTAGAAAGCATCTTTATTTTGAAGAGTGGTATATTCTTGAATAAAATCACCATCGTTGCCTATGCAGCAATCCGAGGTAATGCTAGACTACTACTTCAGTCTTCTACGTGTTATATGTACTTCCTGTAAGCAAAAATAATAGGTCTTATTTCCATGTATACCCTGAAATGATTTCAAGAAGCTTCTAAGTTGCTTATGCTTCATGAGGGTGTTGCAGACTCGCAGCCACCCCTATTTCTATTTTATTTCTCAATTGATGTACAGAATGTGTAGGGATGTACCCTACGTGGGTACACTGTATTCTCAGCTAGTGCATTGTTTGTGGACTCAAATCAACTACAGGCTACAGCCTCCTACTCAGCAGGAGGATCCACCCAACGGCCATGGTCTTTGATTAGCTGAATCAAGGCTTCAGTAGCTTGCTCCATTGCAATGCCCCGCTGCACAACGGTCTGCAGCAGAAAGATACATTGTGTTAATGGAAAGGAAATGACGGCTTTAAAATTGGTTTCAGGACAACGAACATTTTTCATGCCAGTACCATCACATTATAGATGGTTTGCAAGATCAATTAACAGATATAAATATACAACTATTGTTCAACAAAACACCAGAATTTCCATTTGATAAGAATGTGATTCAGTGCGATCGTATTGGAATGATTACCTTGCCAACATAAAGATCAATCTTCCCAGGAGCACCTCCAACGTATCCAAAATCGGCATCAGCCATCTCTCCTGGCCCATTAACAATACAACCCATGATAGCAATCTGCCAAGCAAATACAAATATAGTTAATCAGGCCGATATATGGTTTGAAAAATAGGGAATCGTGAAGTGTTTTAGAGAGTTTACAGAGACGCCTGGCAGATGAGAGGTCTTCTCTCTAATCTGAGCACTGATTTCTTGGAGGTCAAAGAGTGTTCGCCCACAGGAAGGACAAGAGACATATTCCTGCAGTGTTCATTAACAGTCAGAAATCACTACAAGAATATTCTGTTTTCAGAAGAGAGAATCACTGAGAGGTATTTTTCTTCTTTGGATATTTTGGAAGGTTTTTTATTGCGATAGGGAGAGCATCTTGCAACTTCTCAAACAATAACTCTCGAATTAGAGGTGGATGTTGTTTTGGGGATCTACAGAGAGAGCTAGCACTATTTATTAAACAAATAATTCATCAACGTACAGTTTTCGTGTTGCGCATCCTGCAACCCTGTAGCAAGTTGAAGGATGTGTCCCTCAAGAATTCAAATTCCTGGTCAGCAGCTTCAAGAAATACACCATCACCAAGACCATCAACTAGCAGAGCACCAACATTGGTCCCAGCACCAATGACAAGATCATCTCTGCATTTAGATGGAACAAAATAAGCACAGGAAAACCAGGACTAAGCATTTCCAATTGGGGAATGGGAATATTTAGGAGTCACCTATCGATGCTTTTAGGGAACTCTATGTGATGGATCACAGGGAAGTTCAAAGCATTGGTTTCTAAGTACTCGAATAACCTGCAAAACAAAAAAGAATATACAATGTACTTGGAAATAATCCCTACAAAACATTGATTTGTTTGTCATCTAAGGATCTTCTGAAGAGTTAAATCCACTTGTCATGCTTAAACCATAGCTTAGACTTGACTATTAGGACAACATGATTATTGTTTGATATAGTCAGTTGGAAAATTGTGCAATGGTTCATATTATCAAATTTTAATAATGCAGAACATACTCCAGTGAATAACAAATAGAGCTTTTAAATTGGCCCACTGTGTGAGTTCACTTACCTCCTAGCAGCGTGTGCTCTGCCAGTCTTCTCTTCACCATATGGAACATTATGTAGCAACATAGTTACATTATCAACACTCTTAAGAATATCTAGCTGCTCGTATGGCTCATCTCCACGAAGTGTGACACCCAATCTGGTACCTACAGAAAAAAAAAATCCAAAGATATAACAGGCTAAGCAACAACTTAAATACAATAATTGGCAAAAAGAAAACTTCACAAGATGATGATCTAATTCAAATTGCTACCTTCTGGCAAAAGTTTGTGCGCACCGCTTGACAGTTCGTCAAGGTTGACAAGCGCAACTGCATGTGGGACTGGCTTTGTCAATTGTTCTGACAAGGGAGTCAACACACCCATGCTGATGTCTACTAGTCTTTTGAGTGCAAGCCTCTGTACAAATTTATAAAGTTATAACAGAAAAAAAAAGGAATATAACGTGACATATATGCTTGTGAGGAGGATAAAGAAATGTAAATAGAACTCACAGCTTCAGCATCTTCTACAGGGGGGAGCTCCCTCAAAAGAATAGAATCTACAGTTGCCAGATCCTGATGTTCATAGAAGACATAAAGGCAGTTTAAAATGAAGCTCCACTAAAATAGGTCATGTGCTAGCAGATACAACTACAGAAAAGCAGACCTTGAAAGGCATGCCAACCACAAGCTTTGCTGCAAGAGATCTATAAAGGAGCTCAGGAGCCTGTTAAAATAAAAGAAGCTATCATCATTACAAATCACATTGATTCAGATGGCAAAATCAATAGAGCTTGACTATTGCTATTTTCATTTCAGGTAACACCGTGGTAGGCATAGCTAAATGAAAAAAGGGCACTGAAGTTATCCTGGTGTAGATTACAAAACAAACAATATTGCACAAATATCTTTTTTGGAGCTACACGAGGAAAAGATCAGTGCATTCCACAAAAATAGTAAAAAAAAGGGCGTGAGTTACCTTCAACTGATCCAGGGAAACCGACATCAGAACAGAACCATCGCGATGCAGGACACCTCTGTAGTCTACATCCTCACCCTGCCGAAAGAACAACTGATAAGAAATCTAGCACTGTTGGTTTTTATGATCAGACTATGGAATTACTTTTGAACTAACCTCCTTTTGCAAAGGCAACTGACCACTTCTACGCTGGAAGTCGAAATAGTGCCTGTGCTTCTCTTCAAATGGGGACTAGGAAAACAAGATAAATACATTAACAATGCTTAAACAATCACATTAAGCAAAGCACTACCAAAAAGAAATGATATTTACTGCATGGTGACTGAACAAGAGGCAAGTGAAAAACTAGGAAAAGGGGAAGTGCATTACCACTCCTATTTGAAGGTTTGCAGTCCGCATTCCAAGATTTGCCAATCTCAGGCAAGGATCGATCTCTTCCTCTGGTGGTTCTGTGAGGGAGACACGGATTGTATCACCCAAGCCATCCTGTAAGACAACAAACAGAAGATGTAAGCCATGTATTCCTTTTGCAGGTCAGCACAAATAATTGGAACTGGTCAGTTTACATAAATTAATTGCTTTAGAGGAGACTGCTAATCTCATATTTTTATCATGTGTCAGATGATAGCATGGCAAAGGTCTCAAAATACAATAAGTGCAACTTATACAAGCATGGTACCGCAAAGTGAGCAAACAAATCAAGGGAATCACATATCCCAGCCAGCTCATTCACAATCCAAATTTCAATACTCTGAAACTCTTGCTTCTAACAACTGTTTTCTAGCCAAAATAGGCATCCTCAGAATTTCCAACTATAAGCTCAAAAAAAAAAGCAAAACATCCTTCATTCCTGAGAAGAAGAAACTAAGATTTCCATTAAGTTTATCTCAAATCAAGAATACTCACATGAAAGAAATTCATTTCATGGAACACTGCAAAATAGATGTAATTACCATTAGAAGTGTTCCAATGCCAATAGCAGACTTCATCCTTCCATCTTCGCCTTCTCCAGCTTCTGTAACTCCCAAGTGCAAAGGATAATCCCATCCTAGGTTATACATCTCTGCTACAAGCAGGCGATATGCTTGGACCATGACAACAGGGTTACTTGCTTTCATTGAAAATACAAAGTTATGAAAGTCCAACTTCCGACAGATCCTAGCAAATTCCAAAGCAGACTCAACCTGAAAGTAGTATGCAGAAAATGTCACTCATCTATCAACTTATAGTTAAATATATCCTCAGAAAGGAGATAATCACCATTCCCCGAGGAGAATCACCATAGTAGCTCATTATGCGGTCAGAGAGACTGCCATGATTTGTCCCTATACGCATGGCTCTTCCATACTGCTTGCATTTCTCAACCAATGGAGAAAATACCTAAAATAATATAAAGTGGCTGTGCAAGTAAGAAAACATACGGTATGTCCGTACTGATTGAAGCAGCAGTAAGAGAGTGAATAGATTTTCAACCTTCTCAATATGCTCAAGCTCTTTTTGGTAATCGTCTTCAGCATATTCCAGCTTCTCAAATTGGGCACGGCGATCGGCTGCAAGTAGAGTTCTCAGCATTTGCACAAAGCTAAGAATATAGCCAAGACTAAAATGAGAGACATCGCGATTTTACTCACCAAAATTTCCTGGGTTGACACGAATTTTGTCAAAGCACTCAGCCACTCTTAAAGCTACTGTAGGAGCAAAATGAATATCGGCCACCAGGGGGATGTTGTAACTGTTGAAATACAAAGAAAATTGTGAGGGCTCATTCATGCAAACTTACTGAATATGTGGAGAATTGAATACGTACTTCTTTTGAACAAGAGTGTTCTTAATCTCAAAGCAAGCATCAGCTTCCTTCCTACCTTGGACGGTTATTCTAACAAAATCAGCTCCTTTATCTGCTATCCTCATAACCTGCAACAGTGCGTTTGATATACTTCATTAGTCCACTAGTAATAAAACAGAAAACATCTATCCACTGACAGTGCTAAGAACAACCAACGTGCATTTCAGATAGGAGCACACCTCTTCTACGGTCTTAGCGACATCCTTCGTATCTGAAGTGGTCATAGTTTGAATCCTTATGGGGTGATCACTGCCAAGTGCCACATTCCCAACCATCACAGTACGGGTTTTTCTCCTCCTTGTCTGGTATGTGGATTCGCAATACTTTTGTCTGGGAACTAAAGAACAACAACAAAAGGGAAATCCATTCAGGCAGATAAAAAGGGCATAAACTAAATCTGGAACAGATCCTTCGATATGAATATAGGAGTTATACAAATGTACATGTGCAAGGAGAGTTACAGCATGCCAATTATACCTAAAAGCGGGCTCCCTTCGGAAGATGGCTCGAGCTCCATAGTATCAGAACCTGCATTAGAGCTCCTCACCACAAGCGTCTTGCTTCTCGAGGAGCCCGTCCTCAGAGCGCCGGGAACGGACAAGACCTTTGTGAAGTCGACGCTCCTCGTGAAGCCGATGCCACCATCACGGGCCCTGACATGTGGGAGAGGAGCCGGCGCCACCCCGGTCCCGGTGGCCATGGCTACGTCCAAGCACGAAATGCTCACTCCGGCAATCCCACAGACACCTGCAGGGCATCCAACCAACAGTGGAGGTGAGCAGAGGCTCATCCTTGTGGGCTTGTGGCCTTATAATTGGCACAAGATGGAATATTCCCCTATTGCTCGGTGTGCAGGAACAGGACAACAATGGTGTGTGTCTACCAAAGCAGGGTATTTAAATAATTCCACACAAAATTGACGACATACTTACGAAATCAACCTGGAACAAAATTAAGTAACCCGATTCTAGTGCCTTTCATGGTGAAGGAAAATAGAGGTAAAAATGACATAATCCTTCTTGTCAAAAGAACGATATGGGTTCGAAATCCACCTAACCTAAAGATAATTCCCTCTAAACTCGATCAAATTACGAGTTCGCAACCAATCGGGGACAGCAGCCTCCGGTCCTTGCAGCCACAAGATTCAAAGTTTCCAGCCCAAAAACGTGAACAATAACCACAAAATCGATCCCTGCAGCATCCCTCCCAGCGCCAATTTGGCCAAAACCGCAACAGAAATTTACGAAACACTACACCCGACCACGATCGGAGGCGCACGGAACTACAAGATCTCAGGGGGAAAGAAAAACACCCACCAAACTACGCAGCTCCGCGTCGCGGTATCTCCCCGCCCTTTCGGCGACCACGAGCCAATGGCAGCGACTCGATCAGGAACGGGAGTGCGAGTTCTGTAGGCAGCGACGAGGAGAGGAGGGCTCGTGGAACGCGAGTGGTGGGATAGCTCTTTTATCTCCACGCCGCGGGGGCCGTCGAAGCCGCCGCGTGGACCGGGCGTTCCGAGCACCGGGGTGTTGGGCATGGCCCTTAGGGCGTTGGTGTTTGTGGACTCGGTGCAGGTGTGGGCTTGGGAGTGTAGTTCCGGGCGCTCCCCGCCATGAGTTATACAGTGCCCGTCGTTTTCCCGTGCGCTCCATAATCCCTCCCTGTACGTTCATTTTGCTTCCCTCGGATTATTAGAGTTTCTGCTTATTTACTGCCGTCCTGCCGTATAATATTGTTGTGTTTATTCCATGTTTTTTCGTGGCTATTACAGATTTATTAGAGATGGTGTATGGGCCAGAAATTTTTTTTTGTGATTACTGTCGTCGCTAGGAAAGAAAAAGTTCGCGAATGTTCCTGGGATCCTTTTGCTAATTGCACTGTTTATTCTTCAAGTTCGTTTTTTTATCGTTTCGATACTTGTTGTTAATTATGGGTATGCCTTAATAACATGTTTTTACAGTGTCATATCGAATTTTGGTTATGACTTAGTAAACATGTTATGCTGTGTCATACATAGCGACAGTTCTTGGTGACTCGGATAGTGGCATAACGGAGAGAGAGAAAACATTAGGAAGCTCAAGTCGAATAAACACCCATGTTAATCGTCAAACCGCATGTTCAAGGTTAGAGAATGTGCGTTTTGGGGTCGCCCTTTGATTCGTCTGTTTTTTCCTAAAGAAATCAGCATGTGAAAAAAATAAAAGTTAGAAGAACGCCCGCCGTGGCGGCTGCCGGAGACTGGAGCCGGGCGGACGAAGGGAGAGGTCGCGGCACATGTATTGACGTGAGACAGCACAATTCACGTTTCAAGTTCTCTCGGTCCAAGCATCAACACCATGTGGTAGAAGATAAAGCACACAAATTTGGCACTTGGGGACTGAGGACTACGGACTGACTAAACTCCAAATTTCAATTTCGTACCTGTTTTGATCCTAGAAAATATAAGTAGCTGTAGATGCCAACCAACCTAGAAACCATCGTTTATCTAGCCTCTGACATCACGGTTTTTTTTTTTCAAATCTAGTCCTCTACGTGGATTTGCAAATTTGGTCCACTTTTCTACCGTGTAACATGTGGCGGTCGAAGCGCTGAAGCTGGCCAACATTGTGGGAGGCGACCGAGTGCGATAGCGAGTGGGGGAGTATGGCAGGAGCTCGCTGCGCTCGGTAGCACAAAAGCTATCTTACCGCGATGGGCTTCCTGGTACGGCGGAAAATAAATGTTGTCTGTCACGTCTTATACGGTAGGGAAAGATGTCAAATGTGCAAATCCACGTGCTTAAAAAAACGATGTTGAGCTAGATAAACAAGGGCTTCACGAACCAATCGCCTCCTCTCAAAAAGAAAACCAAAAAAACAACCAAACGTCTCCTCACCAGTCCTCGCGACACCACTCGAGAGTCGAGAATTCGAGATGAAGCAGAGCTTGCGCAAGAGACAAACGGAGTAAGCACATTGAGTGATTGAGTTATGGAAGTGACATGCGAATGCGATGGAGGCGGTTTTCGAGCTGGGCTAGTCTTTACTCTTTACGAGCCTAGGCAGTACTGTATATCGCAATTGAAGGCCGTAACTGTACAGAAAATGGCCCAGTCACTTGATGCCTGTAACCGCATGGCTCCTAACGTTTTCTTGCTGGCCTTGCTCTCTTAAAAGAAGAAGATCGATGATGACAATTTGTTATTGCCGCCGTTGAATTCTCGACCTCAACGTAATTGTTATGCAGCAAAAATACGTTAGAATTAGATCAGAGGAACAAAACGCCAAGAGCACGCCTGTCTCATCAATCCAGGGGCAATCCTTCTGGTCCGGGGAGAGGAGGTATTGAAAGTGCCGTAACTACGCTTCGATCCGCCAGAGAAGAGCATGAAGGATCGCCATATGGAAACAATCGTACGTGTTATATAATATTTGTGAATGAAACTTTGCTAATTTACGTTTCATACTGTCACCTCCGCCACTATGTGAATTTGAGCAGTGGTTTAATACGGAGATCAACCCCAAGACCAAATGCTCCTTGATCAAGCCAACCGGCAAGAGGAGTTCACGCGACAGCTTCAAGAGCAGCGTGATGCCACACTCGAGGAGGTACATAAGAAGGAAGCGGAGGAGAAGGAGGCCGAGAGAGAGGAAACGAGAGAGGGCGCGGCGTGCAAAGAAGCCCCACCAGAGGCATGGGCGAATGAGAAGTAGCCTCGAAGCACTCAGTAGACGTCTAGTTTTAATTATTATTCTCCTTGTCTGTGGTACTCCTTTCAGTTTTAAGCCGTAATAAAGAGTGTGGCCTACCTTATTTTCTACACTAACTTATGATTTGTCAATCGACCGCTTTCTAACCTCTCTCTCCCTCATTCTGCAATATTTAGGGTCGTTGCACTAATACAATTTGGATGCAAAGCAAGGTGTAAATAAAATATTTTCCCACCATATGGTAGTGTATATATCAAAGAGCAAATCTGGTCCGTTCTTCCTAAAAATTACATTTAAATATGATATTTCACGGGCTGCAGAAAAGCCTTAAGCGTTTCATTGTTGCCTCGACCGTAATACTTAGGGTTATTGCACTGGTAGAATTAATATGCAAAGTAAGGTGTAAATAAAATTTTTTCCCACCATTTGGTAGTGCATATATCAAAGAGCAAACCTGACCCATTCTCCCTACAAATTACACTTGAACATGATATTTCACGGGCTGCCGAAAAGGCTTAAGCATTTCATTGTTGTCGCGATCGTAATACTTAGGGTTATTGCACTGATAGAATTAATATGCAAAGCAAGGTGTAAATAAAATATTTTCCCACCATATGATAGTGCATATATCAAAGAGAAAATCTGGCCTATTCTCCCTAAAAATTATATTTAAACATAATATTTCACGGGCTGCCGAAAAGGCTTAAGCGTTTCATTGTTGCCTCGACCTTAATACTTAGGGTTATTGCACAGGTAGAATTAATATGCAAAGCAAGGTGTAAATAAAATATTTTCCCACCATATGGTAGTGTATATATCAAAGAGCAAATCTGGCCCGTTCTCCTTACAAATTACATTTAAACATGATATTTCACGGGCTGCCGAAAAGGCTTAAGTGTGGCTACTTACAGTCATTTGATTTATTCAACTGAGTTTATTCCTAATTTTTTTAAAAAAAATGGGACACCTAACACCCTACGAACAAGACATATTTATTTCAAGATTTTTCGAGCAATGGTTTGTATAGTTTGTTCATAACACACTAAATGGTTTTTAAGTAAAATTGATTTATACAATTTAAATTTGCACGGCACATTGTACTTTTCACAACATAATGTAAATCCTTATATATTAATAAATATTTTAAAATTTATCTTGTTCTAATTGGACCTTCCTAGTAATGCGATCGCCTTAATCGCGGTTGGTCAGATCGATTTACATTTAACGGTAGTTCCCAATATTTTAATAGCCCTAATATACCATACGCGTGGGATCAGTGCGCGGCGGTAGCGTGTGTGTGACTGACAAGATAAATGCTCGCTTTTGACTTCCTATGAAAGATACGACTTCGAGACACTTACATATGAAATATGAAAGTAAATCAATACTAAGAGGTATCAAAAATTTAAAGATTAGTGCTTTTAACTTATGGTATATTTTAGCCAATACATATAAAATATTACAGTAAATCAATACTAAGAGGTATCACGTACTAAAATATTAATGTTTTTAACTTATAGACATTTTCGTTAAAATTTATTTCTAATTAATACTAAGAGGTATCAAGTATTTAAAGATATAAAATATTAAAGTAAATCAGTACTATGGCCTTTTTTGTTATTTTTTTCCTATTGATTATTCTCGAAAAACAAATTTGGAATTAACATTACAAAAAAAAAATCCGATCACCCTTGTATAGGGCGATTTCTACCTCCGTTAACCGGACGATCACGACCGTTGGCTCAGGCACCAATCGCCCCATGTACGGGCGACGGGTGCCCAATTCTACAATTTTTAAACCCTAACGACTAGTTTTGAAAAAAAGATTAAAAATAAATATTAAAGAAAAAAATCCCGTACAGTACATTTTGCCTGGGCCCGGCCGGTGGTAGCGGACCGCGACAGCGAGGGCTTTAGTGACATGTACAGCATAATATTTTTTAAAAATAATATATTTGTTTATTTAAATTGCAAAAATATACCTCAATCTCAAAATCGCCCTTTCAATGATCTCCTTTGAACGATATTTCCTCTGTCCTTCAGCGAGTTTCTAAAGAAAATCATAACTTTTTCATATGATCTCGGATAGAGATGAATTTTATATGAAAATTGTAGCTCTCAACGGGATCTACAACTTTGATATACAAACTTTTCAATTTGAATCCATTTAGATGATCAAAAATGGGATAGAATGTTCAGATCTAAAAATCAGATCTGTTTTTAGATCTGAACTTTTTATCCCGTTTTTTTGCCATCTATATGGATTCAAATAGAAAAATTTTGTATACCAAAGTTGTAGATCCCGTCGAGAGCTACAATTATTATATAAAGTTCATCTCTATCCAACATCATATGAAAAAGTTATGATTTTCTTTAGAAACTGGCTGCAGGACAGAGGAAATATCATTCGTTCAAAGGGCGACAGAGGCCTCTATCGCCCTTTGAACGGGCGACATGCTACTGTCGCCTTCTAAATGGGCGATAGAGGTATATTTTTGTAATTTTTTAGAGATCGAGATATATTTTTGTAATTTAAATAAAAATTGTATTATTTAAAATAAAAATTCTACAGCAGAATGCCGTGGTGGGGACGGCAGGAGCATTTGGGTCATTGAGTGGGATATCCATCCAGGCTGGCCTGAGCAGTGGGCGCGCATCCCTTCTACACGGCGCGTGGCGCAAGGACGGCGATCGAATCAGGGTGATGCCATTCGGAAATTATCCCTTTTTCTAGTTCATTCTCATCTTTTTCTTTAAAAACGAAAAATTTACAAATTTAGTCCCACTCTTTACAGTGGAAGTGTCACCTACCGCACCCAGGACACACAGGAGGCTAGGGTGCCACCGAGCTGCAACGCAGGAGGCGGATTGCCTGGGAGCGGGTGACGAGCGCGGCAGCAAGCGGCTGCTGCTCTCTGGAGGTGCGAAAGGAGCCGATGCCGCGGAGGGGGAGCGCATGAGGCTCTTCCGCGGTAGAGGAGCATGGAAGGTGCCTTCCGCGGTGAGTAAGAAGCTAGATTTGTAATTTTATTCGAAGATATATATTTTTGAAAAAAAAAAAAAAAGAAGAAGAGAGGAGGGAGGCGAGAACAGTGATCACTTCATGCTGTTGGTTCAAGGGCCGCGCTATCACGTCCCCGAGTTCAATCGGCCCTTTCATGGTTCACCCTCTCATGCATCTTGCCCATGCAACACTGTGCCTACACTGCATGGGCGACCTCGACACTGCTGGTGCCGATCAACGTCTAGGATCACGCCACC
The DNA here is from genome assembly GCA_036346275.1 of Otatea glauca. Taxonomy (NCBI): domain Eukaryota; kingdom Viridiplantae; phylum Streptophyta; class Magnoliopsida; order Poales; family Poaceae; genus Otatea; species Otatea glauca. The sequence goes on from CM070713.1 coordinate 57,404,491, forward strand.
GCACAAGATCGGGTGGGAAACGACGCACTCGAGGAACTAGAATTTTTTTTATAAATGTGCACACTTCACACGTATAATTTTATAGTCTTGTATAATGACTTTATAACATCATACATTCAACATATATATTTTTAAATTTGCTAAAAATAGAATACAAATAGTTCTAATGTCTTAAAAATCTCAAACCACCAAAATCGAAACTAATTTAATTAATAACTTTAATCTATTAAAGAGATGATGTTGTAACGTTTTTTATTTATTTTTGGTACTGCCCCTTAAACGACGGAACCTCTACCAGCAAGTTTTGCATGATCAGGTTATTCGACACGTGTGAATTAGATGTCCTTGAGACAATACGACAAGAGGTGGTATATTGGCGTAACTACGGAAGAACTAGTAAATATTTTAAAACCTATCTCAAGAAGCTACGGATTCAATGTTATTTTTTTAGAACTATAAGTTTAAACATTACCATTCATTGCAACTTGTCGTGACAACCATAAGCCACTTTGTAGACTTGCGTACATAAGCCCTGACACATTCAAAATCGTTGCACACATGACCAGCGGTGCGAGTAGCAACGTAGATCCCGTAACAGGATGTGTGTGTGCCTCTCCTCGTGGCATGCCAACCAAAGGCACCGTTCCTCGAGACTCGCCCCATGTATAGCGAAACTCTAGCCGCCAGTGTTGACTCAGAGGGTGCACGTATATTTGATAAATACGGTTTGGTATATATGGTTTTTTAAAAGTAGTAATTGAAATGTGATATTAAATATAACTTCGGTTCGGTATCGATAAATACCATATTTATCAAACTGACGTGAATTTTTCTTTTCTTACTTGCTGTTTTGGACATCGATACGCGGTTTATACACACTCTTGGCCATTACTTTATCTAATTATATGTTACTAGTAAAAATTATTACACACCTTTGACAATTACTTTGACAAATCTAGTGACATTATTTCCATATGAAACCGTGCTTTATACACATTTGACCATTACTTTAATCTAATTATATGTGTATTTTTATTTCTGTTTACTCGCAGTTTTTATTGGAAAACCGTATCTCAAAAATTAGATTTTTTCATACCACACCGAATACCATAAACCAATCAAACCGAGTTGACTTGTTCAATTCGGTTTTTCTGGCACGGTTTTTTCGGTTTAGTAAAACTGTGCATCGCCCTATGTGTCGGATGCTTTAAAGAGGACAAAACATGCCATGGTCTTATGCGAGTCTGCGGGTGGGCCATGGCTGTAAGGTTGTAATGGATGGGAGCTTTAAGGGAGGTGCTTCTATGTTTTTCATTTTTGAAAATTATATAAATATTAAAGAATGAATGAAGAGTAGATAATGATTAATTATCCCTTCACTTGTTTCAAGATTTGCATAACTTATATTAGGAGAGAACGCATAGAAGCACTGCTCGAGCTATAAACATGTAGTTATTCAGCATAAAATAGTGCTAAGTACCTTCTTGAAATAGATTCTTAAATATATAGTTATCTGATAGTTATATAGATACACACGTAGTTTTGTGAATTTTACTTTTTTTTTAAATGCCAGTGCTAACGCTACGACGGTAGTACATCCGCTTATCAATTAAATGAGAAGATAAATATGAATATAACACTTAATAGTAAATAATCTTGTGATCACATTGTACGTACTACATATTTGGAAGGAGAGCGAATCAAACAAGGAAATAAATAGGGAAGATCCGCATGCAAGGAAACCAGAATTGAATTTTTTACTGTCTTGACCAAAACTGTATGTACTACATATTTGGAAGGAGAGCGAATCAAACAAGGAAATAAACAGGGAGGATCCGCATGCAAGGAAACAAGACTTGAATTTTTTACTGTTCTTGACTCGTGATCGTATTTTTTTTCCGAATATAACCTTTTTCGAGATTTTTTTACGGATCTAGCCCCATATAGCCTAATTTCAGCGTACAGAGAGCGCTGATTTTTTTTCATTTTTTATCCACGGAACCAGCGGTTTGTGAGTGCTGTTTAAATTTTTCAATTTTTCTCATGAACCAAAGGTACGGCGAGCGCTGTTTAATTTTTATCTTTTTCCTCATGATCCAAATGTCCGCGAGCACAGTTTATTTTTCCATATTTTTCCAAAATTATTCAGTGGACGGGCACCGCTTGAATTTTTTTTTTCATTTTTTCTCCCACGCTTGAATTTTTCAGCGGCCACCAAGCATTTATTTTTTTTGCCAAAATTATTAAGCGGATTTAACACCGCTTGATTGTTTTTTTATTTTTCGGGAATTTTTTACGTGTTGGCATTATCGTTATAATTTTTTCTCAATCACTCGCGACGATGAATTTACGATTGTAGCCTCGAGCGTAAAAATTCAATGAGCTGATGGCGCGATATTATTTACCAAATGTGCTCAAACTTTTTACTATATTAATATCATCGTTATAATTTTTCTGAATCAAGCTCTCGGGCGATGAATTTGCGATTGTAGCCTTGAGACAGAAAAAATCAGCAGAGAGGTGCTAGAATTTTTTTCCCGCGGTTTCCTTTTCCCAGCACGTAATATATGGTCCTTTCCTTTTCCAGGACATTTGTTTCTTTTTCCTTGATTTCAAGACGTTTGTTTCCCTTTCCTTGTTGATGCTGGAGGTGAGAGAAGGTTTGTTGTGGGTCACAGGGATGATTTCGGAAAAATATGAAAAATAAATCGCGCGCACGATCACCGGATCCGCAAGAAAAAAATAAAAATTAAAGGTTTCGCCACCGCTAGTTCCGCGAGAAAAATTGAAAAAATTAAGCAAAGACTCACAGCATGTTGGTTCCTTAGATAAAAATAAAACAAAATTCAACGCTCTCCGTATACAAATTAGGCTCTATGGGGCTAGATCTGTAAAAAGTCTCGAGAAGGGTCATATCCAAAAAAATACGATCACAATGACAGATAATAAAAATTCAAGTCTTGTTTCTTGCATGTGGATCCTCCTGCTTATTTCTTTGTTTGATTCATCCTCCTTCCGTATATGTAGTACGTATAATTTTGGCTAGTAAAAATTCAAGTCTGGTTTCCTTGCATGCGGATCCTCCTTATTTATTTCTTTGTTTGATTCGCTCTCCTTCCAAATATATAGGTGGGGGAGGTCTGTTGTGGGCCACAGGGATGATTAGACACACTAAATAATGGCCATCGGATGTGGGTGAGTAAAACTGAGGAAAGATCTGAGACGTTCATTTTGATGAATGCAAGTTTCGGGGCGCTTTCGGTGCACGAACATTGGACCATCTCTAATGAGGTGCATTATTTAGAGTGGACGTAGGAAAATTTGCTTAGGTGCATTATAAGGGTATAGATACACGTAGTTTTGTGAATTTTACTTTTTTTTTAATTATAACCATCGAATTTTCGACCTCAACGTAATTAAAGCGAACATGGGTTTGATCAGAGAAGAAAACGTCGGGAACGTGAGTGTCTCGTCATTTCGTCAATCTACGGGCAACCCTCTGGCCCGGGAATTTAAACGGCGCCGGGCACACGAGGCGGCCCTCGCCGTACAGCAAGTCATTCATGACACCATAAGCATGCTGCGTCAAGTGGACACCATCTCAGCTTACATACCTACTCGGGTTCATGCACACCGTCGAGTTCGGAGCGCCGCACATCCTTCGGATGTCGAAGTTGTACGTGCCGCCGCCCGCGCCGCAGCACGGCCACCTCGTCGGAGCCTCGCTGATTATCCTGACGTGGGCGGCGAAGTAGTCGGCGTACGGGATCGTCGCGCGCGGGTAGGACAGCAGAAGCTCCCCCCCCCCCACCCCCGAATCCCGATGGCACGCTGCAGCCACGTGTTGTGCAGACGCTGCGCTTAGATGCATTTGCGATGGATTTGCGCTTTCTATCGTACGACGGTACGTAAGAGTGGCGTTCTTGAGGTCGTATCCACCACTGTCCATAAGCCAGGTCTATAGGTTGTCGTAGTTGTAGTAATTTCCACCGATCTCCCCCAACGGATCTCTAATTCTCTATGATACGAGGCACATATAAATTAAATCAAACAAGAGTTCATGAGTCGGTCAACCGAAATGTTTACATGAGCTTACTTCTTAGAGATAGTTGATTACTCAAGTTGGAAGGTGAAGGTTAGGAACCTTGAGGGGGTTTGCGGTGGAGCTCATGAATTCCTTGAATCATCCGAGATGGTGATCCCCTGCTTGGCGAGGGTCATCGTCCTGAGGGGCAGTGGCTCCCGCCATTGCAAAGTTGACGCTCATGTCAAGGTACGGGTTGAGAAGAGGGAGGCCAACATCCTTAGCTGCACGATCGATCGATCGATCACCCGTTTAAAGACACGAATGCTAATAGTTACGCAAAAGGTTTATATGTATACATCACACAGCATTTGCTCTCATCATTCCTTCTGAAACAAATTGATTTAACATACAAACGTATCGAGAAAATCGATCATGAGGCAGCCGTCGGAGCAACGCCTAGTGGGGTGGCCGATGGTGATGCCATAGGGAGATTTTGCGGTGTGCTGCAGCAGCCCGGTGGCGCCTTGTCGGAGGAGATTTCTCGTGTCCGATATCGAGTCCCCAAAGTTGTAGATGGCTGTTGTGGAATATAAGAACCCGGGTACCCTCATGACAAGCCCAAGAGGGAGGTTCAGAAGATACTCCCCGCGTCAGGCCCCGCTGCCGTGCGCAAGGGGACATATCCTAAAGGAAGTTGAACTTATATTTAGATATGATAGATACGGTTGTAATCCGAGTCGTTAATAGGGTAGATAAAGATGTAAACTCTATCCTATTAACTGACTAGAATCTTGTAACCGATCGGAATCTCCAAACCGATCAGGACTCTGTAAGCCGCCCCACCCCCGCTATATAAGGGAGAGGGCGGGCAACAACATAGGGATCCGATCATCCAAGCATAGAGCGATCAAGCCATAGAGCATAGCACACCTCATATCGTCCAGAGCATATTGCGCTTTGAGCAACCTCTGATCCAAGAGATCCATATAATCCCAAAGACACAGACTAGGGTATTATCTCCTCCGCGAGAGTCCGAACTGTCTAAACCCCTTGTCTTGTGTGACCTTCGAGTTTGAGATCTAGCGCCTACCCCATAAATTTATTGCCGACTACAAAAGTCGGCGCTGACGCGCCAGAGGGGAAGCGCTATAATCTTTTCCCACGCACTGGATGGCGCAATCGGTGGATTCGCCGCCACCTTCGCCTCCGGCCGTGCCTTCCGCCGAAACTCGACTTCGCCGCAGATGCGCGTGGAGAGCTTGTCTGTTCGGTCCAAAACCAGATCCGATCCGTAAAGATCGAGCCAACCCATCTCGTATGTCACTTTGACTTGGCCGCAAACCCACCGGCGTCGCGAGGAATTGGTGCGATCTTCGTGGCATCTTCGCGATAGAAGAGCGTAAGACCGATCTCCAACGCCAACAAGAAGAACGGAAGTCGGGGGAAGATCGCCTTCGTAAGGGTAAGGAGGTGCAAAGGTGCGATCGCTCGATCTCGCGGCCGCAATGTCCGCGAGGACCTCCCGCAATCCAGTGTTGGGAGATCGCCGCTTTCCGCGACGCCAATGCGAACGCCGTCGCTTCCAAGACGCTTCGACAAACCGACCCGATGATTGCATCGGATAGCCCGCGCCCCGATCGTGGCCTGGATCAAGGTCATGGTGACGGCGCCGCAATTTAACGAAATCGAAAGCCGGTAGGTGAAGCGCACTTGCGCCCTACGCGGCTTCGGACGCCATGAGCCACGCCACGCTTCGAAGCGCCACCTTTCGCGACGGCCACGAGCCACGCCGCGCTTCGAGCGCCACCTTCGCACGGCCACGAGCCACGCCAGCGCCCCGAAGCGCCTCGCCGACGCGCCACGAGCCACGCCGCGCCCGAGCGCCTCGCCGGATGGCCACGAGCCTACGCCGCGCTTCGAGCGCCACTTTCAAGACGGCTACGAGTCACGCTTACGCCCGACGCGCCGCGGCTCATCTACAAGCCTACGCTGCGCCACGAGCAAAGATGGCATGATCACAAGAACATATGGAGCATAAAGCACTAAGTCGCTTTTACTCAATTATGTCATTATAAATAAAATTATTGACTTTCTCGACTTGCTACTTAGTTGACCCACAACTAAGCAAGAAGTCGGGGCTACACCTAATAGCGTGCGTGCACATCTTTTTGAGTTGTATTTTTCTTCTTTGCTTAACGATTGCGAGTGAATCCGAAAGCGATAACTCCAAATTGTGAAGCTCGACCCCATGAACGCGAACTTTAGTCACCCAAAACACGTGCACGAAAAAGAGCCATGAGCCGACTCCCAACGCCTGGGCTAGACTAGTTGGGCGAGTGCTTAAACAAAAAGAGTCAAACCACTTGATGAATTCAAAATCAATAAGGAAAAAGAGTAAAAACTCTAAAATTATATATACACCAATGACATCACATTCGAGTGAATTGTTTTTACATTGCCTAAGTTCGCATATACATGATTTCGTGGCTACTAAATTTGGATGCGATGTGTGCGAGCCAACGCTCAACGATTTACATCAACAACTTTGGCGATTTAATGAATTTAAAGGAGTGGCGTTGAATTTTGCCTCGAAAGGAAAAGTGTTTTGACCTCTACATATCGCTTGAGATACAAGATGTCCCAAGATGAGCCGACTACCGTAAGTCCAATAATGGGGCTAGGAACCACTCAAAAAGTTTAACGCGTGGAGCTCTATTGAGTCCTTCACAATCTCTTTGCCTACAACAGGCACTCTATCAGAAGGAAAACTAGTCGGAAGTCGATCAAGAACTGAAGCACTCGGCGTGAAGCATGACTCAGCTTGGGCTGCAACCAGAAGGAGGCAACTCGATCGCAAAGGACTCGGGGCTATCAGTGGAATATAAGAACCCGGTACCCTCATGACAAGCCCAAGAGGGAGGCCTGAAGATACTCCCGCGTCAGCCCCATTGCCGCGCAAGGGGACATATCCTAAAGGAAGTTGAACTTATATTTAGATATGATAGATACGGTTAGAATCCGAGTCGTTAATAGGGTAGATAAAGATGTAAACTCTATCCTATTAATCGACTAGAATCTTGTAACCGATCGAATCTCCAAATTGATCAGACTCAAGCCGCCCCACCCCGCTATATAAGGGAGAGGCGGACAACAACATAGGGATCCGATTATCTAAGCATAGAGCGATCAAGCCATAGAGCATAGCACACCTCATATCGCCTGAGCATATTATGCTTTGAGCAACCCCGATCCAAGAGATCCATATAATCCCAAAGACACAGACTAGGTATTATCTCCTCCGCGAGAGCCTGAACCTGTCTAAACCCCTTGTCTTGTGTGACCTTCGAGTTTGAGATCGAGCGCCTACCCCATAAATTCATTGCCGACTACAAAAGTCGACAGCTGTAATGCCGTCCACCGTCCTGCCGTGGGCACCGGCGATGCCAACGTTCATGTTGGAGACAGTGGTGCTCCAGTCCAAGGCAGGAGCCGGCCAAGAGGAACGCCGCTAGCATGCGGTCCTAGAACAAGAGCCATAGCCAACGGTTACCAACGAACAAATATATGTAATAATACCCTCTATTAATCCTGGAAGTTCTGGCCTCCTCCTTGCTTTGAGCCGGGAGCAAACCGGCTTGGCTCGAGCTTAAGCCGGGAGCAAGCCAGCTCGGCTTGCGGCTCGAGCCAAGCCGGCTGAAAAAAATTACAACTAGATCCTTTTTCCGAAAAAAGTTACGGTTAGGTCCTTTTCCCGATAAAAGAATATATATTACGTCTAGGTTCTTTATATGTTTTTAAGCATTGCGCTCGGGTCCTTTTACCAAAAAACGGAATTACGATTAGATCCTTTTCGGGAAAAAAAGTTCAAGTCCTTTTTTTGGGGAAAAAATATACATTGCATTTAGGTCCTTTTTGCGTTTTTCTAGCATTACGTTTAAGCCCTTTTGCGAAAAGACAACATTCTTTTAGGTCCTTTTCGCGTTTCTCGATTTACTCATGTGTGGAGCGTCAATCGCGCTTTTCTCGCTTGCTCGCGTGGAGAGCGACGCTCATGGCGGCACGCACGCGTATAAGTTTCTAGTTACGTTCTAGACTTCTACGCAAGGAGATATGGTAAATCATTCTACCATCCTTAAGCAGTTACAATGACTCTATAAGTTACCACCAAATTACTCTTAAACTTTAGAATTTTTTGGTACCTTCATCTTTACGAAGTCTAACTGTGCTTAGTGTACTGCGTGACGAAGCTAGGATGGAAATAGAGGGTGGGCTCAAAGCCTCAGAGGAATAAACTAAATTGAGGCAAGGATAGCAAATATAGTATTGTGTAATTAAAATTCATACATAAACAAAAGAAAAGCATAGAAAAAAAGCAAAAAAAAACAACAACAACGAAAGTGCCTCACTAATGGAAAGTCATCCCAAAAACACATGAATATGCGTCCGATTTGTATATCAAAATTTGCAAAATTAGTGATACAATAGTAACGTATAAATGATTATGAAAAATCAAAATGAAATAAACAGACCACTAAAGCGTTAGCTGAATCACGAGGCAAATACATTCTACAAGTTTTCATGTCTTGAAAGCGTTTTATGATTCTAGCATCATCAATATTTGTAAATATCTCTCTCGGTGTAGCATACCATCAAGTCGTTGAGTCAGTCATCCGCTACCTTGTTGCTCAATTTTTTTTGATAATCTTCATTGCCGAAAATATTCTCTCAATAGATGCCGTTGCAACCGAAAGGATCAATGCCAACTCAATAAGATGATATACCAATAGAAAAATTCTATCTTTTTTTTGTTTCAATCATCATTTGAGCTGCCAAAATAGCAAGCTGCCAAGCTCCTATTTACCCATTTACTCAATTAGTCATCTCCTTTTCTAATCCCTGTTACCCATTTACCTATCGGTCTGTCGTGCTGGTGGTTGAGGCAGTGCAGAGCGACTCCAGATCTAGCCTCCAGGCTCGGCCAGTTGTCCCTAGCGGCTAACGGCCACTCGCCCGACAGCCTCATCGCCCCGCATAGCCCGTAGCCCCCCTTGGATCCTCCTCTCCTAGTCCCCTCCCTCACAGCTGGCAGCTCCCTCGAGGCCCTATGGCTATCCAGATCCATCCCACGGGCCACGGAGGCCATAGCTTCGCTTCTCCGATAGGCGATGGCGGCCCGCCATAGCCAACCAACGAAAAGCCCCTCGGTTCCTCGCGGCGCCGGCTTCTCTTCTCAGCTACGACTCCGCCACGCCTTCTCTTCTTGGCCCCTTCGCCCGCACGCCTGCATGGCTGGTGCATGCTCTGCTTCGGGTCTCAACACGGCGCCCCCTCCCCAGCTTCTCTTCACACTGGGCTGATGTCGGCCGGCGGGTCCTCAGGTGCGATCTCTTGTTCTAATTGAATCGGGGATTATGGTTGGTACACTAACATGTGGAATTGAATTTGGGATTGAGGATAGCCAGTAGGGGTGGTGGGATGGATGCGAGTGAGGCTGCATGTAGGCCTTGCGGGCTTCGTCGAAGGCCCACGAACTAGTTTTCCAACCAACTATCCTTTTCTTTGGTTCTTCCTCCTTTTCCAGCAGCTCAGCCAACCTCGATGGAGGATTGCCACCTTGCAGGCAGCCGAAGACGGTGGGGCAAGGGGCTGTTACAGCGACGATGGAGGATAAGCTCGGACCTAATGGACAAGGTTTCAAATTTTATTTTCGGGTCGTATCTCGGAAGGGACTGAAATTTGAAATTTTGGAATTTCGGACGAAATTTAAAAAACAAAATTCAAACCTTGCTTCAAGCTCTGGGTGCATAATCTTCGGTGAAATCTCGGCTTCACAGACTGATTACCAAAAGACATTACAATTCTCCGCAAAAAAAATTGAAGCGAAATCCGATCATATTTGTGGCAATTTCGGTTCAAATACCCAAAATTTTGGGGAATGTCATGAAATTACTGTAGCAATTTGATTTTTTTTTTCTAAATTTTTTAATTCTTCTAAGATTTAGAATCTCGTGTTGTAAATCTAGGTATTATTTTTGTTTTAGATTTGAAAATTAAGCTAATTTCCAAAATGATTAAATACAACAGGCAAGATAAAAGACACCACATATTTCTGTAAAGTAGATCGATCCACAGAGGAAAAATAGGAGAATTCTTACAATGGGCTTGATGACGAAAAGGAAGCAGCGCAGTAGCGACCGGCCGTAGAGGAAGTAGTCGACGCCGTGGATTGCAAGATGAAGAGCTCGAGCGGTCGCGCAGTTGCGCTGCCCAGAAACTTTATTGCCGCCCGTGCAGGTTCTCTCAGCAAGAACGGTTCGGAGATCCCGCTCTCCTTGCCTCACGGTGCACGCCGAGAGGAAGGTCGGTGAAGAACGAGCACAGCACGAAAAGGCAACACAGATCACCGTGGATGAACACGAGTATCAGAGCCAAAAATCAAAAAGCTACCTTCTGTCTGGACGTCTCCAGATTTTATAGTCTCGCACCAGTAACGGTCACCATTAAATGCTAGTAACTGCAGGTCATTCAAACGACAGTTTCTATTAGAAACTGACGCCATTATCATGGCTGTTTCAATTCTAAGTAAATGACCCCATTAATTCACTAATAATAGAGAGAAACAGAAAATTAAAAAGAGTTTAAACGTACCAGGAATTTATTCCACGGCACGGCGACTCGCGACGTCACAAGTCACGCGAAAAAACACGCGAAAATACGCGGTAATTCGCGAAATATGCGCGCGCGTGTGACTTTAGCCAGCTCTTCACCCTCCATATGTCTCATTACAAGATATGGTGGAAGCTCTCCCTTTTAAATTGGTATTCTCCCCTCTCAACTAGCAATATGGTACTATTATATGTAGCTTTGGCATTAGAGATAAATGGGCCACTTGGGCCTCATTTCTAACAATCCCCCACCAATGCCGAAGTTGACAAAGACTCAAAAATTTGATCACTGTGCTGAATCTTCATTTAATATATCAGTGTTTCGGTGTAAGTCCCATACGGGTTGATCTTTCACCTTGAATAATGTGATCCATCCTCCCACAGCTAATGAATGGACTAAGCCTTGAATTCACAGCTTTGTGTGGTTTGATTTCACCCGAAATCTTAACTGATACTAGGCTGCCAAAGAACTTCACCTCAACGGATTGTTAAATGGTCATGCTCCCTAATCTTCTCAAGAGCTTTCTAGAGAATGCCCCTTTCTCGTGAACTGCGACATCACAGTTAAGCTCAAGTAGGTGTATTCATTTTAGGTATCCTGCAGGCCAATACCTTTTCCTTTGACACTAGAATACATTAAGGCTTTAAGCCAACCTTCCATACAGTCGAGAGTACTTTGTCTATTAGGACACAGGTACAAATTTAATAATATGTACTCTCTTGTTACAACATCAACTTGTTTTTCCCATTATCTAATCCACGGGATCTCCGATCAGGAAGATATGGGTTACCATTGTGGTGTAACTCAAGTGGGCCTCATACCCATGTCCATAGATGCAATGGAAATCGCCTTCCTTGTAAGTCCTTTTGTAAAAGGATCTGCCAGATTTTTCTCAGTACGAATATAATTCACAGCAATAACTCCGGAGTTTCTCAATTTTCTGACAGTTTTGAGCCTCGCTTCACATGTCTGGAGGACTTCATGTTATCCCTAGTACTCATAACCTTAGTCAACACTGTTTGGTTATCGCAGTACATTAGGATCGCCGGTATTGGTTTCTCAACCAATGGCAAGTCCAACAAGAGCTCTCTAAGCCATTCACCTCAATAAAGGTGGTGTGTCTAGTGCTACAAGTTCAGCTTCCATGGTTGACCTCGTTAATATGGTCTGTTTACAAGACCTCCATGAAACTGCAGCACCAGCTAAGGTAAAGACATAACCACTTGTAGCTTTGATCTCATCCGCATCCGAGATCTAATTGGAATCACTATATACTTCTAATACAGATGAATACCCAAAGATAGTGAATTCGTAAGATGTGTGCCTCTCAAATAGCGCAACACTCTTTCAAGTGCCTCCCAATGATCATCTCCAGGTTAGATGAAAACCGACTCAATTTGCTCACAAAGAAATGAAATATCGTGTCTTGTGGCACCAAATAGATACATAAGAGACCCAATAATTTGTGAATATCTCAATTGATCTTTTCCTAACCCTTGATTTTTCCAAGCTTAACACTTGGATCATAAGGTGTTGGGGAGGTTTTGCAATTCTCAAACCCGAATTGACTCAAAATTTTCTCAAAGATAATGGGATTGGTGCAAAATGATCCCATCCTCGTTCTTGATCAATTTAATATTCGAATAACATCTGCCTCTCCCAAGTCTTTCATATCAAAGCATCGAGATAAGAAAGTTTTGACCTCGTCAATTACAAGCAGTTGTTTGTTCCAAATATAAGTATGTCATCAACATACAAACACAAAATAACACATTGACCCCACCATAACGATAGTATACACACTTATATGCCTCATTAACAAAAAACCAGCAGATGTCAAAGTTTTATCAAACTTTTCGTGCCATTGCTTAGGTGCTCGCTTTAGGTCATACAAGGATTTTAATAATTTGCATACTTTATTTTCCGTCCAAGAATCACATAACCATCCGTCGCTCCATATAGATTTCTTCCTCCAACTCTCCATTAAGGAAAGCTGTCTTTACATGCATTTGACTGACGTAGACCATGGGAAGCAACTAAAGCTATGAGCACTCTAATGGTGGTTAATCCGCTCTGAGGAGAATAAGTATCAAAATAATCCTCTCCTTTTTCTCGGTATAACCCTTGGCGACAAGTCTTGTCTTGTACTTATCAACAGCACCATCGTGCCTTATTTTCTTTTTGAAGATCCACTTGCATTCAACAGTTTGCACCCACTAGGAAGATCGGTGATCTCCCAAGTCCCGTTAGCCATGATGGAATCCATCTCGCTACGGACCGCCTCTTTCCAATACTCAAGATCGTAGTGCATAAGCCTCAAAAAGATTTTGGCACATCATCCACGAGATAAACAATAAAGTTATCACCAAAGGTTTTCAACCCTTTGTCTCTTGCTCCTATGAGGAGCCTCAAGAACTAAATTGTTATCCTCCTCGTAAATATCTTCTACTGGTAGTGTATCACTTATTGGTTCGTAAACACCGTAGGTTCAAAGATTATAATTATTATTAGTTTGAGTATTCTCGCTCGTGAAGTACTACCCACGGTCTCATAGGATAAATATCCTCAAAAATGAAGCATCTCTCGACTCTATTATTGTGTTAACAATAATCTCGGAGTTTCGATTTTACTACTAAAATCTATAGGTCGTGCTATTATGTGCACATCCTAGAAAAATACAATCGATCGCTTTAGGTCCAAGCTTTCTCTTTTCTCGCAATGGTATATTGACTTTTGCCAAACACCCCAAGTTCGCAGAAAATTGACATTGGGTTTTCTCCTTCCATCCTCATACGGAGTAATCTCACACTTTTAGTGATTACTCTGCTTAGGACAAAATTTGTTTAATATAGCTTCCCCACCACATTTTAGGCATACCAAGACTCTTCAACATGGCATTCACCAAGTCTCGTTAGTGTTCGGTTTTTCCTCTCACTACCCCATTTGATTGGGGAGAATATGGTGGTGTAACTACATGGATTATACCATGCTCGTAATGTAATCGAGAATTCATGAGAGATATACTCTCCTCCACGATCGACTTTAGTCGCTTAATTTTCTTTTCTAGTTGGTTCTCAACCTCGACCTTATAAATTTTGAAGTAGTTTAAAGCTTCATCCTTTGTTTTCAAAGAAATACACATAACAATAACGTATTGCATCATCTATAAAAGTTAGAAAATATCTTTTGCCTCCTTTTGTCAACAATCCATTCATCTCACACAGTCGAATGGACAAGATCTAGTGGTGCCAAGTTCTTTTCTTCCTCTAATCCCTTAAAGGGTTTTCTAGGTTGCTTTGCTTGCACACAAGAATGTCACTTTGATCCTTTGACAATATCACATTTTGGAATTAATTGTAATCTGGACATTCGAGCAATGGTATCATAACCAATATGACATAAACGAGAATGCCAAACATTGATTCACAATTATTAACTTGAGTAGCAACATTTAAATTTAAACAAGACTCTAGTACACTTAAGCGGAACAGCCTCCGCTTTCATAACCTTTTCCAATAAAGTTTCCAAACTTGGACATTACAACTTTATTAGACTCAAATACTAGCTTATAGCCATCTCGACATAATAGGGAACCACGCATAAGGTTCTTATTTATTGTTGGCGCATGTCGCACGCTCTTTAAGTGGACAATCTTCCCAAGTAAGCCTCGATCCACCGTACAACACTAAGAACAAAAACATGCGACCGCTCCCCATTAGGATGGAGGAAGCCCCACGCTCGGTAAGAAGAAAATAGGATATGTCGAACATACGTGAACATTTGCACTGTATCAACCCACCAATCGGTGGATTGACATGTCAAAAAACAACAGAGAATTACCATACCCTCCTCAAGTAGTTCCTCACTTATGATCACGCTGGCGCTTTCTTGCCTCGCTCATTTGGCATGTTCTTGCGGAAACGACAGTCTTTAGCCATGTGACCATTTTTTCCGCACACATAACAGGTAATATTCTTCATATCTTTCTTCTCAAACTTCTTCTTCTTGAAGCTAGTATTTTTGTTTGGTTTCAAGCCTTTGTTGTTGTTACCACCCTTCTTCTCAATCACATTTGCGTTGTTTGGTTCCTGAGAAGAAGTTTTTGGCGCATCTTTGGCTCTGGCTTTTTCTTCCACGCCGAGGGCAAGAATGAGATCTTCAATAGAAATCTCTTCCTCTTGTGTTTTAGACCAGTGGCAAAATTCCTCCAAGATGGGGAAGTTTAGCCACAATGCCCGCGCCATAAATTTTGCGTAAAGCACATCCCAAATGTGCAATCTCGCCTACTAGTAGTCGAACTCATGTGCTTGAGCAACAATCGATTTAGACTCATCCATGGTAAAATCGAATAATTGCTCGCACGTATACAACCAAATGACCACCTCGACTTCTCGTGATATTTTTGTTCAAGAGCCAACCACAACTCGATGGCGTATGTGTAACTCATATACACATCATATAACCGATCTGTCAAGATGGTCGAATGCAGCCCAATGCGGTGTTATTCGTGATTCTCATATCGCGATTCTCCTCATCCGTAAGCGGGTATTGAGGAAAATCACCCACCACATACCCAGAGACATGAGCCAAAACTTGGCTCTAATCGCCACCTACTAAGTTCGACCATTGAACCTCTCGTTTTCATGGCATCACTTGCACCAACCATTCTTTGAATCACAATCACACAAATAATACCGATAAGGTTTCGGAATGTTGTAAATCTAGGTATTATTTTTGTTTTAGATTTGAAAATTAAGCTAATTTCCAAAATGATTAAATACAACAGGCAAGATAAAAGACACCACATATTTCTGTAAAGTAGATCGATCCACAGAGGAAAAATAGGAGAATTCTTACGATGGGCTTGATGACGAAAAGGAAGCAGCGCAGTAGCGACCGGCCGTAGAGGAAGTAGTCGACGCCGTGGATTGCAAGATGAAGAGCTCGAGCGGTCGCGCAGCCATTCGCCCGTAAACCTTATTGCCGCCTCGCAGGTGTTCTCTCAAGAAGAACGGTTCGGAGATCCCGCTCTCCTTGCCTCACGGTGCACGCCGAGAGGAAGGTCGGTGAAGAACGAGCACAGCACGAAAACGCAATACAGATCACTGTGGATGAACACGAGTATCATAGCTAAAAATCAAAAAGCTACCTTCATGCGACGCCCCTGCATTTTATAGTCTCGCACGAATGCGGTCACCATTAAATGCTAGTAACTGCAGGTCATTCAAACGATAATTTCTATTAGAAACTGACGCCATTATCATGGCCGTTTCAATTCTCAGTAAATGACCCCATTAATTCACTAATAATAGAGAGAAACCGAAAATTAAAAAGGGTTTAAACGTATCAGGAATTTAATCCACGACGACTCGCGACGTCACAAGTCACGCAGTAATTCGCAAAATATGCGCGCGCGCGTGTGACTTTAGCCAGCTCCTCACCCTCCATATGTCTCATTAAAAGATATAGTAGAAACTCTCCCTTTTAAATTGGTATTTTTCCCTCTCAACTAGCAATATAGTACTATTATTTATAGCTTTGGCATTAAAGATAAATGGACCACTTAAACCTTATTTCTAACATCTTGTCCCTAACTGAAATTAAAAATCTCGTCTGAAATTTGGTCGGGAGCCCTTCCTCGGATTCGCCCTTAGTGTGCTGCAGAAAGGACAGAATCGTGGTTACTCACTTACTCCTCGCACGAAGCTCCAGGCTGCAGAAACGAGTTCGCTTGGCACTGCCACGTATATCCGCACGAATCTCCAGGACGACGTCAAGGGTTAAATGCCGGGGTAGAAGGGTTCGTTCGGCTTCCTATCCTTTTTTTGCGGCGCCTGGAACCCATCCGCCGCCGTCGCCAGCCATGGCCAAGTTCAACGTGGTGCAGAAGAACAGGCGCGAGTGGAACCAGGACCGCAAGCGCCGCACCCATGGGGACCCCAACACCAGTAAGCTTAAGCAGTATACCGCGCCCGTCTCCGTCTCTGGGAAGCGCAAGCGCAAGCTCCTGCGCCGCCTCAACCGGGTAAATTGGATTTCCCCTACTGGTGTCTTTCTTTCTTGGGACATAGTGGTGCCGTGGTCCCGGCTGTTCTGATGCTTGTCTGACGAGGCATGGCTCTGGCGGTGCAGGAGCAGAAGGAAGCTGTGATGATCAAGGCGCTGGAGAACAACATGGACGTCGAGATGGCATCTGCCGAAAGTACGGTTCTTGGTTTGCTTGATTGTTGGGGGGGATTAGACTTTTTTTGGCTTTAGTTACCTTAGTTACCTGGTTTGTGGGTGAATTTGGTGCTAGTGATTCGTTAGGACTGCCCTAGACTTGGGGACATTGCAATAGTGATTGACTGGATTTCGTCTGTTTGTAGAATAGTTGGTGGCGCAAATGTAATGGTTAACAGATCGTGGTTGTTTCTTTCCTTTTGCTAGTTTGTTTGTGGGAGAATCGAGTGCGATAGATCTTTAGTTCTACACTTACACTGCATCATGTTTGCCTCTGAGTTTGCAGATTTGAGAGTGTATTTAGTAGGCAAAGACCCCTGTGTGTTAATTTGTAAGTGAGTTGTGAGCTAGTGCACTTTCTGTTAGGTTCAGTTGGAATGCTTGTGTTACAATTGGTCATTAGCTCAGTTGTTCTGCAAATATTTAACATGCTTTTGTAGCATAATATTGGTTATTTGCTGATGCTTGCTGTGATATCTTGTTATCATGTTCATTTGGATAGTTTAAGCTCTGATTGGACTGATACAATGATGGTCAGTGTAGGACTTGGTAGTTGAACCTGATTGTAATGTGGCACCATTTGTAGTCATAGTTTTTTCCCCTCCTTTTGATGGAGGCTAGATAGCTACTGGAGGGTCAAACTTTGTTCTTGTGGTAGCTATAGAGGTTTGAGCAGATATGAAGAAGTTAAGGAAACTTACAGTGCCACATTTGGAGTGATTTAGGATTATTTCCAGGTTTTCTGATGGTGAATGACTGTTTTTTTTTTGTTGATTACTTTGGTGTATCGAGCAACACATTCTGTTCCATTGTGATGAAATATGTTTCCAACTAATTCCTTTTGATTCATAGCCAGCTTCCTGGAGCTGTGAGTGTACATAGACAGGCGAATCAAATAGAAAAAAGCTATCTAAAGATTCTACAAAGACAAAAGAATTGAATTTTGAAAAAAAAAGAACTTGATGCTCTAGGTCCTAAATATTTTGGATTGCTAAAGTATAGTGAGATAATGTGCCAGTCTATGCCAGTTGGTGTATATTTAAACAAAGTTATTTATCTGTTAAATACCAATTATTATTTGGTTTAATTCTATTGCTAAAAGATTGGTGCTCTGCATCATCACACCTCACATGGTTACACTAGTGATGAAATGATCAGACGTTTTTTTTTCATAAATTGCTTCTTGATTTCATGAATTATGCTCGATAGTTATGTATGTCTTTTGATTCGTGAGCTATAAGCAAAAAACAAGGGTTCTTTAATAATATGAAGATGGCTGGATTAGTGATAGAAACTCATTTGCTTCTTCTTTTTTTCTTTGGTAGCTTTATTTGCTTCCTTTTTTTTGGTAGCTTCATTGGCCTCTGTCATGAACTTGAGTTCATAGGTTCCTTTTTCTCGGGTGAAGATTGTACTGTTGATTTATGAAGAAAGACAGGCATGTTGCTCTTGATAGATTTTTTTTTATGGTAGGACTACATAAGCTTGTCGCATAAGCTCTGACTACTTAGTCTGGCTTGCTATGTGTGCTACATTTTTATATATAAGATCAAGATGTAAAATTATTTCCTTTTTTTTATAAAGTAATGATGCAGTTGTTTCATACTAGGACACATTTGTGACCTAGCATGAGTTGAGATAGTCCTAAACCAACCTGCTTATCAAGGGGATTCTGTTGCCGTCCTTCTCACACTGTCTCAATGTGTTGTTTGATCTCATTTCCACATATATCTGCTTTGTCACCTTATTCCTCCTTGCACTGCCATTGTTCACTTCTATAAATATATCTGGCGATCACTGCAAGTCTGCAATGCTATTGCTTAATTTTCTACTTTTATGTACAGAGTCTTCAGAAGCTGCAAAGGACAAGCCTCAGATGAAGTTTAATGTGAAGAACTCAAGGATACAGATCAAAAGATTAAAAGGCAAAGGTAAGCTATTCTGTTGTTCAAGTGACAACACATCAAAACATCAGTGTGTTGCCCCTATTTTCTTCGTTGGAATTGATTGAGCGGTATACTTCTATTCTGAATTCATCCTGCTGGAAGATTCACTCAAGCTTTGCTGATCCACTCTGCAGGTAGAAAGAAAGCCAAGAATGCGAAGCCGCCAACGAAGGAGAAAGTTGATGCCATGTTAGAATGACTGGCAAGAGTGAAATAGTACTGTAATATGAGCCTTTGTACGTTTGTTGAGGGCACCAGCAAGGATTGTAATGCTGATGACCTGGGCAATTCTGGAGCGTGGAATACCTTGCTGCACTGCCTTCCGTAGAGACTAGTTACTAGCTTTGGAGTGAATGTATCGAATTCAGACGTGTCAAACTTTTTTAGTAGTTGAATGCATTCCTTTATGTTTCTGGGATCATTTTATCAAAAAGCTCTTGGCTTCGTGGTGATTGGTCAGAGATTTGGTTGTGAATTTGGCTGTGTCGTTGTGTCTGTGACAGTATCTGAGTCTGTAAGAGTTGCGTTGCCTTCTTGGTACCATCCATCGAATCAAACTTGTTGAGTCATATATCGGAAATAGTTGGCTGCAAAGCAACAACAATCTTTGCCTTCACACCAGGCTGGCTGCCGCCATGTTAATCTTCTCCTCGCCGCCGCCATGGTAATCTTCTTTCAAGAAGAGCCTGAGCTGATGCACCGAGCTGCCACGACCAAGGCCAAGTCGAAGCTTGCCGTCCGTGGAACGCACCAGGCTCGTCTCGTCGTTGGAGCTCACATGTACTCCACCACGGGCCAACGGCGATCCCGAGCAACACCATGTCCCTGGGGTGTATGCCGTCGCTCGGCATCGCCGTCCTTTCCATCTCCAGCAGCTGTATAGTTCGTCATACAAAAAGATATTATTTCCCCCTGTTTTTGGTGTTGCGCAGTTTGTATCTTTGTGTCCCAAGATTCTGCATCCTGAAAGCTACGGTTTAATATGCATAATTTTTTTTCAGATATTTCTGTGTTTTGGACTTTGCAAGTTCAGTTTTGGCTACGAGAAACATAGGCCGGGTGCCTGAAACAACCCAAAGTTTTAAACCAGTAAATGAGATCATCAATCAATTAATGAACAAAGTAATCATCAACTTTACTTATTAACAAAGTGTCATACATTTACATAATTACAAGGTACATGAATAATAAAAGTACATCAAAAAGAAATATTACAACGATATTTCGAAATCCCTAAAAAATCTAAAGCTTTGATCCCTGTCTTGAATCCCTGCAACTGTTAATCATCCACACAAACATGTAATCATAAGATAGGAAATGCGGAAATTAAGAATTTAGTTGTGCTGCCAGACCCGTATGCGAGTAGGTATTGCTCACTGAGATATCTGATCCGTCCGAGGCTAGATCGGCACCTCTCGCTAAATTAAGGTATCATCATCCGGTGAGCACAACTTACTGTTGTTGGGTAACCATAGCCAAACACGAAAAGTAACCAAATATCTCATGGTAGAAAAGTAAAAACCACAAGTACAAAGAAAATTCACCAAAGATAAAAGAAATGTTCTATCCAGAACCATCTCACACACCTGGCTCATTTCCAACCAAGCCACCAAAGCCAAGCACTAGAGCATTTCATCCCCATCTATTCCCTCAACACCAAAGCCATTTCCACAACCAGGAGACCAGAAAGCCGAAGCCAACCCAAGGCCAAGCAAGCAACTCTAGAGAGCAAGAAGGCCAAAAAGACCAAGAGCAAGGAGAAGGCCAAGAGCAAGAGGGCCAGGAGTAGAGGGTCGGCCACCATCCATTCCCAACCAACCAAGCCAAGAAGCCCGGCATCTCGGCAACGGGCGTATCAAGGGGCACCAACAAGCATCATCATCCACCCATCTCAGCACAACCCCAACCCCTTAGACCAACATCATCAGGTGCATTCAATCAATATTTTTGCTAACTTTAAAAACCAAGCATACTCAAGGTAATAGAGAAAAAGTAAACAGTAGATGGATAGTGCTAGGCATGAACAAGTAGCCATGAGTTGAACTAGAGAGTACCGTGGTTTCAGTAGGCGATCGCAATAGAGGGCGGCGCCGTGCGTGTCCAACAAACCCCCTCATACTCCCAGCGTATGGGAGGTCGTGGGTGTCGACGCGACACCGCCAAACCCCAAGAAACCAGACCACAATCATCATCAACCCAAATCGAAAATATATGTACATCACGTATCATCACAAAACACAATAATTCAGACATCACCAGTAAAGCATAAGGGGGTAGAAGCTGGGGGTTCACCCAAACCCTATTTGAATCGAGGGTAGGCCAGGAGCTTAGGGGCTGGGCTTCGGCCAAATGGGAGGAACTCGGGAAAAGAGGCCGGGCCGGAGGCGCGACCCATGGAGGCAGGGGTGGCGTTGGGGCGTGGCCCAACGGGAAGAAGCGGAGGCCGAGAGCAGCCGCCAGCAGGCCGAGTCAAGGGTGGCGGAACAGGTCGAGCTGGGAACCCGATCTTTGGCGCCACACTTGTGAGGGGGCCCGAGGTCGAGGGGAGTAGGCGGTGGCTGGGCCGGAGGCTAGCGACACAAAGAGAAGAGGGAGAGGGAGTAGATCAGGAGTAGAGAGAGAGGGGGAGAGAGAGCACCATGGGAGGAGCAAGGGAGAGGAAAGAAAAGGATTTGGGGAAATGTTTGAGTTCGGCTAGGGGCGTGGGAAAGAGGAAAAAGAGAGGAAAAGAAAAATAAGGAGGAAGGAGAAAAGAGAAGAAGGGAAAGAAAGAGGAGGAGAAAAGAGGGGAAATAAAGATATTTATATAAATATATTTATTAACATCATGAACTGCAACCAACCAAATAAGAATTCACCGTTATGTTAGAGTAGTTAAAAAGAAAATCAGTAGCAGTGAATAACTAAATAAGGAATATTATAAAACTAGCAACCATCATAATAATTAAAACTCTAAAATAATGCCCTACTAAGACGGAATTACCAACCAAATCTTAATAATAAACGTAGACTAAAATATGCCGATTAAATATGACAAGCTAAACTACCTCAATTTTAAAAATGTGCGATTAAAATGCGATCGACTAATAAGTTCTAAATTAAAATAACCAACCTGTCTATGCCAATTTGCACCAAGCCTTAAAAAGGTTGGATGCCATAAAACCACTATAATTAATTTTTATATGAAGTTAATATTCCATGATTTTAGGAACCGAACTTAACCTAGCAGACGCCACTTTCAGGATTCGAGTGAGGCCGAGTATTACAACTATATCGCAAGTTTCTTTTGATCATATTTATAAAGATTTCAATTGATTTCAGTTACATACTCTATCACCATTGCATGGAAAAATTATATTGCAAATGAAAATCTTAAATCAGACATAGTTGGAAATGTGATTTGGGAATGTATTATTGAGGTGATAAGTGAATATTGGTATGTTGAATTGGCTCATCCAATGAAAGGAGCCGGTTGCGTATTTGTATACATGGTGGGTAGAGGGCGTCGATAAGAAGTATTTTCATGCTGGTGGGGCCCTCTATATAGGCTATAATATAAGGATGAATAGTTACACTCGAAGAATAAGCCGTATTTACAGTATCAACCATAGTGTGTGAAATTGGCGAGAAAAGGTTGTCCTAGGAAGGTATTATAATCTTCACATTGGGTAAGAGTATATAACTAAGAGTATGAAGCTGGGTACGCCAAAAGGCCCAGTGAGGTGACACCGAAAATCAGCTTCGGTTGTTTCTTTTAGGCTATATATGTATAAAGCCTTGGGTTGAGTATCAGTGCTGCTGCATTAGTATGGTACAACTGTTAGCTGCGAGTCAGGTGGGACGGCCTAGGATAGGTGTCTCCGGCTCGAGTTAGCAGGGTTGGAGATCTAATACTGGACTAGTGATAAACATTCTCAGGCCTCACGGGATGGGATCACTATGGGTAAAGTGGTACAAATATGCATAGGGTCAAATCATGAATTCATGCCTGTCTCTTAGATCTGAGGCTACTGCTAAGTCTGTCTCAGATATGAGTGCTAGTAGCTACTTTCATAACTAAAATATACAACCCTTAAAGAAAATCCAAAAACCTAATTTCTATAAAAATGGATTTTGAGGGAAGGTGAACATTAAATGGATATGAGAGGAAATTCATTTGCTGCATTTGCTATTAATGCTTGCTGAGTATTCTATACTCACTCTTGCTAAATCCTCCATTACTAGAGAATTGTTCTGGTGGTCAAGCGTCTGGTTGGGACATGGATCCCAATGGGCTCGCCTACGAGGCAGAGGGTGAGGGTTACCCGCAGAATTAGATCTACAAAGAGGTAGTCTACCAGGAGGATTAGATTGTTGGATAGACTATGCACTAGCTTTTGTCGGTATTTGGGAAATTAGTAGTTATGTACTATATATTTTTGTTGTACTTGGATCTTAATGTATGATAAATGTACTGAACTGCTAGCCCTGCGTGGCAATAGACTGTAATAAGTTTCCATTTCAGTTTCTAATTATTTTTCTATTGCAAGACTCTGAACGCGGTGTATTAACTGATAAAACATCGAGCGTGCTCGATGTTTGGATTAGTTAGTATACCGAGATCAGTATAATTATCTCAGAGCAATGGCGGTGTTACTGTCATTACCCTGGGCTAATTATGCTGGTCGCCTCAGTGTCTCCATCGGAAGATGTTGTGATTTATTCTAAGGGATGTGCTACATATGACCTTCCTCAAAAAATAGTGGTGAAACTAGAAAACTTTCGATCGGGGTGCGCACTACACACGTACAACTCTATAGTCCTATACAATGATGTCGTAATATCATAAATTCAACACATATATTTGAAATTTGCTAAAAATTCAATATAAAAAGTTATATGGTCTTAAAAATCCCAAACCACCAAAATCCGAACCAATTCAATCAACAAATTTGCCTTATTGAAGAGGTGATCTTGTAGTGTCTTTCAAATTTTTAGAGATGCCCCTGGATCAACCCGTGCTCTTGAAGTAGCTGAGAGCCTGAGAGTACCAAAGGATCTTTGGCCCATCCCCAGGTATTCAACCACTAAAATCTACTATACGTGGTCAATGAGGTCAGAGACTTTATGCAAAGAATGGAAAACTTGCTCCTACATTTTGGAGCATGTCATGTCATCCACTGCTTTATTCGCAACAAAATAGGTATTAGCTTTTGTAATTTTCAAACCATATTTAGAGCATTGAGCATAAGACATCTTACACATCCGTACCAGGTTGAATTTCTACCTTTGGAACAAAGAGGAAAAACTATGTTCTACCAATGAGAGGCGAACTAGCTGGCAAGACCTTTCAATACTTTGGATGTAATAATTCGATATTTAACACGGTAAAGGTATTGTCTTGTTTGCAAGCTTATCAGGAGTTCATAAACCGCAAATGCACAAAACATAATGCATGGTATACTATGTGAAGTATATCGAGCTAGTGCTCAGTTGTTTTCCTTTTTATCTGATATTTACATCATGGACACAATGGTAGCAAATTTTCCTAATATCTTTTTCTTTTCTTCGCTTGTTTAAAGCAAGTAAATATCAATTGATAGTCCATACCTTAGGATCAGACTACTTAACCTTCTAATGCTGCAGGATCTTATGCACCACATAGGACTTTACATGGCCAAAGGAAGGGGTGCTTGAAGAATTATTCTTGAAGAGTGTTTACTTAAGATCATTCATCTAGTTTGACTTGCTTGTTGGAACGATGCTGCTAGTGTTTTCTTCTAATGTGTACATCTTCCGGCCGTGGTGTAATCGACAGCTTGCTCAAGGTCGCGCATGGTTATGTGTAATTATTTAAGGACTAAGGATAATCAATATTTATTGCCTTGTATTTTCCCTATTTTCGGTGTTATGCAGCTTTGTATCTTTGTGTCCCAACAGGCGAGCTAGCCTAGGCCTAAGTCTCGTGCTAGGTCACACGCTCATGGGTCAATTTGTGATTTTACCGATTTTTCAACATAATTTACATGGCTTTTCTTCCGTGTCTTGGGCCACGGCTCGTGGTTTGAGGCTCGGCTTCGCCGCCTATAGTAAAACCATTATATAATCAACCTGCTTGATGAACCGCCATATGAGCATACATTCTAAGTTTTTAGATTTTAGGTTTCACTTATCCAATTGGTTCATATTTTGTTCATGTCGTCGAATGTCAGATGAATTTTAGAGTGCATCATCCCTAGAGGGATGAGGAAGACGGCCGCCATGATTCAATTCCTCCACATAGTTTTTATTTACAATTTCATGTTCAAAGAAATTTCATGATGTTACATTAGATGGTTGTCCTGTCTGCACAAAAAAAACAAAAAAGTTGCAGATAATACTTCTAGCAGAGAAAGATGTGCAAATGGCACTACCACCTTATTGTACCTTATTGTAGTTAAGTCGGTCTTAAGATTGTTAATTCCTTGTCATTATATGGTACAATTTGGTATATGCTACAATCATGTAAATATTTTTCTGTTTATTGAGAGGTTCACACAGGATCAAATATAAGGGAGAACTTTTGGTGACTTCCCTACTTTCTCGGTCTTCCCAAGCTTTGTAGCTACTTGAGGTCAACCATTGGTAATTTACATCATCTTCTTGTTGTCTAGGATTATTGCTCTATGCTTTATGCTTAGTTCAAATTAGGTATTAAGATTTCACCATTAGGTTTGTAAATTTTATTGCCCTTGTAGCTTTTATAATTTACATATATTAGACTAACAGCCTTTAATTCATAATTTGAATCAGTGTGCTCAATTCCTAAGTAAATTTGCTTACTAAGGTTTTCAATGCTAGCAGATTTTTTATGGGTTGATAACAACAATGCGAGAGGTCCTAGGATCAATGCTTCTGTTTCATGGTGATTGACATTGCTGGTTTGTACAATTTTGTATGTGCATGAAAAAAATTGTGCAGGGTTCAACAAACCAGGCTTAATTTAATTCGGGTTGATATATATGAGTGTATCAACAATATGGTAGACGACATGACCCTCGACTTGTGAACCTTCGGTAACCATTGTAGCACAAAGACCACATCTTGCATCTTCAATGTATTGTGCAATTCTAGCTTAATTTTGATAGCTAAACTCAGAAAAAGAAATCATGCCTGAAATGCAAAAAAGCTAAACTCCCAACTTTTTGTCTTTCTATTTATGCATTTATGTAAAGCTAAACTCCCAACTTATTGTCTACAACCAAAAATATAAAGCAAAGGATATAGCAAGCAACTAACTCTAATTAGAAATAATCTAACCTGAATAATAAATAATAACCAACTCTACCTTTTTGTATTTATTAGCAATAGAAACTTTAAAATAAAAAATCAATTTAGTTGAATACTTCAGCAAGATAGACAACCATACACGGTTTGTCAATACATAGCAAAAAGTCTACTTCACATATTCAAAAGGAACATGCATAAAGAACAATCAGGGCATAAAATAAGACCAATTTTATCATTTTTAATGCAACGTATCACAATTCACAATCTTACACAAGATATCTTCTCTTTTCAATTTGGAAGTCATTTAAGATACAAGAGGGCACTAGACTCAAGTGAAACCATACATTTTCTCGCATTATTAATCACAGTTCTTCGAGCTAAACTCATCTATATCACACATATCATTAACATTACCATTGAATGTGGGTGGCTAATAAGATTGCACAACTGATATTGAACAGAAGTTATGATGGCAAACTATGGGAAAACATGGATCTACACAACCATTATCCGTAGACAAAATAGGACTAACCTTTTCACTAAGAACCTCTTCTATGCAATCAAAACCAACTTATATTGATCCACCAAAATCTTATAGATGCAGAAAGAAGGAAGAAGATGAATGCATGAGCAAGAAATCAGAGGTAAAGAGATAGGAGGCTGAACTATTTACCTCGTTCCAATTTTTGGAGGAGCGGGAGAAGTGGAACATGAAGAAGTGGAAGAAGAGTTGCTCCTTATGTAGTGTGGAAGGTGGAAACCGCTGAGCATGACTGGAATGGTTGAAGAGGAACATGACGTGAATTCGATCCTCATGGTTGTCGAAGTAGCCGACGACAATTGGTACTTTCCTAGCATCATGGAAGTGGATGACGGGACTCCTTCGACATAAGGCGATGACGAGGTCATGGTCGGTGGTGATCGCGGCTTGGAGAACAGAACGACGACACTTTGGCTTAGGGAATGTGGTGACAGCCGAGGTAAGGCAAGGAGCCTCGTGGATAGGTGGAGGAGGGGGAGCATGCAAGGGAGGATGAGGAGAGGGGGGCTCGGGCAGCCGTAGGCGAGGCAGCACAACGCTATGAGGCAAGTACACTTGCTGCGGGTAGGGGCCGCAGCCGTATGGCAAGAGAGGCGACGACAAGCACTCCTGCTGTGGGTACGGTGGCACCAGTTAGGGCTAGAGTGGTGCACAAATTGGAGCGATGGAGGTGATGCAGGGAAAGAGGGTGATAACACAAGGTAGTTGGAGGCTGGCGTGCAGATGCAAGGAGTAAAGGTGCGTGAGGCCACGACAGCGAGTGGAGAGTAGGGGAGGCGGGGTGGCACAAGGGAGTACCTGGGAAGGAGGGCGACGACACGAGGTAGGGGGATGATGGATCACGGATGCGAGGTGTAGAGGTGAACGAGGCAATGACGGTGGGTGGAGAGAACGGGAGGAGGTAGAAAATCTGGGCGTCAGTGCGGTTCGAGCAGCTTAGGAGAAGGTGGGTCCAGGTGTGGGAGGACTTGTGGAGTGAAGGGGCGACGGCGGCGCACGGAGGGGAGGTGGCAGAGGATGGGTTCGGGTTAGTGATGGCCAGATGGGCCATGTCAAATAGGCTAGCCCGAGGCTCGGCCCAGGCACAGCTCGACACGGCATGGCACGGCCCGGTACGACACAACCCGTTTAGCCCGTTTATTCAAAATATAGCCGTTTTTAGCCATTGGAGGCTTAAAAAAAATCAATTTTTTTTGAAAAAATACCAAAAACTCCCAATTTGTTTCCTATAAATAGGGTATCACCCCTCATTTCCCCACCAGCAAACTTGCAATCTCTTCCTTGCATTCTCTTGTAAAAATTTTCTTGCTCTTGGTGATAATTTGGCAAAATTCAAATAGTTTTGTCAAAAATCCAAAAATCTAAAAGCCGGCTTCTATCAAGAAATCAAGGTAAGAATAGTGATTTAATTTTTCATTGTCCTTATTATTTTCAATGAGATTAAATTAATAATAGCGTAATTATTTCTTGTAGTTTCCTTCATGGAGCACTACGATTTTACGTCCTTCCCAACCTCTGATTTTGGGATTTCACCCGAGGAGCTGAAGAAGCTGCAGTACCTATACCATTCTCAGGCTTTACAAGTGCTACTGTGTCGGCAAGCACCGAGGAAAAAAGATCAAGACGCAGTATATTGGAGTCTAGGAAGATTTTGAGCAGATTTACGAGACATCAAACGGTGTTCAAAGCAGGTATACTATTTATAAATATTGTAAGCACAAATTAACTGTGAAATCTTCATGTCAAACGGGGTACTTAAAGAGACATGCTGAGAGCTGTAGAAAAAAAGCAGGAGTGGCTATGAGACAGATGCAGCTGCAATACAACCCCGACGGTACGGTACGTCACTGGGACTACAATCCTGAGGTAGCTCATGAATCTCTTTGTCGCTTAATCGCTTCTCAAGATCTACCTTTAAACTTTGGTGAGTCACCAGTATTTGAAAACTATATTAGGACCGCTCATAATCCTAGGTTTTATGCTGTTTCTAGATAGACAACAACTAGAGATATGATTAAATACTATAATAATTATCGTAGTAAGCTAAAAGAGCTCTTTAATACCTGTACTTTTTTTATGTCTTTGACATCAGACATATGGAGTGATAGGGCTAAAGGGGATTAGCTTAGTGTATGAAAGACCATGTGGAGGTCTATCCCTGATGGTGATGAGTAATTGACTGTGGTTTAGCCTGTTGTGCTTGAATTTGAGTTTGATCCGAGTGGTCGTCTTTGGTTGGTCGGAGATCGGTTGTCCGACCCGCAGTGGTCGTCTTTGGTTGGTCGGAGACCGCTTGTCCGACTCGAGTGGTCCGAGTTTTGGCCGTTGGAGACTAGCCATCCGACCAGAGTGGTTCGAGCCGTGGCTGGTTGAAAACCGGCCGTCCGACCCCGAGTGGTCGGGACGGAGACCGCGGTCGACCCGAGTGGTCGGGACGAAGACCGCGGTCGACTCGAGTGGTCGGGGCGAAGACCGGTGGTCGGACCCGAGTGGTCGGGAAGAAGACCGCTGGTCCGACCCGAGTGGTCGTCTTTGGTTGGTCGGAGACCGCTTGTCCGACCCGAGTGGTCCGAGCTTTGGGGTTGGAGACCAGTCATCCGACCCCGAGTGGTTCGAGCCGTGGTTGGTTGGAAACGGCCGTCCGACCCGAGTGGTCGGGACGGAGACCGCTGGTCGACTCGAGTGGTCGGGACGAAGACCGATGGTCGACCCGAGTGGTCGGGACGAAGACCGGTGGTCGACCTCGAGTGGTCGGAAGAAGACCAGCGGTCGACCCGAGTGGTCGTGACGAAGACCGATGGTTAGACCTCGAGTGGTCGGGATGGAGACCGGTGGTCGT
The DNA here is from genome assembly GCA_036346275.1 of Otatea glauca. NCBI lineage: Eukaryota > Viridiplantae > Streptophyta > Magnoliopsida > Poales > Poaceae > Otatea > Otatea glauca. The sequence continues at coordinate 57,433,980 of CM070713.1, forward strand.
CCGTGGTCCGGATGGAGACCGCTGGTCGGACCATGTGTGGTCGTGGTTTTGGCCGCCGATGAAGTGTATATCTTTCGCTGAGATGGATATGTGTTGTTGGACATTGCTATGTGATGTGGTTTCCTTGTCTATGATGGTTGCGTGACTTTGGAGCTAGGTCATGGTGAGGCGAAGGGGATCGTGGACTAGGCCGGGAGAGCCGAGGTCCGGATGATCGTGTGTCGCCAAAGATGACCGAGGCCGTGGAGTAGCCGCAAGCCAAGAAGACAAAGGAATGGATGAGATGCTAACTTGGAGCCGCTCGACGAGGAGGACCGTTGGATCGCGATCGGAAGAGAGAGTAGGGTCAAGTTGGTATGCTTTGAACAGCGGCAAAACCCGCTGTGTTGTTGGGTTTCGGTCACCCCATGCATAGCTGTGTGAGTGGGTAAAATCTCACTTTGATGGAGTGCTCTAGGGTTTAGAGGCTCATCCAAGGGTGGTAGGTGTTCCTAGCTCGCTACTAGACAGGAGAGGGGTGTCTCCACGGGACGTGGTGAGCAGTGAGGAAAGTCTACGTGAGTAGTTGAGAGTTGTTGAGAGGATGTGTAAGGATCAAATCTCGCTCTTGGATGTTGTCTTAGGATTGAAGCAAGATATCCAAGGGTGGGAATTGATCCTGTGTCACTATAAATAGAGGGTAGGGGCAGCCTTCCCTCTCTGAAGGTTCCGAGGTTTTTTTGCTCATTTGAGTTTTGCCCACTTTGTTGTGAGGCTTTGTAAACCTCCCTTCCGTAAATGAAATGTTCTTCATCTATGTTCTTGTTTCATTTCCTTACGATTTACATTACGCACTTAAATTCATTATCTAATTCGCATTTACTTACTTGCAATTTTCTTTACGTAATTTGGATTTGCCTCATCTCCTTCTACATGCTTCGAGTCTTTGTTGAAATTCATGATTGATGAACTCTTCTCTAGATTCTGCTTTCAATCATCTAGGCAATCATTGCGTTCTTGTTGCAAGTTTGTAAATCTGTGTTCTTGAAGTGCGTAACGTGTGACTTGCGCTTCTTTAGTCCCGATTGGCTTACGTTCTTGTTGCCAAGGATGAAAGATTGCGGATGAATCTTCTATAGATCATATCCCAATTATCTAGGCAATCTACAACCTCTTCTATTCGGCTTTGCAAGAAACCAATTTACGTGACTAGTTTTCGATAGTGTTTCTATTTGTTTGAAGGGTTGTTTCTTCGTGTACTTACTTGCTATGATTTGTGTAGAGTCATCCAAGGATATTCGATCATCAACTCTCACCACAAGTTAGGGAAGTCGTGTTCGTGACTCTGCTTTTGGTGTTGCATTTGTTTAATCGAAAAGGACGGAACCTTGGTATCAATTCCTTCGATTGATGATTGAAATAGGTTCTGACATCCTTAGGGAGGTGCACACCAATTTTCCTCGCTTTTGGATCACCGATCAAAAGTTACATCGATTTCGCTTTTAAGATCGTGCTGATTTTATCGCTCATCCGACCCCGGTATTGTTCATCCGACCTCGTGTAGGTCGGGCGCATCGCTCATTGGTCGGGGCACTATCCATCCAACACCGCTCACCCGAGTATCGCTCATCCGACCTCTCAGCCAGGTCGGGCGTCTCGCTCATCGGTCGGGAACACTATTCACCCGAACATCGCTCATCCGACCACTTCCGGCCGGGAGTTCATTCACCCGACCACTTCCGGCCGGGAGTATCGCTTCATCCGACCACTTCAGTCGGGAGTATCGCTCATCCGACCAAGACTAACGACCGGGCCATAAAGATCGTTCATCCGACCAGAGCTACTCGACCGGTCGCTTTTTATCGCTCACCCTATCTTAACCGGTCTGAGCCTCTGCTTTGAAATTGCCCGATCGATGGTTCAGCTTCTTTCTTTACGGTCTTTTGGTGGATTGAATTCTAGGGGAGAATTTATTCGAAATTTTATTTGGCTCCTATTCACCCCCTCTAGTCGCCTTTTCGATCTTTCAATTGGTATCGAGCCTGTTCGCTCTTTCTAGATCTTGACCGGTCTCAAGAGCCATGGCGATGGACAAGTATTCCACCAAGCCTCCTATTTTCTCCGGAGTTGATTTTCCTTTTGGAAATCTCGGATGGAGTCGTACATCACCGCCGTGGCTTCTCGATATGGCGTAAGGTGAAGCTCCGATGAGGTTCTCGCCGATGAGAACGCCACTACCGGGCAATATGGTCGACGTTGAGGCAAATGCTAAGGCAAGGAACATCCTCATACAGGGCCTTAGTCGCAGTGAGTACGATAGATTTCTCACCTTCGTTTCGCTCATGAGATTTGGGTGACCCTTGATGCTTACCATGAGGCACTACCCAAATCAAGACGGTTCGACAGATTAATTCAAGCGTGAGTTCAACAAGTTTGAACAACACGCTGGTGAAAGTCTTGACGAGTGCTTTGGTCGGTTTACAAAGATTACGAGCGACCTCGGCGATCGGTTGCATATACCCCGACTCGGACAATGCTCGGCATTTCTTGACCGCACTCGACCTTCGGTCCAGGAGATGAAGGTGACCACCATCAAGGACACCACCGACTTATCGACTTTGACTCTTGACGGGCTTTATTCCGCCTCAAGACTCATGAGATCGACGTCGTCTCGCGGAAGACGAAGTCTCGATCGATGGCTTTGGTCACCGATCCCATTGATCCTCTCTTTCGATTCTTCGTTGGTTTCTCTCTCCGCCCTTTGTGAGCTAAGCGATGACCAACTGAAAAATTTCAAAAATGAGCTTGCTCTTCTTGCTCGCAAATTTTCATATGCATACAAGAGAGTGAGAGAGAGGAAGAGAGGTGGAATGATCACTGCTTTGAGTGTGGTGGCCCCAACCACATTCGAGCAAACTGTCCCAAGCCGGAGAAGGGCAAAACGAACAAGGCGGTTCGGGCAAGAACGACTACACCGACAAGAACCGCAATAAGAAGGCCCTACTCGTGAGCCGCGAAGAAGAAGTAGCGCAACTTTGCCAAGAACAAGAAGTTTTTCACCGGTCCTCGCCAGACCGGGCGACATCGAGCTCTCGACACGAGAACTGGAGCGATGCAAGCGAGGACGATCCGCAAGAGAAGGTGAAGGGCAACGATGACTTCTCCAAGATGTGCTTCATGGCGGCGCCATTGAGGTAAGCGACTCCAGTCAGATAAATGACACGGATGAGGTACCCACCTACGACGAGTTAAATGCTGCTTACGTAAATTAGGCAAGTTTCATGCTAAGGCTAGGTCGAGGTGTTACGAGTTAGAGAAGGAAGTAGGTACCTTGACTCGGAGTTAGCTTCACTTAGATCTTCTCCTCCCGAGTCACCGATGACCGTGTTCTCTGTGATGTCGTTTTGTGGAGTTGGAGAACCTAAGGACCATACATGATAGTGTGCTTGCCGAACTTGATGGTCTTAGGATGAAGAATGCTAGCACTAGTTCTATTGATGATATTTCAGAGAAGCTAGTTTTCTTAATGCTCACTCTACTCCTCTTGTGCTAATTGCCCTAAATTGCTTTCTCAAATTGATGCCATGAGCGAACACCTTAGAAAGCTTTCGCTAGAAACAATGAACTTGAATCACATGCTTCTAAGGATCCAATACCATGTGAGGGTCAGAAGCAATTAAAACTTGACAATGAAACCCTGAATGTCAAGTGTGCTAAACTTGCTAAGGACTTACTAGATAAGTCACAAAAATATTGCTTATGATGTAATGAGATTGTGGGGACTTGATAAAATCCATGTCGAGCTTAGGAAGAAATTAGAAGACCAAGCCCATAGAATTAGAAATGCGCCTTATGCTTTCTTGTGAGGCCCTCAAGATTGAGGCAGCCGTCTTTGAGGAGAAAATGCACGTCGAGAGAGCTCATCTTTCTCGTTCTTCTTCTTCTTCCCCGCTCTTCTTGTGCTTCTTTCTTCCGAGATTGCCAAGATCTTATGAGCACTCTCGAGAAGTTTGTTGGAGGCAAGAAGAAGCTTAATCTCATTCTAGACCAATCTAAGATCGCAGATTTAATCAGTGGTCTAGGATTTGACTACTTGGAGCACGCTAGGCACATCCTCCTACCATTGTGCGTGCATCCAAGAGTGGTGAGATTGTGGTAGCTCCTGGGTGAGCACCACTGTGTTCAGTCTCGCGGTGTGGTCCATGGGACTTCGACCGAAGGATGCTTCTCCTATTGCTTCGCCTCTAGCAAGCGAAGTATACATGCACCTTCCGTAGAAGGATGGTCACCTAGTAGATTTTTGCTTTAGGCGCGCCAAGATCACTCGGCGTGATCGTGTTGCTACTCTTAGGGGTATTCAGGGTCATCCCCAGACTTTGAGTGCTCCTAAGACACACACTGCTTCTAGACAGGTTAGAGAGTCGCCTGTTTTTGGGCAGCGTCCAGGACTTGGTTTTCATGCTGGTTCTTCGAATTTTAGTCTTGGAGCTGTTCGTAGTCAGTCTTTCCGCCGTCCTCTTGATATTCCTCGTTCTTCCCATCGAGGTAGATATCGGCGTGAGGTGTTTTCTCGGTAGGAGATTCAGCACCTTCTTGGGATGGTTCGCTTTTGCACCACGGCGAGCCAACCCGCTTTGACTCCTAGATCATCTACCGAGCCGCTCGATCGTGTGATAGTTAAGCGGCAGAGACACTCGAGTCTAGTCCGCTCGTGGATCGGTACTGAGGCGCCATGTGGTTCAAGATTGGGTTCCCAAGTCTTCACTCTATCCCAGTACTGAGTCATCTTTCTCTCTTATGTCTTGATCAGGTTGGTCGGATGGGAAGGAGATGTTTGGATTGTTGACTCGGTTGTTCTCGCCATATGACCGGAGATTCTCGATGGTTCTCTTCCTAGTCCGAGCCCCGGTGATGAGTTAATCACTTTTGGGGATGCATCTTCGGTAGAGTCATTGCTAAAGGTACCATCCGCATTAACCAAAATTTCATTCTTAAAGATGTTGCCTTAGTAAGTAAGTCGCAATACAATCGCTCTCTGCTTCTCGACTTATCGATGACTCTTTCGAGGTAAGCTTCAAGAGTAATGTCTGCAGAATCCTTGATTCATCGGAGGGTTAGTTTGCGGATTTCTAGATTTGGGAGAGTCTTTCGTGCTGATTTTTCCGCTTCTTCCGAGACTCTCTTCGATGTTTGATTGCTTCGAGTCCCGTGATCTCTCCTTCGGCATAGGAGACTTGGCCACATTGGTTTTGATCATTTGACCGAGTTAGCGACCACGATCTCATTCGGGTCCGCTAAACTCAAGATGGTCAAAGACTTAGTTTGCTCTCCTTGCCGACATGGCAAGATGGTTATCGCTTCTCATCCTCCAACACCGTAGTGATGACTGATGCACCAGACAGCTTTTACATATGGACACCGTTGGTCCAAATAGAGTGCAATCAAGCAGGAGGAAGTGGTATGTTCTTGTCATCGTTGATGATTTTTCTAGATACTCTTGGGTATTCTTCATGGCCTCAAAGGATGAGACTTTTCTCACTTCAGGGTTTGGTCAAGAGGTTGTCTATTGAGCTCCTGTGCATTACGAGCTATACTGCAGTGATAATGGCACGGAGTTCAAGAATTCCTACTTTGAGAGCTTTTGTGTGGAGTCTGGTTTAGAGCATCAGTTCTCTTCTCCCTACGCCCCTCAGCAGAATGGCGTAGTGGAAAGGAAGAACAGGACCCTGGTTGAGATGGCCAGGACGATGCTAGATGAGTATAGTACTCCTAGGAAGTTTTGGGCTGAGGCTATAGCTACTGCTTGCCATGTGTCTAATCGCGTGTTTTTGAGAGCACATTTGCATCGCACTTCTTATGAGTTGAGGTATGGGCGAAAGCCCAGTGTGTCCCATTTTCGCTTTGGGTTGCAAGTGTTTTATCTTGAAGTCTGGCAACCTAGATAAGTTTGAGTCTCGCTCTTCTGATGGTATCTTTCTAGGTTACTCGTCTTCTTCTCGTAGCTATAGGGTCTGGAGTGTTGATGCGCATAGGATCATAGAGACCTGTGATGTGACCTTTGATGAGGCTAGCCCAGGAGCTAGACCTGATGTTTCAGGCTCTTCTTCTTCCTTCGAGACCATTTTTGTAGAGGATGAGGATAATGGAGATGATGGTGTTCCATCCGATCCAGTCCCCTCTACACCTGAGGTGCCTCCTGTTTCCATTTCTGCACCTCAGGGAGACCAGCCCTTGCCTTCCGACTCTCCTTCAGTGAGTGGCTCTGCTCCTATCTCTTCTGTTCAAGAGGTAGAGGCCACTACCTTCGGTCCTCCCGTCATATTCGAGACGCCATCCTTCCGATCAAATGATCGGCGATTTGTTCGAGCGTGTCACACGCTCAAGAACGGGTCTGTCTTCTTTCTGTCTTCACTCTGCCTTCGTTGCCTCTTTTGAGCCAAAGGATGTTTCTCATGCATTATCCGATGAGTCGTGGATTAATGCCATGCATGAGGAACTTGAGAACTTTGAGAGGAACAAAGTCCGCGACTTGTAGAGCGCCCATCCGTCATAATGTCATTGGGACCAAGTGGGTGTTAAAAACAAGCAGAGAGGATGGGGTTGTCATTCGCAACAAGGCTAGACTAGTTGCACAGGCTTCTCTCAAAGTTGAGGGTCTTGACTTTGAGGAGACCTTTGCCCTCGTAGCTAGGCTAGAGGCTATTAGGATCTGCTTGCATTTTCGCATCCCGGGGCTTCAAGCTCTATCAAATGGATGTCAAGAGTGCATTCCTCAATGGCTATATTGAGGAAGAGGTTTATGAAAAACAACCTCCAGGATTTGAGAACCCCAAGTTTCCGAGTCATGTTTTCAAGCTTTCCAAAGCTCAGATGGACTCAAACAGCCCCCGAGCATGGTATGAGAGGCTCAAGTCTTATCTTCTCACCATGACTTTAAATGGGCATAGTAGACAAAACTCTGTTCATCAAACACCATGAGTCTCATTTTCTTCTTGTCCAGATTTATGTGGACGATATCATTTTTGGTGGCTCCTCTCATTCTCTTGTCTCTCAGTTTTCTGATGTGATGAGTACAGAGTTTGAGATGAGTATGATGGGCGAGTTGAGCTACTTTCTTGGCTTCCAAATCAAGCAGACTCAGGAGGGTACTTTCTTGCATCAAGGCAAATATACCCGTGACCTCCTGAGGCGCTTCGACATGTCTGATGGGAAGCCGGTGATGACTCCTATGGCCACCACTGCTGTCCTCGAGCCCGATGAGGATGGTGAGCTCTCGATCAAAAGGAGTTTCGGAGCATGATCGGCTCCCTCTTGTACCTCACTGCTTCGAGGCCGGACATACATTTTGCTGTGTGTCTGTGCGCTCGATTTCAAGCTTCTCCTCGCGCCTCTCACCGCCAGGCGGTCAAGCGCATCTTCAGGTACCTTCGTGCCACCACTGATTATGGTATTTGGTACTCTTCTTCTTCTTGTCTATCTCTTAGAGCCTTTTCCGATGCCGACTTTGCTTGTCAGAGGATAGATAGGAAGAGCACTTCGGCACTTGCCAATTCATTGGCACTTCTCTTGTTTCTTGGTCATCTAGGAAGCGATGCAGGGTTGCCACCCACCGTGAGGTGAGTATGTTGTCGCAACTTCTTTGTAGTCAGGTGCTCTGGATGAGATCGACCTTGCAGGACTATGGGTTAGAAATAGAGAGTGTGCCACTCTTACGTGACAACACTTCACTATTTGCATTGCTAAAAACCCGTGCAACATTCCTGACCAAACACATTGATATTAGATATCACTTCCTTAGAGACCATGTGGAGAAGGGTGATATCGTGCTTGATCATAGATGGTGACCACCAGCTAGCGATATCTTTACCAAGCCTTTGGATAGCTCCAGGTTTGTTGCCTTGAGGAGTGAGCTTGGAGTCGTGAGCCCATACGGCTTATCTTGAGGGGAGCCGGTTTGTATATTATGTACTATATATTTTCTTTCACTTTTCCTTTCTTCTTACGGGTGACTTTGGGCTTGTTTTCTTAAGTTGAGTTCACTCACTTAGCATGTCTTCCATGGACCTCTTATCTTATGCTTTAGGTTGCTATCATGCGTGATTAGTCGTTCTCTCTTCTCTCTAGGTTGAGTTCCCTCACGGTCTTATAAGTCTAGCGTGTTTTGGGCCTCCAGGTAGACAGTGCATGTGCACTCCTTAGTTGGGATCTAGAGTCGCCTTCCTATGTTAGTCTCTAGGGAAGATAAGAGCCACCTGAGCAATAGTGAGTCTCTTCTATCTTATCTATGCTCAATAGCCATCCAGCCTTGCAGTTTCTCGACTTCTTCTCCCCATTCTTTTTTTTCTTCCGGTTTTTATTGAGTTCATTTGGGTCTTCTTTATGCCTAATCTTGATAATAACTCAACTTTAACCAGATTTGAGCCTAAAATTGATTCAACTGTTGAGGGGAGTTTGGGAATCTGTTCATGCATTGCATTTAGACCGCATTTTTCTGCTTTATGAGCTTTGTCTATTATGCAATTGATTCAATCTTTCATGTAATGCACCTTGCTACATCTTTGAAGAAAATCACTAGCTTAGGTCTATCCAAGTTCATCTATGATACTAAGCTTGTTAAAATCTGAAAATTAAAAATCTTAAATGAAAACATGTTGCTTTTTCTTGTTAAAGTTTCTTCTCTAGAGGTTTTACCATGAATTGTGAATTTATGGAGTTCTCTAGAGTCCCTATAGCAACTTGGGTGAAACTTGCTTGATCCATATTTTAGTCCTTCAAAATTGCTCATATATGCTAAAATAAGAAAAACTTGACTCTTTTTGTGCAAAATTGAACTCAACACTATATATTCTCAGATCGCCTCCCATTGCACTTGGGATGAACTTGGAATATATAGTGTATGACCAAGATCATTCTCTTAAGAGTTACTCTTGGGGTGATCGAACATGGCTTGAGTCAACCATTAAGAAATGCAAATAACAAAAACATAAGTGGGTAAAGAATGCAAATAATGTCAAACATTTGCACCCGCTATGTCTTTCAAAATATCAAAGAAGAAGAATTTGCATGAATTGAAAAATGAACTCGAAGGACTCTATATGTACTTCAAGATTCCCAAAGTGTTGAGTAGGTTGAACTCTAGGTTTTCCATTTGATCCTATGAGTGGTGCTGGCTTCTAGCTTTGAAACTTTTGCTAAGTTTTGCACTTGTTCAAATCTTGCTAAAATAAAATCTTGTAAACCAAGCTTGTGAGCCAAATGAATTTGTTCTTGCAGACATCCTAGTTCACCATTTTCTAAATTGACTAGCTTGGTGTCATATCTTGTCATTGTGATCACTTGGATAATTCTCAAAGCTCACTTAGGATGCATTTCATGCATACATATATAAAGGGAGAGAAAACAAACAAAAAAAAGAGAGAGAAAATTCCATTTTGATGCCTATATTGCCAAAAGGGGGAGAAAATGTAGAAAAGGCATCATTTAAAATGTAGAAAAGGGGGAGATAAAATGTGAAAGCTTGCTATCTCTTATGATCTTTGTAAATCTTTGCTATCTCTTATGGATCATATCACATTTGGCACTTATGATTGATTTTTAGAGCTTTTGTAGAAAACTTGCTCTTTTCATGATCTTGCTCTAAAATCTTACTGCCAACTTGGTCATGATTTTATATCTTTCTCTCTGGACCAAGTTTGGTTTTGCAATCAAATTGCTTTACAAACTCAAATTTATGCCTTTTCGAGTGTTTGTCAATATACTCATCAAGGGGAGATTGAAAGACCATGTGGAGGTCTATCCTCGATGGTGATGAGTAATTGATCGTGGTTTAGCTGTTGTGCTTGAATTTGAGTTTGATCCGAGTGGTCAGGTCTTTGGTTGGTCGGAGACCAGTTGTCTGACCCAGAGTGGTCAGGTCTTTGGTTGGTCGGAGACCAGTTGTCTGACCTAGAGTGGTCAGGTCTTTGGTTGGTCGGAGACCGGTTATCCGACCAGTGGTCCGAGTTTTGGCCGGTTGGAGACGGTCATCCGACCCGAGTGGTTCGAGTGTGGCTGGTTGAAACCGATCGTCCGACCCCGAGTGGTCGGGGCGAGACCGCTGGTCGACCGAGTGGTCGGGACGAAGACCGATGGTCGACCTCGAGTGGTCGGAAGAAGACCGAGGTCCGACCGAGTGGTCGTCTTTGGTTGGTCGAGACCGCTTGTCCGACCGAGTGGTCCGAGCTTTGGTGGTTGGAGACGACCATCCGACCCGAGTGGTCGAGCGTGGCGGGTTGAAACCACCGTCCGACCCAGTGGTCGGGACGAGACCGATGGTCGACCCGAGTGGTCGGGGCGAAGACCGGTGGTCGACCCAGTGGTCGGGACGAAGACCGATGGTCGACCTCGAGTGGTCGGAAGAAGACCGGTGGTCGACCGAGTGGTCGGGGCGAAGACCAGTGGTCGACTCGAGTGGTCGGGATGGAGACCGGTGGTCGTCCGTGGTCGGGATGGAGACCGTGGTCGGACCATGTGTGGTCGTGGTTTTGGCCGCCAGATGAAGTGTATATCTTCTGCTGAGATGGATATGTGTTGTTGGACATTGCTATGTGATGTGGTTTCCTTGTCTATGATGGTTGCGTGACTTTGGAGCTAGGTCATGGTGAGCGAAGGGGATCGGGACTAGGCCGGGAGAGCCGAGGTCCGATGATCGTGGTGTCGCCAAAGATGATCGAGGCTGTGGAGTAGCCGCAAGCCAAGAAGACAAAGGAATGGATGAGATGCTAACTTGGAGCTGCTCGATCGAGGAGGACCGTTGGATCGCGATCGGGAAGAGAGAGAAGCGGGTCAAGTTGGTATGCTTTGAACAGCGTGCAAAACCCGTTGTGTTGTTGGGTTTGGGTCACCCCATGCATAGCTGTGTGAGTGGGTAAAATCTCAGCCCTTGATGGAGTGCTCTAGGGTTTAGAGGCTCATCCAAGGGTGGTAGGTGTTCCTAGCTCTGCTACTAGACAGGAGAGGGGTGTCTCCACAGGGACGTGGTGAGCAGTGAGGAAAGTCTACGTGAGTAGTTGAGAGTTGTTGAGAGTGATGTAAGGATCAAATCTCGGCTCTTGGATGTTGGCTTAGGATTGAAGCAAGATATCCAAGGGTGGGAATTGATCCTGTGTCACTATAAATAGAGGGTAGAGGCACCTTCCTCTCTCTGAAGGTTCCGAGGTTTTGCCGCTCATTTGAGTTTTGCCCACTTTGTTGTGAGGCTTTGTAAACCTCCCTTCCAAATGAAATGTTCTTCATCTATGTTCTTGTTTCATTTCCCTTACGTATTTACATTACGCACTTAAATTACATTATCTAAATTCGCATTTACTTACTTGCAATTTTCTTTACGTAATTTGGATTTGCCTCATCTCCTTCTACATGCTTCGAGTCTTTGTTGAAATTCATGATTGATGAACTCTTCTCTAGATTCGGTGCTTTCAATCATCTAGGCAATCATTGCGTTCTTGTTGCAAGTTTGTAAATCTGCGTGTTCTTGAAGTGCGTAAGCGTGTGACTTGCGCTTCTTTAGTCCCGATTGGCTTCGGTTCTTGTTGCCAAGGATGAAAGATTGCTTGGATGAATCTTCTATAGATCATATCCCAATTATCTAGGCAATCTACAACCTCTTCTATTCGGTTTTGCAAGAAACCAATTTACGTGACTAGTTTTCGATAGTGTTTCTATTTGTTTGAAGGGTTGTTTCTTCGTGTACTTACTTGCTGTGATTTGTGTAGAGTCATCCAAGGATATTCGATCATCAACTCTCACCGCAAGTTAGGGTGAAGTCTGTGTTCGTGACTCTGTTTTGGTGTTGCATTTGTTTAAGCGAAAGGGACGGAACCTTGGTATCAATTCCTTGATTGATGATTGAAATAGGTTCCCGACATCCTTAGGAGGTGCACACCAATTTTCCTGCTTTTGGATCGGTAGATCAAAAGTTACATCGATTGCTTTTAAGATCGTGCTGATTTTATCGTTCATCCGACCCCGATCGCTCATCCGACCTCTGTAGGTCGGGCGTCTTCGCTCATTGGTCGGGGCACTATCCATCGAACACCGCTTCACCCGAGTATCGCTCATCCGACCTCAGTAGGTCGGGCGTCTTCTTCATCGGCGGGAACACTATTCACCCGAACATCGCTCATCCGACCACTTCCGGTCGGGAGTTACGCTCACCCGACCACTTCGGTCGGGAGTATCGCTCATCCGACCACTTCAGTCGGGGTACTTCATCATCCGATCTAACGACCGATTCGCGATCTTCGTTCATCCGACTGAGCTACTCGACCAAAGGCAGCTTTTCTTGCTCACCCTATCTTAAGCGGTGAGCCTCTGCTTTGAAATTGCCTGATCGATGGTTCGCTTCTTTCTTTCGGTCTTTTGGTGGATTGAATTCTAGGGGGAGAATTTATTCGAAAATTTTATTTGGCTCCTATTCACCCCCCTCTAGTCGCCTTTTCGATCTTTCAGTGTAGTTTCTCATTACGTGAACAATGATTGGTAACTAGAGAAGAGAATTATAGGATTCAAATTAATTGACGTAGCACACACTGGTGAGAATATTGCTGAGTGTATTGCAAAAGTTGTGGAAGATTTTGGTCTTACAGATAAAATATTTACAATAATATTAGATAATGCTGCAACAAATACTTCTGCAATGAACATTCTTACTCCGCTTTTTAATTCGTACGCTGAATCTTTCTTGTTACATCAGCGTTGTGCTTGCCATATTATTAATCTTATAGTTAAACTTGGTTTAAAGAGGTTAGACCCGTACATTGAACCTTTTCGCATTGTAATATCTTTCTTAAATTATTCTAATCAACGAGTAGCAGCATATAAGAACTATTGTATTGCAATGGAGGTACGTTCATGTAAGTTTGGTTTGGATATGCCTGTTAGATGGAATTCTACTTACTTGATGCTTAAGTCATTTCTACCCTATAAGAGCACATTTTCTGTTTTTATTAACACACACTATTGTAGTCAGGATGGTCAACCGCTACTCACAGAACAACATTGGTTTGTCGTTGAATACTTGCCGTCATTTTTGGAACTTTTTTATGATTTCACTGTTGTTTTATCTAGAGTTTATTACTCAACCTCTCCTTTAATTGTGCATCATATTCTAGAAATTGCTACCCACTTAAGGAACCACGAAAATGATAATGTTTTGTGTGAATCTGTTTATGCTATGAAAACTACATTTTTGAAATATTAGATATAAATTCCTATGTTTTATGCATTTGCATTTATTTTAGATTCTAGAGCTAAAGTTCGATGATTTGCTAATGTTCTCTCACTTCTAAGTGATGCGGTGGGCCCTGATTATTCTAGTTATTTTTCAAATATTCGTGCTAACTTATCTCAAGTTTATGCTAAGTATGATCAGAAGTTTACTGGAGTTCGCGTGCGACAAACTCCACTAGCACCCACAACAGTAAGAAGAAACCACGTGGGGAAAGATATGGGGTGCGGTGGCTCTACCTCAAGGAGTTCGAGTACAACAACGTCAAGTGTGGACACAACAACAAGTGGTAGGGAGTTAGTCGCCTATCTCAACAGTTGACATCACAACTTCCAAGAGCAAGAGAGGAGGACTTCAACATTTTGAAGTGGTGGCATGAGCACAAGATAACATATCCGGTGCTTTCCATATTAGCACCGGATGTGTTAAAGTTCCTGTCTCCACGATTTCTTCGAGTCTGTTTCAATTTATCCGGAAGAATAATCGAGGAGAGAAGAACAAATCGACAAGTGAGATGATGGAAATACTTCTCACTGTTAAAGATTGGGAACAAGCTGATCAATGAGTTCAACACACTACACAAAATATTGAGCTGGTGGCAATATTTGAAAATCTTTATCTAGATAGTCAGGAAGAATGATTGTAATCTTCACTTTTTTACTATATCAACGAGCTATAGGCTGTACTCTTTTTTCTTTGCCAAGGTTTTCCCATGTTGAGTTTTTACTTGGTAAAGTTTTTAATGAGACAGCCAAACATTAATAAAGCTTATTATTTAATTCGAAATATTTGTCTCCTTTTAGAATTTTATTTTATTTTTTTGCTTTTCCTAATTTAAATAGATTTTTAAAAGTTTTTCTAATTATTCTAGATTTTTTTCCTATTTTTCTGCATTTCTTTAAACTTTTATGATTTTCCATTTTTTCTAACTTTTTTTTGAATTTTTGGCACCAAAACTGGCCGGCCTCAACCCGGCATGGCCTATCGGCTCGTTTGGACGCATGCCAGCAAGGCACGACCTGGGAGCCACTCGGGCCATGCTTGGGCCACGGCCTCGACCCGTGGGCCGACACGGCATGGCCTGTTTGCTAGCCGGGCCAAAACGGGCCTTGCCGTGCCGGGTGGCCCATTTGGCCACCACTAGTTCGGGTGTAGGTGCGATCAGGGAAGGAAGGGAGTGATAGTGGATTTGGAGTTGGGTGGTGTTGGTGTTAAAGGGTGGCAGATCTAGAAGCACATGACAGATGTGGAGGGGGGCAATGGTGCTAGTGAAGCAGTGGCGGCAGGTGAGGGATGTGGGGCGAGGTGAGGGGCGACGGGCACGGAGTGGGGCGATTGGCGACGGGAGTGGATCGGGGGATGACGGGCGTGGGTCTAGGGGCAATGGATGTGGGGGCGAGTGAACGGTGAAGGTAGGTTTTCTGACATGACGGTGCCACATGAGTTTTAGTCAGTTTATATGCTGTATTATTTTGTTCGGTTTTTATGTGGCGCTGGTTTTTAGGCGTAGTGCGGCGAGCTGTTGGGCGTGGGGTAAGGAGGGGAGTCGATGGACAAACTCCCCTTTTATATTAGTAGAGAAGAGATATTTGCTCTCTCATATCACAATTTCTTGTGTCATTGTGTATGTGTTTTTACATTCTACTAATTTGTTTGTTTGATCGAAAAGGCTAATATATGTTTGTTGGGTAGGGCTAACACACTACCACAAGTGTGATAGCGCTATCGCGCTACCCTTGTAGCGCCTCCATTGTATGCATCTTCTCATCTTCTCAGTGACTCCACCTCCAGCTTCCCTTGACAATCGCGCTACGCCATCAAGCCCATCTTCTTCCTCCCGACATCCCCTTCCACCGTTATCCCCACCCCATTGGCTTGCCTCCCTTGTGGCACTCAACATCACCCCAGTGCCTTCGTTACCCACCATGCCTCCCCTACTGTAAGATCGAGGATGCCAACTAGAGGAGGGTGAATAGACGGTTATAAAAATTTATTCTATGATTAAAGTCTCGTCTAAGTACTCTTATATCAACACCTAAATGATAATAGATGCGGAAGCGATAAACTAAGGTTTTAACAATTTAAAGCCTAAATCAACTAGGCTCACTAAGTGCAGTAGCTAATTATGTCTCTACTCAAGAGTATATAATTCTAAAGACAATCAAGCAATTTAATTGTAGGATTGTAAATTACAACAATATAAATAGAGAATTGAAAGAAAACACAAAGAGACACACCGATGTTTTGCTGTGGTGTTCAGAGATTTGCCGGTCTCCCCTAATCCACGTTGAGGCTAGCCCAAACCTCTTTGGACCGGCTCCACGAATTGAGCACCCGCCTCGATTCTACTAGTGGTAGCTCTTTCCCGCTCCGGGTAGGTGAGCTCTGACCTTCAAATCTTTGCCGGGCCTTCTCACAATCTCCTTGAGAAGGTCACCGTGCACGACGCCTCCACACGTCGTCTAGGTGTCGAAAAACACCAAGAGTAACAAGGCAAACCCTCTAGCTTAAGCTTCACCAAGTACAACATATATACAATGGTGATCACCGAGTGCAACACATGCACAAGGCTCCCCTCAAGTGCAATACATACACAAGAGGCTCTAAATCCTCTCCTAAATGCAACACATGCAAATAGGGCTCACGCTTAGCTCAAAAATCAAATGGAAGAGAGCAACACATGCACACAACTCCCACAAACCTTCCCAAGGTCAAGAACCACCAAATAACAAACCTCCAAGACTCCTTTTATAGACTCTCCAAAGAAAACTAGCCATTGGGGGCAAAACAGGCAAAAAGTGCAGCAAACCCGGTGCTACCGTCTTACTAGGGCCGGTAGCACTGGCCTCTAGGCTAACGGTCACTTTCGTGCATTAAAAGCACCAAAAACTAGCCATTGCTACAAGATTCTTGCTACCACTCATATAGGACCGGTAGCACTGACCATTTCATCAGAAGTCCTATGGACAACCCAGCAGACCTAAACACGGTGGTACTCACTCTGGGAGCTACCACAATCTCACCACTCTTGGAGCCGCGCACAATGGTGGGAGGATGCGCCCGAGCATGCTCCAAGGGATCAAATCCTAGACCTTGATTAAATCTACTAATCTTGGATTGATCTAGAATAAGATTGAGCTTCTTCTTGCCTCCAACAAACTTCTCGAGAGTGCTCATGAGATACTGGCAATCTCGAAAGAAAGAGGCACAAGAAGAACATGGGGAAGAAGAGGAAGAAGAACCAGAAAGATGAGCTCTCTCAACACGTGCATTTTTCTCCCTCAGCACGACTGCTTCAATCTTGAGGGCCTCACAAGAAACGTACGACATATTTCTAATCCTATGGACTTGGTTTTCTAACTTCTTCTTAAGTTCGACATAGATTTTATCCATATCATCTTTAACCCTAACACATAGCAGGCAACCAGTTTGTGACTTAATAAGTAAGTCCTTAGCAAGTTGATCACACTTGACATTCAAAGCATCATTGTCAAGTTTTAGTTGCCTACAGCCCTCACATGAGCTGACTGGGTCCTTAGAAGCATGCATTTCAAGTTCATCATTTCTAGAAGAAAGCTTCCTAAGGTGATCGCTCATGGCATCAATTTCGGCAAGCAATTTAGGGCAATTTGAACATGAAGGAGTAGAGTGAGCATGAAGAAAACTAGCCTCAACAGGAATAGTATCAACAGAACTAGTGCTAACATTCTTCAACCTAAGACCATCAAGTTCAACAAGCACACTATCATGCAAAGTCCTTAGGTTCTCCAGCTCCACAAGCAAAGCATCACAGAGTGTACAGCTATCGAGTCTCGGGTGGAACATGATTTAAGTGAAGCTAACTCCCGAGACAAAGCTATCTACCTCCTTCTCTATCTCGTAACACCTCGACCTAGCCTTAGCATGAAACTTGCCTAATTTATAGAAGGCATCATTTAACTCGTCGTAGGTGGGTACCTCATCCGTGTCGCTGTATAGCTCGGAGTTGCTTACTTCAATGGTGCCTGCCATGAAGCACATACCGGAGAAGTCGTCGCTGCCCTTCACCGTCTCTTGCGGATCGTCCTCGCTTGCATCACTCCAGCCTCCGTGTCGAGAGCTCGATGACGCCCGGTCTGCGAGGACCCGTGAAAGAGCTTCTTGTTCTTGGCAAAGTTGCGGTACTTCTTCTTCACTGGCTCACGAGTTGGGGCCTTCTTGTTGCGGTTCATGTCGGTGTAGTCGTTCTTGCTCGAACCGTCTTGTTCGTTTTTGCCCTTCTCCAACCGAGGACAGTTTGCTCGAACGTGGTTGGGGCCACCACACTCGAAGCAAATGATCTTGCCCCCCCTCTTCCTCTCTCTCACCCTCTTGTAAATGTTAGTGAATTTACGAGCGACAAGTGCAAGCTCATTTTCTGGAAATCGTTCCAGAACTTCATCGCTTACATCGCAAAGAGCAGAGAGAGAGAAACTAGAAGAAAAATCAAGAGTGGATCCGGAGGAAGACCCGATGGGATCGGTGGCTAGAGCTATCGACTGAGATTTCGTCTTGCGAGAGACGACGTCGATCTCATGAGTCTTGAGACGAGAATACAACCCATCAAGAGTCAAGGTCAACAAATCAGTGGAGTCCTTGATGGTAGTCACCTTCATTTCCCAAACTCGAAGATCGAGTGCGGTCAAGAAATATCGAGCATTATCTGAGTCAGGGTATATGCAACTGACTGCTCAGAGGTCGCTCAAGATCTTTGTAAACCGACCAAAGCACTCGCCAAGACTCTCACCAGCGTGTTGTTCAAACTTGTTGAACTCACGCTGAACTATCGAACTGCCTTGATTTGGGTAGTGCCCTCATGGTAAGCATCGAGGGTCACCCAAATCTCGTGTGAAACAGGTGAGAAATCCTATCATACTCATCATGCTATGACCTGTATGAGAATGTTCCTTTCCTTAGCGTTTGCCTCAACGTCAGCCATATTGCCGGCCGTGACGTTTTCATCAGTAGGAACCTCATATGGGAGTTTCACCTTCTGCCATATCGTGAAGCCACAGGCGTGATGTATGATTCCATTCGAGATTTCCAAAAGGAAAATCAACTCCAGAAAATAGGAGGCTTGGTGGAATATTTGTCCATCGCCATGACTCTTAAGACCGGTCAAGATCTATGAAAGAGCAAAACTGGCTCTGATACCAATTGAAAGATAGAGATGGCGATCAGAGGGGGGTGAATGATCCCAAATTAAAATATGTTCTCTAAGGAAGATCACAAATGCAGATTTTCACCCAAAGAAACCAAGCCAAAATCGTTAGATATCAAATAGAAGCAAAAGAGTCAATTTTCATAAAAATCAGCCTGATGCCAGTGCTATCGCACTCTGGGGGCGACACCACCGTTACTGTAGCTACAGTGAAATCAGGCACATGAACAGTGTTTTCAACACAAGTTCAAATAAGAAAATTGATGTATCTTTTGATCCGTTGATCCAAACTCAACCAAACTTGGTAGATAAGGTCTTTGGGATGTCAGGAACTTATTTAAACCTTCAATCACAAGGATTGATGTCAAAGTTCCGACCTTTATGCTCGGGAAGGAAGAACGCACCAAGTTTCGACAAACATCGAAAGAACTTCGATCAAGGCTTGCTCGTGAGGTTTTGATGATCAAAGTGATCTTGAATGACTTCCCACATATCCCAGCAAGCAAGAGAACACAAAGAAACTCAAGGATACGCAATTTACAAGATCAAGCATTCAAGAACACAAAAGATTAACTTCTTGCAACAAGAACGCATGGATAGCCTAGATGATTGAAACAGGATTTCAAGAAAGAATCAATCATAAACCTCAGCAAAAGATTTGTAAGAAATTAGAAGGAGGGGAGGCAAATCCAAATTGCGTAAATGTAAATTGCAAGAAAATAAATGCGGAATTTAAATTGCGTAAATTAAATACGTAAAGGAAATGAAACATGAACATAAATGAAGAATATTTTATTTCTGGAAGGAGAGGTTACAAAGCCTCACATTCATGTAGGCAAAGCTCAAAGGAGCATCAAAAACCTCAAAACCTTCACGGGGGAAAGGCTACCCCTCCACCCCTATTTATACAACTCTTGGGCCACCTACCACCCTTGGATGAGCCTCTAAACCCTAGAGCATTCATCAAGGGCTAGGATTAACCCACTCAACCAGCCATGCAAGGGCTAACCCAAAACCCACCACACACATGGGTTTTCTTGCACGGTTTTCAAAGCAAGCTACACTTATCCACTACTCTATCTTCCAGAACTGCAACCCAACAGCTCTCCTTGATCTAAGTAGTGATAACCTAGCTTCTCCACTGATCTCTTGTCTCTTGGGACTGCACTGACTTCATCTCCGGCCATCTTCCGGCGAACATCCAGCTAACTTGAACCTCCGGCCATCCCATGCCTAGTTCCAGCCTCCCTTCGCCTCACCATGACCACCAAATGAAGTCCTACATCCACAAAGATAAGAAAACCCTTCTTGGTTCCACTATGAACCCAGCGCATCAATTCGATCACGAATTGGGGTTAGAACAGACCAAAACGGACCAACACATTTCAACCAAATGCAAACATCCTGTTTTCAATACAGCAGTAATCTTCTCAATTTTTTATGAATTTTTATGTTACTCAGATGAAAAACTTGTCAACATAAAAAAGTTGCATTTCGAAATTCTTTATAATTTTCATGTAGAACACATAATTGTTTGAGCACTGGAAGACCTTCAAAAAGGCATATTACTGCACGCTATCAAAATTGGTCCGTCGTAAACGTGAATTCTCTGTTAACCTTCCCAATTTTCTATGATTTTTTTCTGTTGCTCAAATGAAAAACTTGTCAACATGAAAAAGTTGAGTTTCGAAATTCTCTACAACTTTCATGTAGAACACATGATTATTTGAGTACGGGAAGACCTTTAAAAAGGCATATTACTGCACACTATCAAAATTGGTCCGTCGTACACGTGAAACTCACTGAGATTTGATCCGTCGTACACGTGAAACTCACCAAGATTTGGTCCGTCGTACACATGAAACTCACCGAGATTTGGTCTGTCGTACACGTGAAACTCACCGAGATTTGGTCCGTCTCACTGAGATTTGGTCTGTCGTACACATGAAACTCACTGAGATTTGGTCCGTCGTAAATGGGAAACTCTCTGTTTCTCATTTCCATTGAAATCCATTTTAAAACCAAACTCAAATCTAAGCTATCCTAGATCACATAAAGTCAAATACTCATCATAAACATGGATGAACCTCTATATGGTCCTTCAATATCACAAAAATAAAGACTCTAATGTAGTCATTCAAGTCTAAAATCTGATTTCTCAAAATCCCTCACATAGACTTGATTAAGAGCGTGACTACAAGCTAGAGAGAGTCAATAAGATCAAATATTGAGCCATGTGATGATCAACTCATGATCAAAATAGTTTTGCAAAACACATTTGCAAATTATAATCACATGCTCCAATATCAAATGCATGAACACCAATATTTTGCAAAACACATTTGCAAATATAAATCTTGCAAACAAGAGCAATCAAGATCATATCTTTGAGCCATATGATGATCAACACATGATCAAACCAATTTGCAAACATATTTGCAAACTCTATTCACATGCTCCAAGATTAGATTCAATTAAACCATGTTTTGCAAAAACTCATTTTACAAACACAAAGCATAAACCTATCTTAGCCTTTGTGACGATCAACACATGATCAAGTCAGGAGCTAAGACTCCGATGCATGAGCTCTCTACTTGCAACACATGCAAATATCTAGCTCCATACAAACAACCACTTAAACCAACTTGCATAAACTATCTCCCTTTTTGCAACACATGAAAATCCATAGCTCTATACAAAAACCAAATCAAGATTCAATAAGAAGCAAGCATGAGCTCCCTTATTTGCAACACATGCAAATACTTAGCTCATACAAGAACCAACCAAGAGAGTGAGCTAGAGTGAACCAGATTAAGTTCATCAACACATGATGAAGCTCAAGCTAAAATACTTAACCCCTCTTAATAGTACGACACCTAACTAGCAACCCGGTCTCCTATCCAAACACCGAGACCGGTAAAAGACTAGGAACACATCCTTAACCCAAGCTAGTTATACCTTTGCCTCTAGCGCATCTACTTGTAGCTTTTATGATTTCCATCATCTTCTCCCAAGTCGGAATCTTCATCTTGTTCATCAACACATGATGAACTCCCATTATCTTAGCTTCGGATCCTCTTTGAAGCTCATCAACACATGATGATGTACTTGTCCTGTTTATCCATCTCAACCTTGGACTTAACTTATTTCAAACTCATTGAAAGTGTTAGTCCAAAATACATGGTTGTCTCAATCATCATTGCACTCCATTAACACATAATGGATGCTCCCAAGATCCTTTGATCTTTTCCTTTGATGATTGATCACAACCCAAAGATAAATGGTTGAAAGATTAATTGTGTCTTGAGTATACTAATGCTTCATATACACAAGAACTTTCGATTGCCCTAGGATCAACAAAGTGAACCATCAACACATGACTAGTTCTTTGTTGATTGAATGGCAACCGAACACAATTTAAATTGTATTTAAATTATAATGAGTATATATTAACTACACAAGTTTCATATACTCAATTCGATGGAATCTAAAAGTAATGATCCAATTTATATGGAGTGATAGAAAGGGATTAATACTCTTAAGACCATTAATTATAGACTAAACTCCGTTAGATGTGTGCATGCAAATAATTGAACTTGAATCAATATGCACATATTCAATTTTTGATTGCTTTGGAGTTTATCCTATATTGCCATGAGTATACTACAACTACACAAGTTAAATATACTCAAATGGTTGTTTCAAAGTAATGATCCTTAATATAGAAAGATGGATTAGATCAATACTATTGAAACTTCAAGATTAAGCATGAACTTCCCCTAAATATGTGCATTCATGTATATATGGAGTTGGAAATAAAATGCACATATTAAGGTTAAAACTATGGTGGAGTTCACCCTTTGTCTTGAATCCAAGGAATGTATTTAGAAATAATAAAGTTGCATTGGATACATACCTTTTGGATTTCCATTTTTCTTTTTCATGAGACTATTCAAAAATATACTCAATAAACACGTTAGTCTCACATTTAGATTTATCAATAAAATCATAACATATTTGACATCAAAGAATGCAACAAAATATGATAATATGAACTCGAATGCATACCTTTGATATTTCCATCTTTTCATCCAAAAGAGACTAATGAGAGTTAAGCTCAACAAAAGAGTTAGTCTTATAAAAGATTTATCATTACTTAACAATTGAGACTAATCAATATTATGATTATCAGAAGAGTTAGTCTCAATATTAAATTTGTCGTTAACACCAAAACCAACTTAATGGAGATTTGAACTTTCACCTACCACCGCTTGCCACCACCTCCTGTCGAGGAGGAGGCGGACCATTAATCGAGGTGAGGCGGTAAGTTGATGAAGGAGAGAGAGTCAATGATCATGCAGATTGCTTTTGCACGCTCGCATGCAGCATAGAAGCAACCTTTGTTTAGTTTGTTGTACCATCGATTATAATATGTCTTAACGTTATATAAATCCCTAAATAATTCAAGTTTGGTTGCTTTAGGTGGTAAAGAATTTAACTGGTAGGGTAAAAATAAGATTATAACGGATTTGATGTCTGGGGTTGTTACCCTTGCAGGATCAGCCACCTCCGTGCTGACCATGTTGAGATTTACATAAGGACCTCACGATAGAGTGTGATTAACAATGACAACAAATAGATTGTCGAATATGTTTTAAGTGCGGTGGCCATAGCTAAGGCTTTTGATTAGTGAGTTGGGAGTATCTACTAGAACTTGTGGAGCATCTCGGATTTGGACGTCGATGGAGTTATTGGATTTCAATGATACTTGCTTCATCTTCTTCCATAATCTTGCTCAACGGAATTCCTAGGTAGCCAATCAAACACGGAGAGGCCTTTGGCGGGGATCTCTCTCACCCATGCTCTTCATTATGGCCATCGATCCACTGCAAGCACTAATAGCCAAGGCAACTAGGAGAAACCCAGTTAAACCAATTCGCCCCTCCATCGTGACTTGGATCTCCGCTATGCCGACGACGCATCCATTTTCGCCAACCTGTAAAGAAGAGCTACAGTCATACAAATGATTCTTACTACCTTGATTAGCAACAGAGTTACACACAAACTTCCGTAAGACCGAGGCCTACCCGATAAGATGTTAGTGTTATGCCCTTGAGGCAATCATTTAGATGATTGTAACATGACTATGTTTATGAATAATAATATGATTATTGGTCCAATGAATGTATATCATTGTATTGATTAACAAGTATGTGACTTGCTTATGAAGCTCTTTACTTATTGATGTAATTCGATAAATATCTCTGATCGGATATCATCGTATAGGACAACGATGAATAGATCGGCACATGTAGTGATCGATGATCATGCTTCATATATCATGGGATATGGAGATATCATCTATACATTGTGGACGCATGTTGAAGAACATGAGTTAGATAGACCCGCAATGGGACACTGCGAGAAAGTTTCATTCTTATGTGTCATCGCGTATCCATACATAGTAGATGTATGATCCTTAGACTCGAGATTGTCATATTCCCTACATGTGTAATAGTTTTCCTTGGGGCTATCAAACACTACTTCCTAACCGGATAGTTATAAAGGTAGCTTTCATGTTTACTATAAAGCGTCAGGGGGAAGTGAGCAATCAAGATGGAATTTGCCACTCCAATGAAACGGAGATATATGATAAGGCCACTCGTGTGATATGATTAAGGAAGTGCATGGCCATGCTGTGATTGAGGAGTCAATCACAACTTATTAATATATCACGGATACGAGAGATGGATTGAATCATCAAAGGATGCCATGCTTCTCGCCTTGAGTTCAATCTTCATATACTTGGCAAAGGGATTATTACATGAGTACTTTTGATAGGTTCTGTCCGTTTTGTTCATAGTATGTTTGGGAGTTGGCATACTTTGCAAGGAGCCGCTACCAACTATTGGATTGAAAAGGAGTTTTTCGAATCCATGTCTAAACGTACGTGAACCTGCAGGGTCACACACTTAATGGGTTGGGATGCATTAATTTGGATTGGATCCGTAATTAATGGACCTCGTGGGCTTAGCACGCTGATGGGCCCTGGTTTAGGGTTTCATCTCGTGGCTATATAAGGAGGGGAGGTGGGTGGGCACTGGGTGTTCTTTCCCACGGTTTAGAAGTGTTTCACCCGAAACCCTAGCCTCCTCCTCTCGCTGCCCCTGCCGAGCGACCAGGTGCTTGCACACCGACGCACGACGTTCCATCCCTGGACGTGTGGACTATTACGGTGACGCTGCTGCGACTGCGGCGTGGGAGGACGATCCACGGCGAGGCGAGGACGATCCACTCCATCGACGCAACGACTGTGGCGAGGATGATCCACTACATCGACGCGCGAAGGATTCTGCAACTGCGCGTCTAGTGGTAATCTAATCTGTGATCCTTCTTGCGGTAGCTTTACGGTTATGCGGTAGATTTTTTTGTGCTAGTGTAGCATACCGCTCTTCTTCATAAGATGTTGGGAATGGACCTCACAAACATCCTACAGAATTTCAAAGAAGCACGAAATCCTTTCCCTATAGATACTTGGGACTCCCTTCGTCCAACTAGGCTAAAGAAAGTAGCTAGATGTGCAACCGATCATTGACAAAGTTGGAGCAAGATTGGCGGGATGGAAAGGAAAACTTCTCTCAAGGGCTACAAGACTCATGCGAACTCGGTCCTTACGTCCCTTGTGATTTAACATTTGACCGTGATCCCCTAAGCAAATGGGCAACAAAAAGATTGATAGGTTAAGAAGGAACTTCATTTGGAAGGGTGAACAGGAATGCGGGGGCCATTGCTTGGTAAGCTGGAACAAAGTATGCAGACCAAAAGGACTAGGCGATGCAGGAGTTAAAGACCTCACAAGGCTTGCACGGCATCGCAGATCCGTTGGCTCTGGTACGATTGGAAGGATAAAAAAGGCCATGGGTTGGCAGAGAGATGCAGTGTGATGCAACCGATAGGAGCCTCTTCAATGCAAGCACCAGGGTCATACTAGGTGATGGTGCAACAGCAAGGTTATGGACCTCTAGATGGTTGAATGACACCTCACTGAGTGAGTTAGCACCTCAATGCTTCACGCTGGTCAGGAGGAAAACAGAACGGTTCAACATGAACTAGCAATTAGAAATTGGATGAAACCATTGTGAACAATAAACACCCAAGTGCAACTTGATGAATTCATTGGCTTATCACAGACGGTTCTAACTACGTACCATCTGTGATATCTACCCATCACAGACGGTTCTAACTACGAACCGTCTGTGATGTGAACTGAGACCACTATATAAACATACCGTAGCGTATACCTTGGCTCCGAAGGTGTTTCGTCTCCCCCAAACCCTAGGCCCCGGCGATTCCACGGCTACCTCCTCCCCGGTGACCTCCTCCTCGGCTACCTCCTCTCCGGCGACCTCCTTCTCAGCTACCTCCTCCCCGCCGACCCCTCCGCTTCGCGTGCCGTCCGCTCCATCACCTCACCTCCCGTCCCCAAGACCGCGTCGCCGCTCTCCAAGGTGAGATCACCTGGCACTTAGTGATCGATCGATTGCTCATGTAGCTAGGTTGTTCCCCAGGAAGTGAAACAAAAGAGGGGTGTGGATTAGTCTCTCGACTTGTGAGGCTTGAGAATATGTGTGTGTTGTGCTTGTGATGCTTCATATATATGTGAAGTTCTCTGAATTCTAGATACATAATTTCTTGTCTGATTTGCTAATTATCATGAGATGTTAGTTTGTTGCATTGTATTGATTGTTATAGCATTGCTCAATATTAGTACCAATGTATTATGGGTCACATGTAGAAATTCAATGATGCAATTGTAAAGATTTTGTCGAGATGTTTTATCCAAAATTCTGGAGAAAGATGGCCTCTCTGTTTGAGTCTTATTACCCAATGCAAGTGTAATATGCCTTACATGCTCTAAATGGTGAGCTACCATGCTACTTCCTATTATGTCAGTTAGGTGTTAATCTGGTTCACCTCCAGAGTCCAGATAAGAAATCCAGGCCTATTTGCATTTCAAATGCTACACCACAGTGAAAATTATGTCTACATAATGAAACTTATCCATTTCATTCTTATCTAAATTACCCACCTCTTGTATTGTGCATTACCATTAGCATGAGAGGTTGTACTTGGATCAACATCTTCTATATAAAAAATAGCGAGCTAGGCTTTTTCTGAGTTATCTCACAAGATATGTATTATCACTAATTAGATGGGCTTCTATTTTTGTTGCATGCATAGTTTAGTGAATCCTATATTACTTTGAGCAGTGTATAGTTTAGTAATATCTGTGACGATCTCTTATACTCTTTTGGTTTGTGACTAATGTTCATGTGGTTTGTAATATGCATGGTTTGTAATATATATGTATAAGAATGTTGAAATTCTCATTTCCACTACTTTGATCAATCCATTATTCTGATATATGAGAATATCATTTTGTTTTTGATCTAAATTAATTGATAAGATTGAAATCTGATTTTGGTAAAATAGACGACATGGAAAAGCTATTAGAAGCTAAACAAAAACTTAAGGTGGAGATTGAACAACTGAAGGGCAAGTCTAAGTTAACTGAAGAGATGAAACAAGAACTGAAATACATATATGACAATTTGCAAAATATTGAATCCCTTAACACGGTACTATCATTATGGACCGCAAGGTTAATGCAGAGCTGGAATAAGCCAAAATTGAGCTTATAGAGGCAATATAAAGGTTTGTAGTATTTAATTCGACATGGTTACTAATAATATACTAAGACACCATTTTCACAACAACATGATCGCTTTTGTAGGGATTAAGAGATATATTGGAGATCAATCGGTTATTGGCGTCAAATAAATCGATCTTGTCTTGGACATGTAGAATTTCAAAGTGAGAACCGAGAAGCCTCAGTTGCAGATATGAAAAAACCCTAAGGTCTTCTTATCTTGAACTATGAAATAATGTGGTTTTTCAATGTACGCTTGTTGATATTTGTGGTATATATCATATTTTGTTAATGTATTGTCACCTGAACTATGAAATATTTCGTTGTCATATTTGTGGTAAGGTCTTCTTGTCTTTAACTATGAAATAATGTTTTTCCCTACCTCTCTTGGCAGAACTTCCATGATTAGTATCTGTTGTTCGAAATTTTCTTCTCTTTAAATATTTCTACAACGACATTTACAAGACACAACCAGTTATAGATTTTACAATTGAATACCAAAACATCCTAGATGCATTGAGGCAACAGCTTGTCTGATGAGGAGGGTCTTAAAATATGTACATTAATTTGTAGCACTTTCATCACCTTTCTTATTCTAATGTTGATGGATTCCAAGGCAAAATTCAATTCCATCAACAGTTCATCCTTAAAGTTGTCAAGCTCGATTTATCTTTCACTTCATCCTCATCCCGAATGAGAATACCATATACAACATATTTTCACTGGGTCTTGCATAGGAACATGATCACTCTGGTCCTATTCTTGCACAAGACCACAGTGAAAATAGAAAATAGGTCGCCTATGGTATTCTCATTCGGTCGAGCTATGACAACTTTCGTGATTTAACGTGGATGGAATTGGATTTTGCCTTGGAATGCATCAACATTAGAATAAGAAAGGTGATGAAAGTGCTACAAATGTTCATATTTTAAGACCATCCTCATCAGACAAACTGTTGCCTCCATGCATCTAGGATGTTTTAATATTCAGTTGCAAAATCTATAACTGGTTATGTCTTGTAAATGTTGTTGTAGAAATATCTAAGGAGAATAAAATTTCGAACAATAGATACTAATCATGAAAGTTTTGCAAAGAGAGTTAGGGAAAAAATCATATCACAGACGGTTATATTAAAAAATCGTTTGTGATAAACTCATATCACAGACGATTCTAGTTAAAAACCGTCTGTGATAAGTGTTTCCATAGTCGGTTCGAAAACCGTCTGTGATATGTGTCGTATTATCACTGACACATGTTTACAGACGGTTCAAAAAACTGTCTGCAATAACGTTTTTGAACCGTCTGTGATAGCCTTCTCTATAGTAGTGCTATCATGTGACAAGCTGGAAATAAGGGGATGGGCACACAGCACACTATGCCCTATGTGCGGCTCTGAACTCAAGACAACCCCCCATCTCATATTGCACTGCCGTTTTGCAAAACAGGTTTGGGCCAAGGTGTTCTGTTCGTTGCACATACAGACGTCCTCCTTACAACTTCACACCAACGGACTACGTATTGTCCAGTGGTGGCAATGTATTCGATCGAGATATCACACCGACCCAGCGAAGGAAGGACCTCGGTGGAATTTTTATTTATACCTTTCGGAACTTATGGAAAGAAAGAAATATAAGAATTTTTGACAATGCCTACCAGACAGTTAGATGGTCTTCAACAACATCTCCCAGGATGTAGCTAATCACAAAAGAGCATTCGCAGCTATATAGGATCATCTTCCTGGATGGTGCACACCACAGCCGTTCGATTTTTTCAAAGGAGGGAAATACTTCGATCATTCTCAGATCAGCTGGACTTTACTGGAAGTGCCGGAATGGTACACGACTGGAGCACAGTTCCTCACAGTCGCTCAGCCGGCTTCTGAACAGGATATAGAACACCGCCAAACACAGTTTCTAAATGGCGGTACAGTGAGAAGCTAGATCTCTGTGTCAATTTTGCATGTAAGAGAGTGTTGCTACTTGCTACTACATTTTGTCGTCAGCCTGCTCGCATGTGCTAAGCCTCAGGAATGGATTCTGTATTGGAACCTGTTCTTCAGTCGGTATGCATATCCTGATCAAGTGGAGTGAGCCCTGAAAGCCATTCCATGATGCAATGTACATATTTGTAACGCACCACCAGGAGCTCCATTTGATTTGCTTGGTGCAACACTCCTGGTAAAGGCTACATGTTTATGACTGAAGGATGCTCTCTGCTAGCTTACATTAATGCTAAACTCTGCCAGTGTAGCACCTTTGCTTTTCTTTTCTATTCTCATGTTGTATTATTTTTCTCTAATTGTTGGCATCGACATTGTTATAAGCTGTGCTACAGCTTTTGCTCTCCCTTTTAATGCATGGTAGATGTTAGAGGAGAATCCGGCCTTGGCTCTCTCCTGTGCATGCATGCATGGCGTGCATGGTACTGTGCGGCTGGCACGGCTCCGGTCCTGCGTGACTGAGTGCGGTGCCGCTAGGATCACGATGTGATCGCGTTAGCACTAATCTCGGTCGATATTCCTCACCTTGATCCTATTTTCATAAATCATGCGAGGTGGTTATCTCAGCCTTGGGATATAAATATGTAACACGTGTTTCCTAATCAAATATTCATTCGCGTGATATTCCCTTTTACATGGTATCAGTTATGTTCGCATCTTGTGGCCATCACTTCCGCTAAACAACAGCCGCCTCTCCTGATCGGATCATGGACGCCACCGCTGCTACACGCCAGCATGAGGACGAGGCCGTTGCGTTGCCGCTTCGCACACCTGCAGCGAGGACGAGGCCGCGCCGCGATGCATGCCGGTAGCGAGGCCCCCTCGCGTGGTGAGCCGTTTGCTGCGCCGGCCGCGCCGAGGCCGTCGCTTTGTCTTGCTAGGTGAGGCCACTCGCTGCACTAGGAGGCGACGCGCACGCTGTCGAGGCATCCGCTTGCTCCAAGAGGCCGATGCCACCGCCAGCGCTAATCGCGCACGACACCCATGACACCATGATCCTCCATGAGGCGTCGTCCTCGCCAACCTCCACGCCAGTGCCGGTGTCGAAACATTTGTGCCCTCATGCGGCCGTTCTTGATCTCGTCTCCCCAACTACACCAAGTGGCGCAGCGCTTCCTCACCACACTTGGCAAATACTTCCTCGCCGACCACGTCCTCACCGACACCGCCCACGCCGAGTCCGCCGATTGGTCCCGCATGGACTGTGTTGTCCGTGAGTGGCTATCTGGCACCATCTCCTCCGACCTGCCGAGATTGTCATGGCGCCACGCATGACCGTGCGCCTCATGTGGCTGGGCCTAGAACAACAATTTGTCGGCAACCGGGAGACGCGTGCCCTCATCCTCGACGCCGAGTTTTGCACTTTTGTCCAAGGTAATCTTAACATCACGGACTATTGTAGTAAGTTGAAGAGTACGGCGGATGCCCTTGGGGATCTCAATGAGCCCGTTACCGATTGGACACTTTTTCTTGCCGTTTTGCTCGGCCTGAACAAGAAGTTCGCATACATGGCGGCTCTCCTCAAGTGCCAACGGCCGTTTCCCACCTTCCTCGAGGTCCGATCTGACCTCCTTCTCGAAGAGATGATGATGGCCTCGCGTCCGTTGGCACCGTCCACTGCCCTCATTGCCACCACCCCAGCATCTGGTGGTGTTGGTCGTACATCTACCGGACACCCTAGCGGCTCGGATGGCACCCCCAGTGGCCTTGGTGGCATCCAGGCCGACCGTAACCCAGCCCCCCCTCCAGGCACTTCCCCATCATGGCCCGGGGGCGGATCTGGTGGCTCCAACCGATGCCACCGACGCGGGAAGAACGGCGGGACCGGCAATGGGGGTGGCTCCACCTGGCCCTCGTTCTACAATCCGTGGACAGGGACCATTCAGATGTGGCCTGGTCCCCATCCCAGCATCCCGGGCAACCAACCCCCGTGAGCACAGGGAGTGTAGCACTAGTAGCACCCGGGCCCAATGCACCACCACAGGCGTTCTACGTAGGACCTCCTCTTGGTCCTTACTCGCTGCCTCCACAGCCGGTCTACCCGGCTGCACCTGCTCCTCCACCGACCCCCGGCATGTCGAGCTCTCGGAATCAGCAGTCGTTGGCAAATGCGTTCAGCACTATAACGCTTGCCTCTCCCACCCACAGACCGGTACATGGATTACAGGGTATGTTTGCACGACATCGGACTCATTAACCTATCCTTGTTTCATTAAATCACGGTCATCTACTCCTTCATCAATAGTTGTCGGTAACGGGTCCCTTTTGCTCGTCACCTCTACTGGCTCAACCGCTTTACCTGGCAATTTTCATCTTAATAATGTTCTAGTCACTCCTAGCATTATCAAGAATCTTATATATGTTCACCAGTTTACTACTGACAACAATTGCTCTGTTGAGTTTGACCCGTTTGGTCTCTCTGTGAAGGATCTACGGTCCCGGAACGTGATCATCATGTGCAATAGCTCCGGGCCTTTATATCCCTTCCACGCACCGGCGCTTGCCTCATGTGCTCTTACAGCTGCTGCTCCCGCCACCCCGTGGCATCGCCGCCTTGGACATCCTAGACACAACACCATCTCCAAACTCACCAGTGTCTCCGCCATTACCTGCAATAAAAGTGCTGGTGATTCTCTTTGTCATGCTTGCCAACTTGGCGTCATAATGCGCTTGCCATTTGCCACATCCACCTCTAGAGCTATCAATAAGTTTGATTTAATCCATTGTGATTTTTGGACATCTCCTGTTGCCAGTGTGTCCGGTTATAAATATTATTTAGTTATTCTTGATGATTGCTCTCATTTTTCTTTGGACGTTTCCTTTGCGTCTTAAATCCGATACTTTTTCCACCATCTCTAATTTTTTCTCTTACGTAGCTACTCAGTTCGGCGTGACAATCAAAAGCATCCAATGCGACAACAGTCGGGAGTTTGATAACCTCTCTACCCGCACTTTCTTCCTCACTCATGGCGTTGACCTTCGTATGTCGTGTCCCTACACCTCTCAACAAAATGGGAAGGCCGCGTACAATTCACACCATCAATAATATTGTTTGCTCCCTCCTATTTCAAGCGAGTTTTCCTCCTTCCTATTGGGTCGAAGCACTCCACACAGCCACATACCTTCTCAATCGCCTACCCACAAAGACACTAAACCACTCCACACCTTTCTTTGCATTGTATGGTGTTCATCCCACCTACGACCACCTTCGTGTGTTTGGCTCCAAGTGCTACCCCAACTTATCCGCTACAGCTCCCCACAAACTCTCACCTCGTTCGACCCTTTGCATCTTCCTTGGATATTCATCAAATCACAAAGGTTACCATTGTTTTGATCCTTTGTCAAATCTCGTCCTCATCTCCCGCCATGTGACGTTCGATGAGACATCTTTTCCTTTTGCTGAAACACAACCCCCGTCACCTACTGCATTTGATTTTTTGTCCAATCTTGACACCATGCCGATTCCCGTCGAGCGTCACTCTTTGATCGCGGTACACCACCGCCGGTTGTCAAACCAATCGCCCCGTGGTCGCCAGAGCTCTTTGTTGCGCCGTGGCGCCGCGCTCCCATCGGTCGTGACCCAATGTCGGCGTGCAACCACCTCGGCTGGCGGCACACGCAAGGAGCGCAGCGGTGCTGCCTCTGCATCGTAGCCCGTGTTGATGACAAAGCGACCGCACGTTCGATTTGGGCAAGCACGTCTCGCCGCACCACTGCTCCTACGGTGCGCAGAACAACTACACCGACCGCTCGCTTCCCGAGTTGAGCGAGACGCCCGCCGTGGTGGACGTCTTGCTGATGGTGCGGTACCGATCCCGTCAGTCAGCAACTCTCACTGCATGGTCACCCGTGGCAAGCTCGGATTCTGGCAGCCCGTCGAGTGGCTCACCCTTCATGCCACGGCCCTCTCGCCGATCCCAAAGACGTATTGGTCTGCTCTAGCCGATCCTAACTAGCGCAGCACCATGGAGGATGAGTATGCTGTCTTGCTCGGCAACAACACGTGGGATCTCATCCCACGACCACCCAAGTCCAACATTGTCACTGGTAAATGGATCTTTCGGCACAAGTTTAACACTGATGGTACTCTTGACAGATACAAAGCTCGATGGGTTGTTTGCAGCTTTACACAACGTCCGGGCGTTGACTTCGATGAGACCTTTAGCTCGGTCATAAAGCCAGCCACTATCCGTACTGTGCTCTCTTTGGCCCTTTCCAGAGACTAGCCCATTTATCAGCTTGATGTCAAGAATGCATTTCTTCATGGTACACTAACTGAGACAGTCTACTGCTCCCAGCCGACTGGTTTCATCGATCCTTCCTACCTAGACTACGTCTATCATCTGAACAAGTCTCTTTATGGCCTCAAATAGGCGCCCTGAGCTTGGTACAGCCGCTTTGCCTCATATTTGCTGACTCTGGGTTTTTTGGAGGCCAAGTCAGATATGTCTCTGTTCATTTACCACAGTGGTGCTGACACCGTCTATTTGCTTCTTTATGTGGATGATGTTGTCTTGACGGCGTCGTCCGTTGCTGCGCTTCGCCGGACCATTGCAGCTTTGCAAAGCGAATTCTCTATGAAGGATCTCGGGGCACTTCATCATTTTTAGGCATTTTTGTGCAGCGGAGTTGCAGTGGCTTGTTCCTCTCTCAGTGATAGTTACACTAGATATCCTAGGCGTCTTTGGCATGTCAAACTACAAGCCACCTGCACGGTTGATACTCATCCTAAAGTGTCTAGATCGCTAGGACCCTAGTGGCGATGCCACTCTATATCGCAGCCTCACGGTAGGGATGAAAGCGAATTCGGATATTTCCGCTCAATCGGAGCGGATCGGTTAGAACCGGATCCGGCAAGAAAATCGAATATCGGGTCGGATGCGGATCCGGATAGTTAAAAGCGGATATCGGATCGGATTGGGCGTATATTATCCGAAAAATGTGGGTTGGGAACCGGATATTGGATATTTGGGTTATTCGGATATCCATTTTTTGGAACCTAAACTCCGCACCTCTCGATCTGTTGGTCACGGACTCATAGTCTCCCACTCTCCAACTCCTGTGTCCTCAAGCCGCGGTCGCCCCATGCCCCATTCGGTCCTCAAGCCATGGCGCCCCCATGCCCGACCCCAAGCCTAGATCTGAAGATGCGCCTGGTGAGTGCTCCTGGCAGCTTCTCCCCCCGGACGGCTCTTGACTCCCGCTCAGGCTTCCTGGCGGCATCGCCCTCCCGCTCCTCCGCGCTTTGAATCCCGATGGCGTCTTCCCAGCAGCACTCCGACTCCCGGCGGTCTCCCCGGCCGGCGCTCCACTGGTTTGGCTCTTCCCATGAGGCTGTACATTTCCTCAAGCGATGGGTTTACAAATCAATTCGTCATAGGATAGGAGGTCGTGTATTCATTGCAAATTGTAAGCTATATGAAGGAGGAGGACCATGGGAACAACTTGCATGTGAATCTTGGTGACATCTTGAATCCCAAAAAGCTAAGCCATACGGAAGGCCATG
This sequence comes from Otatea glauca, assembly GCA_036346275.1. Lineage (NCBI taxonomy): Eukaryota > Viridiplantae > Streptophyta > Magnoliopsida > Poales > Poaceae > Otatea > Otatea glauca. The sequence continues at coordinate 57,468,620 of CM070713.1, forward strand.
CACAGTGGATACCATTGTGTCTGAAGTTTTGCTGTGAAATCGGTTGTCTTGATCTAAGATTGTTGAGCATTGTCCCATGGTCTTCTTGAGATCTTTGAAGAATTTTCATAGTAACAGCTAGAGAGAGATTGGCATACTGTGGTATCCTTGTAACAAAATCTTGGATGCTGGAGATGATAATCCGATGAACTGTTTATATGTACGAGTTCCTGAAGTTGTAGGTTGAAACATTGTTGATAGCTGGGATTATGTTCGTAGCACTCTCATTTCTTGTCAATTGCAAAATGTCCTTGCTTTAAATTTTATTTGCCATTCATGTGGTTTTCTCCACTACAACCTGATAAGATTCAGTCTCACTAGTGCTTGTTCCTGGTCTCCACCCCCCTCCCCATTGCCTCGGCAATTATTCCCCTTGTCCCTCACCCCAAGATTCGCCCTTGTGCTTGGTGCAGTCTTGCTTTGCTTGTGCGATCCAACTTGGAGGACTTCTTGGTTTCCTGTCATTGTGTTTTCTTGGTTTCCTAGATCATTACAGCTAATAGTTGATCTTGCCCCTTGGACTTTGGAGTAAGTATTCACATGCTGATTGCCACTGTCTTCAACCTGGTGTGTTGGGATTAATAGTTTTTAGTGGTCTTGTCACTAGGTGCCTCTTGGTTCTGATTTGGTGGTGATTGGTAAGGACAGAAGGAAAGGAAAAGGGTGAGAGCAAGAAGAGAAAAATAACAGAAGGTGATTTAACCATGTCATTGTCAGCTTGCTAAGTTTATCTCATGTGATATCAAATCTTTGGAATTGCTTATTCTTAGGCTCTTTAGAATGTAAAAGTGCTATTTAACATAAAATGCAAGCTTTGAGTACAGGTTTTGAGATGGCACGCCAATAATACAATGCAGAATTTCACTATGGTTTATTTCAATGATTTTTTCTATATTACGAAGAACATGGTATCTACATCAAGTGCTCTGCAAGTATAAGTGTAAGTGTATCATCGTGACACCAAGTCAAGGCATTGTCCAAGCATGGGCGGTGGGCCTAGTGGCACAAGAGATACAAACCCTGCTGCTATTGTGGAAGTGGAAGGGCGGATGATGAGCCTCAAGTAAAGAGACAAAAGAAGAGTACATCACGTGTGCGGGATCACTACACCAAGTGATTCACGTAACAACTACGCAGGGAAGGCAAAATATTGTTCAAGTGGGCCAAATGCAACCATTGTGTTTACAAGGCTAGGCGAGAGTGCTAATGGTACAAATGTCTTCGGAACCATTTAAAGAACAAGCATAACTTGAAGCCGTGCCAAGCCATGACTCAAACTAGAAAAGAATCATGAGGATGGTTCAAGTGTGGTTGAGCCTTACAGGTATGACCAAGAAATTAGCTTGAGGAAATTTTATTTGGCCATAATCATGCATGAGTATCCTTTCAATATTGTTGAGCATGAATATTTTGTTGAGTTCATCAAATCTTTGCATCCCAGCTTTCCAATCAAGAGTTGTGTCACCGTTAGGAAGGAACTAATGGATATCTTTGTAGAAGAAAAGAATAAATTGCTTGAATGTTTTAAATGCATTCGATGTCGCTTTAGCACAACTATGGACATGTGGACATCAAATCAGAACAAAGGATATATGTGTGTCACTGTTCATTGGATTGATGACAATTGGTGCATTGAAAAGAATTATCAATTTCATGCATGTAGGAGGTCGGCACCACGGGTGCTAAGTTATGCTGAAGCATTTACAGCTAGCATTATGAGATGGTATATTGAGAAGAAACTATTTTCTCTAACTTTGGACAATGCATCATCAAATGAAGTGTGTGTTAAAGATGTAATTGCTGAGCCGAAAACACAAAGTCCCTAATATGTGATAGGATGTTCTTCCATGCAAGATGTGGAAATCACATATTAAATCTTGTTGCTAGAGATGGTTTGCAAGAAATTGCATCTGAGTTCATCATATTCTATCATTTGTAGCAGTGTAAAGGGCTCTCCATTATAGTGGGAGGAGTTCAAATGTGCATCTCAATGTCGATTGGATACAAAGAAGGGTGTCTCATTAGATGTTACAACAAGGTGGAATTCCACTTATCTTATGTTGTGAGATGCTCTATATTATAGGAAAGCTTTTGGCGGCTTGCGTGCATGGAACGCCGTAGATATGAGAATATAGCTCCATCGGTTCTTTGAATGGGAAAAGGCATTGACACTTTGTAAGTGCTTAAGAAATTCCATGATGTCACTGAGCTATTCTGGTACTTTATATCCAACGGCAAATATGTTTTATCCATGTTTTTGTGGTATTAAGCTTTTGATTTACGAGTGGTGTTCTATGCTGATACCACTATTAGTAAGATGGTATTTTCTATGCACGCTAAGTTTGAAAATCTTGGAAGAAGTCGAACATTGCTCTTCTTCGTGGCTTGCTTTCTTGACCCTAGGAGAAAGAGGAAGTGCATAGAATTTTACAAGAAAAAGTTTCTGATCGGTGTTGTATGAACTTGAACTTGAAGAATTTACTAAAGTTGTCAAGCGGTTGTATGATGCATATGCTTCTTCTTACTCAAAGAGTACTAGTGCACCTAATATGACTTTTGAACCAAAGAGGACTCTATGGAAGAAGAAAATGAAAAACTTGAGAGCTTCTTATATGATACACATGGGATAGATCGAGGTGATGAAAACGACTTGGATAAATACATGGCAGAACCACCACTAAGGCTTGCTAAATCCAATCACAAATTTGATATTTTGTCATGGTGGAAAAATCACAAGATGTATATCCTATTATATCACAAGTTGCTCGTGTGATGTATTGGCCATGCAAGTGTCAGCTATTTCACGAATCTGCGTTCGATCTTTGGTGGACATGTCATTGATCCATTTCGCAGCCGTCTAGACCCTGAGATTGTAGAGGCATTGATCTGTACCAAGGATTGGGTAAAAGCATATAGAAAAGGTGATAGATTATATTGTTTCTCGGTCTATAATATAATTGTGTAAGAAAGTCTATTACTTACTGATGTATATTTCTTTAAAATTTTTAGATTTTGGTAATAAGGTTGCATCTATAATCAATGATCTTGAGGTTGTGGAAACCCTTATTGCGAATATGGTGATTGTGGTATGGCACTCTTTATTTCTTTAGTTAGCATTTGCTTCTAACTTATATGTTTATTTATAGTTTGCCATAATAAAATTGTAGGATGAAGAAGAAATAGCTGATGATGAGGATTGAGGAGGAGTCCAGAAAAGAACTGGTTCAAATTCTGCCTTGCAGTGATCCTTTGGATCTTATTTTAAAATCCTGCCTTACATTGAGTTTTTTTGTTGGTGCATCCTAACTTTGAGTTATGCTTGGCACTGATTTTTCACAATGGTGGATTCTAACTCCGAAATCTAAACTATTCATACGGTGATTTCCTTTTAAAATTTATATTTAAATATTGTTTTGGACGGCATTTGCTATGATCAGTTCTTGCCATGTGAAGCAATTCATTTCAATGCTTCCATGTGAAGCCACATTAAGCTTGCATTGACATTTTGTACTTAAAATGGCTTTTTATTACATGTGATACTCTTTGCTTGGGCTTTTAGGCGACTCTTGTCATTGCTTACTACTATCTTGCATTTTTGATTTTGTTATCTTTTTCTTTAAAAGTATCTTCTTGTTTTATTCTTGCACAATTTTGTAGTCCTTTTAATGTCACTCACTCACTCATGACTTTCTTCTCACTTGCTTTGCTATGCGGTTGGAATCGTTCGGCTACATGAAGATCGCCTTCCTGGATGATGGTTCTTTGTCTTTCACTTTATGTATTGTTCAATGTCAAGTGGCATAAAGACATAATTATCTATTAATGTATAATGCTCGCGAAATGCTTTGCGTTATTAGTTGATCAATGGTTTGTATTATGACCATGCTTTATTACATTTCATTAAGCCGGTGGTAGACAAATGATTATATCATTCATGTGGGTCAGATAACTTGCTATTATTGTCATATATTTATGTCATATAACTTGATATATAACTTGCTATTATTGTCATATATTTATGTGATTTTATGCGCTTAAAATTACTCAATGTATGCATGTGTTATCCGTATATTTCTATCTGTTTCGATCCGAATCCATCACATATCCGACCGTATCCGTATCCCAATTATACGAATTCGTATCCGTATCTGGATAGCCCGTATTCGGTTCGAATCTAGGAAAAAAATATGGGTTAGGATACGGGAAAATGAATATCCGCCCGTATCCGATCCGTTTTCACCTCTACTCACAAGTGCCCTACAGTTTCTCACCTTCACACGACCGTATATTGCCTATGCCATCTAGCAGTTTGCCTTCATATGCATGACCCGAGAGCCTCACCTCCACGGCGATTAAGCGCATCCGCCGGTACTTACGCGGCACCATCGACTTTGGGCTCCGGCCTTCATCGATCTCCGTCGCGGACACAGTCGATATATTCGATCTGATGAGGCGGGATGTCGGACACATGCAAGTCCACCTCGGGCTATCTTTGTGTTTCTTGGTGATAATCTCATTTCTGGTCTTCAAGCGTCGAACACGTTGTCTCATTCAATCTTTGGCCAATGCCATTGCGAGAGGCTTCTGGCTTTATTAGTTACTACATGAGCTTGAAGCCCTCTCCAGAGCTCATGTCATCTCTGTGACAATGTGAGTGTCGTCTACTGATTTGCGAACACAGTGCGGCGATAACGCACAAAAGCGTCGAGATAGACCTTCACTGTTCGGGAGAGTGTGGCTCTAGGCGATGTTCGAGTTCTCCATGTTCCAACGACCTCCCAGATGGCCGACATCTTCACCAAGGCTGCCTACATCCATCTTCACCGAGTTTCGGTCCGATCTGACGTCCGTCTTCTTTGGCGTTCCGATTGCGAGGCGTGTTAGACGGAGAATCCGACCCTTGGCTCTCTCTGTGCATGCATGCATGCATGGCGTGCATGGTACTATGTGGTTTTGCACGGCTCCGATCTGTGTGACCAAGTCGGTGCGCTAGGATCACGCGTTAGCACTAATCCCGACCAGATATTCCTCGCCTTGATCTGTTTCCATAAATCATGCGAGGTGGTTATCTCGATCTTGGGATATAAATCACGTAACACATGTTTCCTAATCAAATATTCATTCGTGTGATATTCCCTCTTTACAATAGAGCTCGGTCGTTTTTGTCAAAAATGCGGTGGTCATGTAGGCTGTAGACCACATGCAATTAGGGCTATAAAAAAGTTCGAGACTCGTGAGCTACTCGAGCTCGACTCGCGAGAGGCTCGGTTCAAGTTCGGTTCGAGCTCAGCAGCCGAACTCGAGCTTGATCTCGAGCTGCAAAGTTTAACCAAGTCGAGCTCGAATAACTTGCGAGCCTACTTGAGTTTGGACCGAGCTTTCTTGAGTCGAGCTTGTTACAGGCATACTCGAGCCGAGCTTACTCAAGCTTGTTACCAGGGTATACTCGAGCCGAGTTTACTCGAGCTTGTTACCAAGCATACTAGGCTTACAGAGCTTACTCGGCGAGCTCGAGCCTACTCGAGCTTAGACCAGGCAGGCGAGCTTGAGTCGAGTTGAGGCTCGAACCCCAACTCGAACTCGGCTCGAGTTTCTGAGAGCTCGAGCACGATCGACTAGGCTCGCTCGAGCTCAGCTCATTCAGCTGATCTACATGCAATCACGTGAAGTATCCCCCATTTGTCGCCTGTTTTAGCTTGTTCTGCACAGTTGGGCACGTGATTGCCTTTTATGCACCATTACCTCATCATAAAAGAGCTAGACAGACTGGACAAGCAGACATTGCCAGGGCAAGGAAGAGAGGGTGGTCTAGATCGACATCCCATGGTGTTTGACGTCGTGGACATGGACAGCGAGGGCCGTACTTTGCTCACGTTCACCCCGGAGCTATTGTAGCCAAGCGTTGAGTTTAATGGAGGGGCCGTCGATCGGATCATCTTGGGAGGCTCTCGTGTCACAGATCCATCATCAATAGTTTGGCCTACTTGTGTGATATACTGCCTCGTGAGCTCATTTGCGTGATGAGGCCCGGTTTACGTTTTTGAAACCTACTAGATGCGCCGCGCGATGCATGCCGCGCCCGGTATCACGTGTGTTTTCGAGGTTTTTGGTGGTTTTGCAAAACAAAAAGATCTTCTCAGGGATCTCTTTATAAAAATGAGCTAATATGTAATTTTGAAAAGCGTCTCATATTTTTGGGCTCTATGTAAAAAATGTGTTTTGGGTTTTGAGTTTTTGCAAAAAGATATGCTCAGGGCTTTTTTTGTAAAAAAGGCTAATCGTAATTTTGAAAAGCGTCTCATATTTTTAGGGCCCTTTGTAAAAAAATAAACAAATCTGAGTTCTCTCTTGTAATTTTCTAAGGGATATCCAAGGTGAAAAAGGAAATTTGGAAGTTAGAGGACCGGAAAAAAAGAGAACTAAAGCGTATTTTTGGAAAGCCCATCATATTTTTGGGGTTCAGTATGCAAAGAAAAATAATCTTGGTACTTCGGGGTCTTCATATACAAAATAGGTTAATCGTAATTTTGAAAAGACTCGATGCCTTTTTTAAAAAATGGAAAGGACCAGGTATTTTTCACAAAACGAACACTGACCACTCTTCGCGGGCCCTCCTGCGCGGCGCTCATGACCCTTCAAGTATAAGCCAACAAAAATTTACTTAAGCCGCATAACCGAATTAGCCACACGGACGGCGTGGCTCCACGAACGCCCGTATGCATAGCACTTTGATGTGCGCGACACGATTGTCTGGAGATGCCACGCCGCCTCGAAATACGTGTGGACACACTAAGGCGTCGAAAACCTTTGGACTTTATATACGATAGTATACATTGTCACATTATAAATTGTTGGAAAGTGACTTTGAGCATAAGTAGTTTAGCTCTGAGTCTTCACGTATTGGTGCAAATATCGTAACATAGACTACATAATTAATATTCCTCTGTTTAGAGATACTATAAGACTTATAGTTTAAATGATTTTATTTAAAAATATGATATTTGTATATAGATTTAATAAGATTTTTCCTACTATACCTTATTTATTCTCATTCAAACATATATATTTATTCATTACCACTCATATGAAGTACTACCTCTCATCTCCTAAGACAATTAAGTTAGGTATTTAAATCATTTTCTCTTATACCTTTCTCAATTTCATCGTAATCTTAATTCTTAAGTAAAATTAAAATACAACTTATATTTATAAATACACGGAGTATCAGGCTTGTCCAACTCTTCCTTATCAAAAGAAAAGGTCCTGTCTGGAAAACACAAGTCTAAAACAAAACTAGAAAATAGAAGAGCAAAAGAAAACGTGCGGAAAAGAGGGAGAAAGCACGCAGTTTCCTCTACACCCGACCCGAGCGAATCGACACATCCCCTCCCCAAGTCCCCATTTTCCCCACCTCTTCCTCTCCACCCCTTCTTCCCCATCCCTCCCCGAATCCGGCCCAATTGCTCCCCCTCGTGGTGGGCGTCGCTCCGATCCGCGCTGCTCCTGAGGCTCCGGCGCGCGTCGGCCGGTGGCGGCGTCGTAGCGGCGATGGATTCGGAGGACGACACGCGCGACTCCGCCGACGAGGACTTCTACAGCGGCAGCGAGGCCGGCCTCGCCCTCAGCGACGACGGGGACGCGGACTACGATTTTGCTGACCACGACTCCGACGACTCCGACGACCTACTCTCCCACAGGCAGCAGGTGATCATCGACCATTGCCGCACGGTCGTTCTCGGTTTAGAAATTGTTTGGTCGGGATGGTCGGAATGGGCCATACTGGGGCTCTGTAA